>KI911114.1:1246217-1533543 GCA_000482085.2 Cladonia metacorallifera KoLRI002260
CACCCCCCCATCGCCACATACGCTTCCGACATCTTTTCCCTAGCAGTAACACTCCTCTTCGCCGCACTAGGCGAAAGCCCATATGCGTGTTGTAAAATGGAAATGCAGCGGCTGGGCGCGGCCAGGGAGGGTAAACCACCGGAATTTGCGAAGAGGGGGGATGGAGCAGCGAGGGTGAGGGGGGTGGAGAGTATTTTGAGGGGGGCGTTGGGGAGGGAGGTAGAAGGGAGATGGGGGGTTGGGGAGTGGGAAGAAGAGCTGAGAAATATCAGGGGAGTTTCTCGATGATCGGATGGGGATAGGATATAATATGATATGATATGTTTGGGATCATGGCAGCGATGGCGTTACGGGGGTGTCTATTGGTACCAATCCCCAGTACGCGTTTTATCTTTTACATTGCGGCACTTGAATTTCAACATGGACCATCGAAACGAAGTCTATGTTAACCGGAGATGGGACGAAAGATAAGAGGGGGATGCTTCATGCGAAATATGTGTGATATTGATACAGGGACGAAAGGAAAATAAGCTGCTTCATACGATGAAGTTTGTGTTGTTGGGAGATATAGGATGAAAGCTAGAAAAGGCCTGCTTCATACGAAGAAATTTGTGATATTTGGATACGGACGAAAGGAAAAGGCTGCTTCGTTGTTCGTATCATCATTCTTGTTACTTATATATAGACTGTATCTATTATATCATGAATAGAATAACCTTTCGCCCCAAGGCCCCCTTCTTTAAAGCCTTCTCTTGCAACTGTATGTCTCTGTTAATTACAGAAATATATAGCTTTTCTCCCGCACTATATACTCCAGCAGTAGGTACGTTATATTACTACTCTACTGTACTGATTCCCTTCTCCCTCCCCGTTGCCTTCTTTTTCATAAGTATGCCCGAGAAGACAATCCACCTTCCCATTCATGTCTAGCGGAAGTATCCATCCGCTTCTGCTTTGAAAGACGGAAGGGGAGAAAGATGTCAATTCCAAGCCAAGGCTGAACTGGGCTTGTTTCCAAGATCTGGTGTTGTATCACTAACACGGAGGGAGGGGGAAAGACGGCAGGGTCCCCTGAGTGGGGTATGGGACAATTTGCTTCACTTTGTGGCATTGTGATAGATAGTGCAGAGCTGATTGGTTTGGATCTTGGGGTCAGTAGGCCGTGGGGTATTTGATCGACTTGAAGATGAAGGAGCCGTTCATTCCCGAGGATATGGCAACGGACTACTCTTCGTTACCTGGATCATGGGACGGTGAAGTGAGCTAAGTTAGAGCTCGTCTTAGGCTGTCCCAGCGGTTTCTTGATGCGTCAGTTGGTGGGAGGTAGAAGACGCGGTGTCAAGCCACGGAATTCCGGGATCGTGGTACGGGTCATCTTCTCAAATGATAGCGGATATCTTATGCCGGGGCTGGCTAAGTTAGCAATCTCTCGTCAGGCTAAGTGGAGGGGAAAAGGAAAAGACCGTTTCAAGGCGAGAGAAACCGGTAGGATGGTACGGAGCCATTCGCTAACACTTGGAATCCTCTTAGTCTCCTCTTAGATCCATCGAAGAAGGGAAAAAAGCCGTTGAAAGCGAATCCCGAAGGTACGGTAACGGGCACATTCCCGGTCCCATGGTTGATTCTAGAGGCCGGTGCTAAATAAGTCTTGCTCCAGCAATCTCTCGTCAGGCCAGGTGGAGCGGGGAAAGGAAAGACCGTTTCAAGGCGAGAAACCGGTAGGATGGTACCGAGCCATTTGCTAACACGCTTGGAATGTCCTAGTCTCCTGTTAGGGAAGAGAAGAACGCCGTCCAAAGCGACAAGCGTCCCGAGGGTACGGTAACGGGCACATTCCCAGTCCCATGGTTGAATCTAGAGGCCAGTGCTAAAGGGGTTTTGTCCCTGCAAACTCTTATCAATTTAACCGGAGGAGGGAACAAGCCATCCTGAAGCCACGAGACTATCGAAGGTGCAGTAATGGGCGATTCCATTAGACTGGTGTATGTCTTACGCCAGGGCCCATGAGTGTTGTTCCAGCAGTCCCTAGCCACGTCACTGAGGAGGAGAAAGCCGTCCAAGAGCTACGACCACCCTGAGAGCATGATAATGGGCCTGCCCAGTTCCATGGTAGATGCTCTAGTCACCGCTATATAGATTGAGGGAACAAGCCGTCGAAAGCCACGAGAATCCCGAGAGTGTGGTAACGGACTATCCCATCCATCGATCTAAGGCTACCTTAGGCTTGTGCCTGTAGTTTGGCGCGCACGGTTCTCCTGGCGGGAGGATATCTTCTTCATAATGGATTGCGTTGCGGCGATAAGTTGACAGGGAGTGGGGGTTAGGCTGGTGGAGAATCTGTCTTTCCCTCCAGTTGTCCAACGTTGTCCATATTGATGTGCTTATCCAGATTTCGTGCCATGGCCTCATGGCAAGAAAACCACCTTGTCAGTCAAAACTGGAACCTCAGACCCTATGCTGAGAACAAAAACAATGCAAAATCAACCCGCTTGCCCCTTTGTCAGGCCGGCTGTGTGCACACAATTGCATCCAAGATACGGAAGTAGTAAGCTGGTGATGGATAGTGAATACCGACGTGTCAGCGCATGCACTATTAACCTTCGGAGCCAGTCACACGTGCAGTTCGCTTGAAGAGATCAGCCTGGACCAATTGCTGAGAGGGTTTAGCCTCACATTTCGGATGCAGCCGCGCCTGTTCCCCGGGGTGCTGGGTTGAGACGGGGCCCGCTGATGTGGTCGACAGCGCCCCAACCGTGCTCCCCGTAAAGGTTCCATTGTCGCGGTTCATCAGTGAGATAGGTGGATGCTTTAGTGTGACTGACATGACTCGATATAGATAGGGTGGTATCGGCCATGCCGAGGTCTGTGGGGTTGGCGGCCAGAGCGGGCGATTCTGCAAAGTCTCGAGTCCGGAAGGGTTGCAATGATTATCTACTTAGCAAGAACATGAGCGTAATGGGTAACTGGGAGGATATGGTAAGCTTACTTGTGTTCAGGAGAAGCTGAGCGAAGCCCCGAATCTCATCCCCATGGTTCAAAATTTCGGCACATGCTTGAGTGGTCGCCGAAAAAAGGTGGAAGATCAACCACTTATGCACGCTTTTAGGGGTTGCAGCCCCCATAGTATGCCTTAGTTGAGGTAATTCTTCTTTCCTTTCCTGTACTCTTGTGGAAAGGTTAATCGATTCGGTGTGACTTGAATTGAGCCAAGCTATCACCAAATTTTGGCTAGGTGGAACATTGGCATGTTCTCTCTGCCGGCCGTAGAAGATTGTGTCATGCATATCAGTCCCCTTCAATTAGTAATGCGAGGCTTGTCGATGTTGATAATATCCTTGCTTTTTAAACGGACCGCTAGATCTAAGATTTTGTTTTTTCGAGTCCAAACGTCGATAAGTTTGTTCTCCGTCAGGCTGACTTCAATTCACGGGCGACTCGAAGGCGACTTCGAGACTACCCGAAAATGCAGCTCAATGTCCAGCTCCTTTTTGGAAGCCAGCCACTCGATGCATAGATGCTCAAAGCAGTGCGTGCCCTTGGAGTCGCTATCTCAAAAGCCTTTAGTCCCTTAGCCACAATGAACGAAGAGCTTGATCTCAATCCTGGCCAAGTCCTTAGCATTACACAAGAAGACGTACATATTCAGCCCCACGAACATGATGAAGAACTCTATGTACTTAAAACCGGCCTCGATGCGATCGATAACACCCAAAGTTACCAAGAAATTCTTCTCTTCAACAGAATTAGACGAGAAGATCCGTGCATCTCGCTGGCCGAACAAGTCCACAGATTCAAGAAAGCCCTGTCACAGCTGCCTAGCCGCAGCATCGAGCTGACAGCAGATACTGAGCAAGGAGACTTCACACATCTGCCAAGGTCCCTTATTACAAACGAACACATCGATGAGGACCAATCTCAGGGACTGCAGGATACCATAGAAGAAGCAGGGTGTGAGAGCTGTAGAGAAGACACTAGGGAAGACCAGCACCGGCAAGAGTGGCTAAAGTCGCCGCAATATTTCCATCTCCCAGGAAAGAAAGCTTTGACCAAAGCAAAAGCGCATGATGAAGGTGCTCAGCGGTGTGATATTCTGTCAGTAAAGGCAGCGGGACCATGTCACCCATCAGAGCAAACAACAGAGATCAAGACAGCAGACCGAAGCGCGAGGATTCCGGTATGCGCATCGAAACAAGGGCAGGTGAAGCAGTGCGATAAGTCATTGAAGAAAAGCAGATGCGAGGGAGTGACAAGAGCAGTGAAGAGTCCAACCGTCCCGCTTCTAGGAGCACAGGGTCAGGAAGATGGACTGGTGCATGGCTCGGTAAGCTGGTCAACGACACAGGTAGCAGAGCTGAAGGGAAGCCAGTATCTAAAACCTCAAGCTAGGCAGACAGTCGTGCAGAAATGAAAAGAAATGACCACGATGGAGGCCTGCATATTGTAGCACTCACTCTGAGTACCGGTTTGATCATCAAGCCACTCACAAGTTTGCTTCATGGATGTCTTACGCTGGCTTTTTGTCCCTGTTCGAATGGCCGACTGTCGTTCGATGAATTCTACGCTGCTTGAGGTCAGATGTCTCAGCTTGCCACGTAGTGTCCGCCCAGGGCATCCGGGTTGTAACCCCAATTGCATATGCGTGCTAGACTTGACAGAATCTTTACGCGTGCCTGTGGTTGTTTTAATCGTCCCCGTCCCGTAGATCCCTCTTTATCAGTCGTAAACAGGGCCCGTGCTCGTGATCTCGTGCAGAAGGGCAGGCATGTGAGACTGGGCTGACAGGCCAACAACGTGGTTTCATGGAAGGGCTTCCTGAATAGATGCTTGTTCCGTCCCGCTGTAACACCGTGTGGGCTTTCCCTTTCTTTCCTGTTCGCCGTGGCTTTTTTGCCAGTTTTTGCACGGAATACTACGTCGGAAGTTTCAGCCACTCCGACGCCCAGGTTGAGATACAGTGAGTGGCATGTTACAACGCGCTTGCTAGGTTCCCCGTGTATATGGTGCTATTCCAGGCTATTGACTAAGTGTTTGTAATTGTAGCAGTGTGTGACCTGGTGATGACCTAGTGTGACTTGTGGTTGTCTAAAACAGCCCAGAAATTTGCCTTAGAATACGCCAAGCCTCTAGGAATCAATTCCCCAAGAGCCCTCTCACATCGAACCTCACGTCAGAGGGTTACAAGGCAAAAGGGTCAAATTGTTTATGAGTCATCATGACCCTGTTGGTCTTTTGGTATGTCTTGCTAATAAAGGTTACTATTACTATTACAGAAGCGGAAGTAGAAGTTCGCTTGGAGAAGAAGTAGATAACCAATCGCTGAGTCAGTATCATCTCAAAACGTTCTAATCTTACACATCAAACCGTCCAAACATCAAAAACGCTCGCTAAATGACATACAATACAATGCGGAACTTTAAGGAAAGTGGCGCCGTGAGTCGTAAGTCCAGTCGTAGATAGTGGTACAAAAGATATCTGGTAGACATGACATGCCGTGACAGAGAGGCATTATAGATTAGAGTGTCGTCCTTATGGTATTTTTATATAGATGCTTGATAGTATAGCGTCGTAGAAAGTCGTCATGGGATGATTTCGTAGCGGTTGTTGTGATTGGGTTGACCTATGTATTGGCCTGACCAAGACGGTTGTGAGTGAACGTTCATTTCGTAGGTATGTGAGCCATTCGCACCTGCCCATGGGGGAGAGTGAAATTGGTATTGCCGTTGCTGAGGCCAAATTATCAGCTTTCGCACAAGAAATTTGCTCATGGTAATCACTTACTGGAGGCAGGCATTGTACCTCAGGGGCGAACCCAAGAGCCGAAGGATCATACTGCTGATTCCAAGCTGGTGTAGGAGGCCCCGCAGACATCGGGGATTGAATTGTTGGCTGAAAGCAATTATCGATAGATGTAGACTGGGGTCGCTGAATCATATCTGGGGCATAAAAAGGCTGAGTGACAGCTGGAGGCTGCAGGTAGTCTGAGATTCCTGAAAGAGGGGAATAACAAGAATCAGACGATGAATAAAAAGGAGAATCTCCAGAAGGTGCTAGGCCATAGAGTAGTTCCGGGTGCATACTGCGTGGTGCCGTACCTATGGGACCATGAGGAAGCTCATGTATACTCGGCCCAGCATGAGACGAGAATTCGCTCTTAAAGTCGCTTCTCATGTTCGGCTCAATTATTGAGCCTATAGACATGGTCCCCGACGGCTGTGGGAGAGATGGTGCCGTTGCTGTCCCCGGCTGACCCATGCCAGAAGCACTGAAACTGCCTCTGGGCGACCTCGACACGTCACTAAGCGAGCCGTGCCGGTATTGGCTTCGAAAGGCAGAGGCCTCAGCCGATGGCATATTATGTCTGTTTATATCAGTCCGTACTCCTGGACGGAATTCATAGGTGACTCACTGTCGTTCCATATGTCGCGCTAATAAGTCTGCACGCTGAAAGGGTTTGCGGCATTCTTCTACTTCACATTGAAAAGCTGGAGAAGTATTATGATTTGCTTCATGGCGCCTGCAACCTGTTAGCCACTTATGGACATCATTGACTAAACTTCTGGCTAGCATACTTGCGATGCTCTGCTCGAGTGAAAATCTATATAGCCTTAGTTAAGCCTTGGATTTTCATGACTATTGACACATACCTTTGTACATCCCGGATACTCGCAGGCGTGGACCTTTTTCCCTTTCTTTGCCTTACTTATACGATGCGTCGTTGGGGTATATGTGATCTCTTCCGCCGGATTCAGAAGCCCTGGGTCTGGCATGGTACCCGTCCCCTTCGATGATCCTGCCTGACCTCTGTAAGGCATCGTCCTAGGCTTCTGACGTTGCCTGGTAGATTCTCTGGGCTTCTCACTGGACATAGTATTGCTAGGCGATATGGAAGAGGCTCGGCGTCGCCTTGTGGTATTCGAGGATCTCGATACTAGTTCTGAAGCTGATGAAGGTGCGGATGGAGATATGTGTTCTTGTCCCACTCGTGGTTGAATGGGCCCGTATGGTAACGACTGAAATTTTTGCTCTGACATTCTGTGCCTTGTGCGAGCCCGGACGTATTATATCCTCCCCGAAAATGATCTTCCTAATCCGATGACTGGGATAACAACTTTGGTGTGGGGCCAAAGGAATCAGGTAACGAATGTGGTAGAGGAGCTGTACAGCAGCCTTGTACTGGAATTATATTATGATGTTGGAAACGACCGTCGTATTGACTTGAATGCCCAAAATTTTTCTTAGCCCACAACAGTCATGCTGTATTATGTAACCACGGTGGGCTATCCATAGGAAGGACAGTGTGATCCCCGAGAACACTAATTATTATGTATATTCAGCAAGATGTGTTTGTAAAAGTAAAAAGATAATGTCATCAGAGATCTACACCATGCGCCTCAAAGACAAGGACGCTTGGTGGGGTGACAAACCGTAGTCCCGAGGTACGAACGATGACTAGTTTGGGATTGAAAGGAGCGGCAAAGAGCTCTCAGACGAAATACCTATGCCTCATTGAGACAACGCAATCTCGCTTCACGTAGGGCTTCGAGAAAGACTCAGCATGATGAGAGGGCGCAGTTATTTATATCGCGGCAGTGCAGGTCCTTTTGAGACTAAATGCTACGCAGGCAAGCTTGGGAAGCCGGGGGGGTTGGGTCGACGGTGTTATCAACGACGTAGCCTTGCAGCGTACGGGCCATGTTCTGCCATGGCCCAAGCTCCTTAATTTCCCCATGCTGACCGACATGTGGTAGTGTGGTGTGGCAGAGTGCGGGAAGGATTATGGAAGAGGAAGAAGAAGGAGGATCAGGCGCAGGTAGGAGAAAGAATCGCGATGGTGGCTGGAGGGAGCTCTATGCCTAGTGAACCCACGGACTCACGGAGAGAGCCGAAGAATTAATGAAACAGCATGCGTTTTGGCATGTGATGTTAGTTGATAGGGATGCAGGCAAGTGTTGTGTGGTCATACTGGAGAGGAGTACTTTTAGCATGAGGTGATGGAATGGATTAGGGAGGGTTTAGGGGAGGTGAGGTTGAGATGCGTGAGGTGCATTAGCGGATTACCTACTATTGCTGGGCTACTAGGGGCAACTATTTTCGGATCCGGGGGTTCTCGTTTTCTCCCCTTGACTCGTCAATCCTTCCGTTTGCGTCCCAAACGAGGGACAACAAGGGACGAAAGCGCCCTAAGAGGCCCCTATTCGGTCCATTCCGCTCTTGTCGCTCCAAGTATAGCGTTGTATAGCATTATTCTGTGATTGTCCTATTGTCCCATTGGTCAGTGTTGTAGTCTGGCGTTTCGCTGGGGGTTTCGTTGTCATCGCTGATGTTGGGGTGAAACACCCGCTTTCTCGCTTTCTCAAGCTCGCCGGAGCGTCACGTCGCAATCAGCACGCTGCTCCCTTGGCAGCTGAACGCTACTGATCCGTCATAACCTAGTCGCGCAAACCAACCCAGCAGTGGCGCTCTAGCTCTGAGGTCATCAGCAGTGAGAGAAGCATTACCTTCGGAACCCTTCCCTGGAATCAATATTACTGCTGCTTGTTACGGTACCTTATACGACTGTGGTCTCGTGGCGTTGACATAAGATTCATGTACAGAGCAAGGAACAAAAGGCCAGACGTTACTCATTTCCCATGTGTGTAGTCGTGCCCTAGTTGAGCAGCGCAGCAGAGCTAAAGCATCAATGAGAGAATTTTCCCATCTTACAGGGGGTTTGAATTCCGTTACCCCGAATGCACAGTCTACTTTGGTATGGGCTATTGTTACGGTACATTATTGGGCTGCTGCACCTTGTCGCACATATTCGGCTGTTCCTGCGTCAGTGAGGCAGCGAGGCAGCAAATAGTGTGAGAAGATTACAATAGTACCTGACAAGTGGATCGGGCGACAAAGAGTGCCCTGAGTGCCTTTGTTCCCGCGCCTCCTCTCCGCATTCTTTGATACAACCTTGTGCTCCTGGTTCCTGACGATCTCACATGCTCAGTCCCAGCTAGGTAAGACGCGCTGCACACGTGCTCCCGATGAGATCTGGCCTCATCCTCCTGGCGCCCTGTCTCGGACGTCTTGGCAGCGGCTGGCTCCTGCCTAAGGTACTGGTGTAGTTCGACTGGATGCTGATAGCCCCATAAAATACCGCTCTGCACCTTACGTGCAGCTGCCGTTCAAGCACAAAACACTTTTTGTGTTGATGCGAGCCGTGTGCTTTGTCGATCCCTAACCCTCCGAAATGGAGTGTGTGCGGATGCGTAGAACTATGGAGTAGGGTCTGATCATTCCAACTTTCGCATCTCGAACTGTCTGTCTCCCGAAACCCTCCCGCGAACAGTCTTGACAGTTGGATCAGCTGTGTTTCATTAATAATGCTGCCCTTATTCCCGTATCCTGGCCTCTCTGTAAGATAAAGAAAGAATGTCAGAGATAACGAGCCAACAATTTCCGTACTACTCTGCGCGCTGTTCGCCTGCAGCGATTTCGTGCATGTGATACTTGTTGCAAAATGACTATATTTCTCGCAGTCAAGGTACCAACACATGGCAGCGGCATGAAGGAGCTGCAGTTGGCGCGTACCTGCATTTGCGTGGGGGGTTGTATTAGATCCTTTAGGCTTCACAATTTGACGAACACGAGGTGCGCCACTTGTGGTTTACCTGGTGCTTGTTGCTGCATGTGCACTACCTTAAGGGAACGGAAGTTTTTCTAACAGGCTCGACTATAGTGTCACTTCGTATAAGAGCTCGAATGGGGTGCTAGATGCTACATAGTTTGCGATGACCTGCATTATGATAGTGGAAGCATGTAGAACGGCGTTCGCTATTAGCTTTTGCTCGAGAACGTAAAATGTCCAAACTTCCCCGTTAGTCAGTCGTCAACGCACTTTGGTGTACACCACTACACCACACAATATGGAGAAGGTTCCTGCCGTTTCGCTCAGATCGTCTCGATGGGTGAGCTTCGCTTATTTAGTGCGATGCAATGTTTCATCAGCTGAGGCTGTTTTTTGCCTTTTGTCTTTTCTTTTTCTCGAGGCGTCCTGCAACCGTGCCACCGCAAGCCCAGAACAACCAGGATCATTGATTTAAAGTCGACATCCTTGCAACAGCTTCTTTTCATCTCTGGCACCCTACGCACATGGTATGCTAGGATCCCCGAGACGGCGATCATGGCCAGGCTTTGCCATGTACGCCATGTCCGCCATGTCCGCCCCCAGATATGCACAGGCTTGAGAAGGGGTTAGCTCGACAGACAATTTAAGGTAGTGCAGGAGAAAGGCTAATGGTCGAGCCATTATAGAATCAAGGCTCACCGTCCACCATGCGGCATGATTCCGTAATGGCGGCGGTGACGGCGACCCGGCCATCCGGCCATCTTGGCCGGGACTAGAAAATTCTAGACATGATGCGATGGGAAGGTTGGAAGTCTGTTCCTTAGCAAAGCCTTCTAATCGCTCGACGCTGTGTCACGATTGCAATAGTGTGTGAGTTAGAAATGAAAATATGGGGTCAAAGAGTCACACAACCCTCAAGCAACGGCATCGTGAGAATCTCACTCAACCGGGCGAAGACGTAGGAATACACGGGAATAAGCAATGAAGATGGGATATAGACGAATCAAAAATAGTCGTAATCTTTTGGTCATGCCATCCAAAATCCACCGAAAGCCTACCGCCCTATATGCACGTTTCCGGTGATAATCCTTCACGCTGCCAGAACTCCTTCAGCTGTCATTTCCAGTACTTTACTCCGTGTGCAGCCTATTTTATAGATTACTGAATCTGCTCATTTGTGCCCCCCCTCAGCGTTCGAACATGGACCGATTCGGCCGTGGATTATCATCCTCAGGTGATATAGGACTTAATATTAGGCCTGCACGAGGCGATGCTGGCCCTTCATTATCCGACCGGAAAGTGCCCGTGCCGCTTCTCGACACTGGGCTGAAGACCTCCGTGGAAGGAGTTGATGATGGTCCCCTTGAAGGTTTTGGAGGTGGTGTGGGTGCAGAGACCTGACTAGGTATCGAATCTTGCGTGGATCTCCGTGATGGCTGTGGCCTCGAAAATCGAGTTTTCCAAGAACGCGGTCTCGATGACTGACTCGAAGGAGATCTAGGGCTGATGAGAGGTGACCTAGCTGACGGGCGCGGTGAAGAAGCCGGAGAGGTAGGGTTCGAACCCTCCATCTCTCTTGGTAGGGGTATTACCCCTGGTAGCTCTACAGGTGCCATCGAAGGTCCTGAAGGATCATACATCTCGTGGAATCCATGCATTTGGTGTCTTTGCGAGAGCGGTAGCTCTGGAGTAGAAGAGACATCATCACCTTCAACTTCGGCCATTCCTGATCGATCTCCCGGATAAGCGGCCTTCTCATTCACCCATCCGTTTGGTGTATGGTTCGCTTGAGGAGGCTTGACAGGTACAGAGCCCGGCATCTCATATCTTTGGTTATCATTGCCTGTGTCAAGTTCCCCTTTTGCGAAACCTTGGCGGACAATCTCATCTGGAGGCGTCTCGACGCCTTTCGTAGCCTTCTTGCCCTTCTGGTGCTTCCTCCAGAAGAACCAGCCCAGAGCGCCGGCGACTACAAGGACAATCACGACTACGGCGACCGCGATGCCAACGGTCTTTCCCTTCGAAGAACCTGAGCTTGAAGAAGAAGAAGACGTGGCATTGGACATGATAGGCACAAGGGTTTCCTGCATGTTGTCATCGAACAGGCATTGAGAGATTGAGAAGTTTCGACGCTCCCAGTCGACAGTAAGATACCTATGAAGGTTCAGCACTCGTTTGGCAGTTCTACTCAGAACTTTACTCACGCTTCCTGAAGAAAGGTTCTCCCAATCGTGTACTGGCTGTCATTGGCCGCCCTCCGTAATGGGAAATATCTAGTGTTGTTCGCTACTCCAGGAGTAGGAGGCTCAACTAGTAGATCGAAGCTGTCATATGGCAGCGTGATGTTGATAGTCGTCCCGCCGCTTGTTCCAGCACCTAGTTCAAAGGTGACACTGGAATTCTGTGCCTGTAGCTGAGTATGGAGACTATCATTCACAAGATACAGCTGTGATGTCTCGTCAAAGCTAATTCCGAATGCTTTCTCAAATGCCTGACATGCTTCCAGGGGTAGCCATATCTGAGCGACCGTGGAATCCACGTAGGCCATGAACCCATTGCCAGTGGCCAACAATACACTGTTTGTGCCTGTCTGATCAGTTGAGCTTATCGACTGTACGCCAACCATCAGGCTTCGAGAGCCATCCTCAGCGAAGGGAATTGAAAGTCCATTTGGAGTGAAGCGCCCAGCGTCGTATCCACCAAGCGTCAAACTCCCGAGCACCTGCTTCAATCGATATTGATTTCCAGCCGTATATCCAAAGCTCACACTAGGTATCAGGTTCTGGTCCTTCAACGTTGTCAAATAGCTAGGTTGGGATTCTGTGTTGGTGAAGTTAATGACTTGTGAATTCACTCCAAAGTAGCCAAGATAGAAATCGTCATCCGTGAATGCACCAATGACTTGGTTTTGCAGGACCGGACCTCCACTTCCTTGTATTCCCAAGCCCAGTGTGTCATTGCCAAATATCGCTTCAGCAGACAAGTTTAGATTTTGTTCTGTGCTCAGCTCATAGTTCCCGTGCAAGCTCCACGTCGAGGAGGTATTGGGATTGAAAGCGAGCCCCCGAGCTCCCGAGCAATCACTGTCCCCCACATTACAACCTGTAGGGAGGACGACCCATGTAGCCGCATTGTTGGAGGATATGAAAACTCGGACGTCTTGGACGGGTGTACCGACTTGGATCGTGAAGGAGGACCACGGACCGTCATCGCCATCCCTAAGGTAACGAGTACTCGTCAGCTAGGAATCTGGAATACGAGAAGCACCGGAAAAAAAGCTTCGATGGAGAATTAGGAGCATATGAGTCCATACCAATTCTGCGAAGGACTAACTGATACAGGCGTCGGAGTAGCTGAAGACGATGCCGCGCGCGGCAGCAGACCGTACCCAGAAGCCTGCACCAGCAGCACGCATTGCGCAAAGCAAACCACAGCAGTACCCCACAAACCTCTCATCTTGATTCCCTCACTCCTTCACACCCCCAACCAAAAAGAAATTCGCTCAAAGCGAATTGTAAGCGCCAACAGTGGACGCCCCAGCGTTGCAATCACAAAGTCATAGCAGCGGTTTGAATTCTCGTCAGCGTTCCCAATGTGGATACAATCGCGCGCTGAACAATCCACAAGAGATTGTCGCAAGGTAAGATTCAGAAGAAGAGATATCCCCAGCGTCGCAATCGGAAGAGGGAAGGGAATGTCAGCATCCCATCCATTCTGCGAACCCCGCCGTCCCGAATTTGATCTCGACCCGGGACTGGAGGGCCTCATGCACAGTCATTATACTCTCACCAATCAGCGCGCGAAGGATTCGGTACTTGTGTTGGCATAGCCCATCCTCCACGGAACTACTTTCGTAGGATTTCAATATCGCGAAATATCAATAAGCAAGGACTTTCCTACTGTGTACGATTTTGGTGTTCCATTGCTGTGGAGTTTTGAGCGAATGAATGGACCGTCGACACTGATTTGATCTCGTGTGGGTTTAAGCATCGCCAAGCTTGGTCGAGCACGTGATCTCATAACAAGCAAGTCTCATATGCATATTGTAGACCATCACTGTCAAGCATCTTACAAAATTATACTTTCAAAGCTATAAGCGCATCGTTCATGGAGTATAGTTGCAATCCGGATCATTGGGAGTCGCGTGCTTGTCTATTGTCTGGGAGGTCACATCGTGCTGCAGACTTTGGTTTTCGTGAGCATGAACAGCTCTCTGGGCGGCTATAGCAGTGCGAGCTGATTGGGTGCCAATATGAGATAGGGAGGGCAGTCATGCAAGTCATTGAAGAAGTTAAGAATGACCTATAGGTAAGTAATGATCTGCCTGATATGCATGCTGTGCTATCCATGGTTCTATAGTACTGCTATGGTAAGAATAATACATAAGCCGGTCCACTCATTCCCAGGATTCCAGAGCTGAAGCTACAGTCCATCATCGGATGCAGTAGCCTTATGAAAAGTCTCCCAAGGCGTGCAAGTCCCTAATGCACGCTTCATGTGGGTGTTGAGGATCGTCAACCCATACACATAGCTGGCATTCACCCACCCGAATCCCTCTCGCGCCACTCCTTTGAAGTCGCTCCCTTGATTGCCGTATTCTGCCTCGACTTTGTGAGGGTCAATAGGCCGCGTCACATCATACTTCTCCACAACTATGCCGTTAAAGTCCACAAATGCTTTGGTGACCATGTAAAGCCACTTGTAAGCAAGCCTTTCCGCTTCTTCCCGGAACCCATAGCGCAAGAGACCAGTCCAGGCAAGTATCTGTTGTGGTGCCCATCCTGATCACTGTCAGCTAGCTCACGGCTGAGGACCCTGCACAGATGATCTTACCATATGGATAATCCCATTGACGGCTAGGACGCTCAATGCTAATCTGTCCTCGAGACTTTTCGGTACCAGAGACTAGACCCCCGAAAACTTCAAATTTGGGGAGAGCTTTGATGACTAAGGCTGCAGCTTGACGAGGAGTTGCAAGTCCAGCCCACATTGCCCAAAATGTAGTAGCACTCTCGTAATCAGTTTGTTCCTTTCGAACGGTATCATAGTCGAAGTACATGCCCGCGTCTTCGTTCCACAAATAGCGATCGACGGCCTTACGTCGATTCTTTGCTCGACGATCCCAAGCCGCTGAGGTCTCGACTTGATTTGGCTTCATCGCTTGGACGCCGGCGCACAGTTCAGGTGGAATACTAAGCTGTCCGCCGAAGTGAGTAGCTATTGTCCGAGCAATGTCAGTTTCGTACTTATACAGTAGAGAGTTGAGATCAACAGTTGCTAGATCGGCGGCTACATTTTCCAGGCGGTAGGAAGTATCATGCCCAGATTCACGCACAGCACGGTCATGCAAGAAGTATTCATCGAGGTGAGGTTCGTTGACAGTCCCATCATTTTTATTATAAGCTTGAATGAACTCAGGACAGGACATTCTATATTTCTTAGCATACGGTTCCAGAATGTGGATAAAGTGTGTAGGTTCAGTCTCCGGAGGAACGCCAATGCCTTCCGGCCGGTAGCGTGATAAACCTGTCAAAGGATCCAGCCTTGGAGAGGCCATCCAAACAGTATGGTACTCCTTGATAGCGGCAAGGATCGCTTCTCGAAGGAACGCCAAGGCATCAGCCTCATGTTTGGTCGCCTCGTACACTCTAAGGGCCATGTCCGTAAGGAAGGGAGGCTGCGTACGTCCCAGGTAATATGTACGATTGGCGTTGAAGATCTTTCCGTAATGCTTAATACAGAAACAGAAATTGACGACCATGGCCTTGGCCAGATCAGCCCGTTCGTTAACGAGAAGCCCAATTGACTCCATGTAGCTATCCCATCCATACATCTCGTTGAAACGTCCACCGGGTACGACAAAGGGTAAACCACGATATTCGAGGGCTCCGGTCTTAGTATTGGAGTATTGTTCCATAGCAAGTGCCAGTAGTCCTGGTTTGTCATTCATATCCCTGATTCCTTCGGGCGTGATATCCTCGGGGGCTAGCCTGTGCACATCAAGACGGATCTTGGGCTGGTCTTTTGCAAGTTGTTCATAGTATTGAACCTGCTCGGGGCAGCTTAGTGGAACGTAGATTCTTGGCCTTGGGTCGTTTGTCCAGTCCTTCGGGTCTTTCCCAGCTAGCTCAATAGACGATGCATCGATGCGTCGTGTGAGATTATCCCAGAAAGAATATCGAATGAGGCGGGATAGCCTCTGAACGGGATTTTCACTCAGTCTAGCCTCGTCAAGTACGATATGTTTCCTCCCATAACCTTGAGCTAATGTCAATTCTTGGAGCAAGTTTGACAGCATGTAGGTTCCGCGGACGTCTACGTGGTTATGGCCATGAGATTGCACAGTGCCCAGAGACAGGACTTTCGGGCCATGGTCGTCGATGGTAATCTGGATGTTCTGGTCTGTATCTTCCCTTGAGAGCAAGCTCTTCAAAGTCGAGTCTACAGGAACCAGAAATCTACGAGGTTCGCTCGCAGCATCGTCTAGACTTCAAATCAGAGAATTCCTGTAAGTAGTACTTGGCAGTATCTTACCCAGGCTCATCCGCCGGAAAGCAGGCAGATTGCTTGGCTCGTGCAACTAGATTCGGTTCAGTACCCTACTTTATTGTGTGGAGCAATGGAATCTACCGAAGTATGTGTCCTGTGACCATGCAGCTCCCCTCGATCTAGATGATTTCCTGGGCCATAGTAGATCTGAGGAGGGGTGAAAGCGTCGGCGTTATCTGAATTGACACGAACGCTGAGTAAACGTGGAGATTGTTCAGACGGCATTGTAACAATGTAGGTATAGTAGGTAGCGAAGTACAGTTGTTACGCTTAGGAAAAACAAAGGATGTCTGCGTTATGTTGATGACAAAAGCCGAATCTTGGAGGGAGAAGGAGTGGGAAGGAATGGAAACTCTTAGGGAAGTGCTGGGGTAGTTACCCCCAGGGAATCTGAGATTTTGGTTATTCCTTATCTCATGGGCGGAAAGAGCTTCCAGTATCGTGAAGACCCAAATATGATTGTATTGGGATTTAGTTTGCACGAATCGGCCGTAACAGCGTGAACAAAACGAGGAAACCGTAGCCCACCGAAACACCCTCTATGTAGATTGGCTGCTGGTTGTCTCGGCCTAGACATCCGCTTTCCATGGAATATGTGCCTTTGAATTTCAATCTTGCAAATCTTCGACCCGTAAAGTTATCCATTGTGCTCCTTGAATCATAATAACGCCTGAATGGCAAACAGTTTTCCACCTCTAGGCTTTTGCCTTGGCCGAACTACTCGAGCGCGTGTATCTGGAGCAAAAACACACATAGATGTTAGCCAGAGATCCTGAAGGTAGCCAGTGTAGTGTTGAAGTACTGAAACAAGGCGGAGGCTGGGAGGATGAGGCTTACGGTGTCCTTGCCTTCTGTGTCTGCTCGTTTTCCTTATTATCCTTATTCCAAAAGCGGGATTTATACGCTGGCCAACTGGAGTAATTCCAGGCCTTGACGAGGAGACTGTAAAGGTGACCGATTAGCCTAATGTAGTCACAGACGCATGCTGGACTGGTAGGTTCCGAGCCATGACGGCTCAAGCTCTGTCAGAGCTGGCCTCACAGGCATCCAGCAAGTATAGCCTACCTCTGTGTCGCATCGACATAATTCTCTGTCTTGACCTCCTTTACTCCAATCTTCATGCCTTCTTTCCCAAAGCTGATGTTCTTCTGCTCCATCTTCTTTGACGTTTTTTCAGCAATATCCGTCGCAATTGTGTAGGCGGCATAGCCAATGAAAGCGGCAACGGCTAGCACTATGAAAAGGATGACGAGTGGTACGACTTTGGATAGGATCGTCATCTTAAATGGGAGTGGTGTAAGCACGTGTCAGGTTGTCGACGGTGGTGGTGGCATAAGATAACCTCAGAGGTGGCAGTAACTTGATCAGTAGCCGAGATGATGTTCACTGGTGATGGCGGGAGTGATCTCAATCTTTTCGTTAGTTAAATCCTGTCGTGGAGGCAAGTGGGTGGCTTTGTAGTCTTTGCTCTTGTGGCAGCGTGATCCTTGAGGCTGAGCAAAGTCGCCGCAAGATGGGGCGAGATAGGCTCTAGAACGCCCCTATCATGCGCCTAGGCCCTTGGCAAAATTGAGACTCTACATATCCTCAGTGCTTTCGAACAATAATGTGTAATTGGCTGTGTAACATTTTATCTATGTCCTTAATTCTCGCATTTTCCCCTGTGGAATAGCCCGAACCCCCAATCACAAGCTGCCTTCACCCTACATCCATACCTAGCCATACCCGACTGTCGTCCCTTAACAATTGAATACGACGATCAGACCACACACATAAGGTTGACAAGATTTCGGTCCTTCGCAAAGGCCAAAAATAGATTCTTTCATAGCTCCGGAGTAGGATTGTAGTTCTGAACTCATGTAATCCAGACGCACAAGGACAACAACCGCGAACCATGTCTCATACCTAGTGTAAGGCATATAATATTGGAAGCTGCAGTCAAAGTCATCTATTCATCTTCATTCCGCTCAGGACGCAAACAACCTAATACCGCTTGCTGGAGCACCGATTTCACAGACTTCGCAAACCTTACATACTTGTCCCTTGAATTGCGAATGATATTTCGCTCCATCGAAAGGACATGCGACACTCGCGGATCCGCCGTATATTGGTGTGTGAGAAGAAGCACAGACGTCAAACTCTGCGAACTGATCAAATTCGATATCGATCTTGTCTTGCGGACTTCGTTCACATTGAGACTTTATCTTCTTCGCCTAGTAGGAATCAGCTATCATGCTAAAGTTCAAAGATGACTTGAGTTTAATTACCTGATCTAGGAGCTTCGCAGAACCACCATTTGCAAGCATTCGATTGGCAAAGCTGAGGGCTGAAGAGAAATTCTTGTTTGTGAATGCTAATTTCATGGCAGCCATGAGCGCCAATTGTCGGTGAGCTACTTCAAGCTTCGGAATGGTGAAGTATGCCGAAAGCTCGAGGCTCCTCTTTAGATTCTCATCTCCTTCTGTTGATATAGTTCTTCGCTCCAGCTCTATTGCCATAGCCGTGGCATACTCTGCAGCTGTCGAGATGATCTTCTTTGCCTCGCCAACTTCTTGTTGAGAGGATACCGCGTTGACTAATAAGCAGTGCAGGATCTTCTTGAAGGTTTTCAAGCCGTCCTCAAGCTTATTTGAACGCATCGCACCGTACCCTTCCTGAAGGTCAACCGTAGCAATTTTTTCCAGATCTCTTGGTATGATCGGTAGTACCTTCCGGGTATCAGTCTCCTCAATAGTTCGTCGGACGTAGTTCACAAGAGGAGGTAACCCTGGAGTAGCCGGTAAATATGTCTTGGAAGCTTGATAGATTTCGAGAAAACGCGGCTTTAGTGGAGTGAAATTAACCGCTCCAAGTTGCCGGTTAAGGAGTTGCATAGCTGTCTCAAAGGAACCGGCAGCAGCGTGATCAGCTGCAATGGGTGAATTACGAGCCCACAAGTCAGCCTCACTGCTGCCTGCCCCAGCATCCGCGCTGTCAACATTGACGAAGTCTGATTCTGTCTCCACGTTGATATCGTCACCCATATCCCAGCCGGCTGCATCTTCATCTTCTTCTTCGCCAAGCTCACCATCCCGAGGAATTGCTTCGTCCTCTGGCGCGCCGTCAATATGATCGAAACCGTTCGAAGTTGGAGCCGTGTCGTCATCGATCGCTCCAACTTCGCCAAGGAGAGCCTTCTCAAAGAAGGAATGTGAAGCTGCTTTAACGGGCCAATTGGCCTTTTGTGTAGGCACAATCGGCCTTGGTGGTTGTAATGGCTGGCCCATAGTAGGTAATGAGATCTGGTCCTCGGTAAGCCCGCTGGCTTCGAGGATTGTCTGAACCTCTTCATCGAGGCCGTTCGCTTTGGCTGTCGCATAAGCAAGAGGATCTGCGCTTCGTCAGTGACCACTTATTTAGATATTCGCCATAGGTACTCACAAAGATCAAGCTCCTTGAGCATTTGCAGCCGGCCGTCGACATCTCCGAGGTACAAGGCATTCTGGAAACGTGACTGGAAGTCGCCACGGTGTTCTGCTATTTTTGCCATACGTGCGAGCTTCTCTTCGTCTCCAGTGCAAAGGTAGAGAAATGACAACTTATCGAATTGACGAAGTTTTTGGTAGGCCATTTCCACAACCTGGTGATTTCCGTGCGCAAGTGCTTCAGTTCCCAGCCTGGTCCAAAGCTTTGGTCTATCAAGCTGTTTGGCCATCTCTACGGCGACATCGAGATTTCCACATTCAATAGCAAGCTCGAACCTGGTTTGAGGGTCCTGTACGAATTGCAAAGCGATTTCTGGGTAGCCTTTCTTTTGTAGATAGGAAATGATGCTTTGGCCCACAAGACTCGACGTCTTGATGATTTGTAGCATTTCTTCGTAATTTCTCTTCACAAGCGCAAGCTTGAAGCGATACTCAGTAGGGTCGACCTCCAAGACCTTTGGTTTCGAAGCACGGTCGAGACAATATACACTGCGGGCCTTGACTCTGACAAGATACACGGTTTGATCCAGTGTACGAACAATACCATTATCACTTGATAAATGTCAGCAGACGTCTTTCCCAAGGGTCGAGTAACTTACCCGTTAAGCAAGGTGTATTTAATGTGATTAAGGGTGGAATAGAGGAGTACGCCAGCGTCGTCCCATGCGGCAGATTTGATACGGATTGTCTCATGAAGTGTGCTCACTTGCTCTAACGACTTCGTAACAATGGTGACGTTGTGCTTGCTAAGCAAGGCCGCATATAGCCCGTCGCTCGACCAGACAACATACTTCACACCGGCTACTGTCAATTCTGCAAGTTGCTTTTTCTGCTGAATATCGTATAGAACCACAGTTGTAGGAGTAACCAGCAATATAGAACCGGTACCACCAAAGAAGACATCTGTGGTGCCTGGAGGTGGCTTGATAGTCTTCGTGGTAGCGTTCGTCAGGTCTTTAATATCGACCTGCTGACTTGACTGAGTGAAGACTGCGAAACGATTACGAGCTACGAAAACTGCCGAGCTGCCTGAGCCTTTCTTCATATCGGTCGGCTCGAGCGCACCAGTACTATCACGTGGGAGATGGACAAGCTCATAAGTTCCATTGTCTGCTGGTGAAGTGACAAGAATGGCGCGTTCGGCGGGATTGTATGATAAGGTTCTGGGAGGCACCCAGGGGCTGCCTAATTTTCTTAAAGAAAGTAGGGGAGATGACTCGGTGTTTTTGGTAAAGTCGTAAGACTTTAGCATCTTCTCCTTTGTAATGTAGAAGAGCTGGTTCTGGTAAATGGCGGAAGCTGGTCTCTCTCGTTCCAATTTGAAGACCATAACCCCATTATCATGACCTGCTGCAAACAGATTGATCTCAGGATGAGCCGCAATGACCCAGAACCTGTCATTTTCCCGCTTGAAAGACTGAACGGATGTGCGCTTGTTCAGATCCCAGACTCGTATTGTCTTGTCCTCGCCGACGGAGAGTATAAGGTCTTGGTGAGGGTGGAAAAGGCAGGCGGAAGAATTCTGAAAGTGGCCTCGGCAAGTATCAACCTCCCAAGCTTTGGTCTCTGCCTCAAGTCAGCGTCAACAGCATGTAATAAAAGCGACCAAGCTTACCGCTCATTCTCCATAGTTTTACAAGCCTGTCGTCTCCAGACGACACAATTAAAGGCAGCGTTGGATGGAACGCAACCCAATTCACACCTCGATCGTGTCCTTCTAGGACGAATTTCACCACAGCATCTGTATTCCCAAACATGTCTGCCTGATTTGAATTGGCGCGAGCCATTTGATCTTCGAAAGTCATGGATGTAGGAGCCGAGTGTTTCTTGCGCAACCCTGAGATGTCCCACACCCGCACAGACTGGTCCAACGACGCAGAAACAATGAGGTCGTCTTTAGGATGAAACTGGGCGCACATCGTATAGTGGTTATGTCCCGTCATTGTGCAAACTGAAAGATACATGTCAGCCCATGGTATCCAACTTATGCCTGAATCGCATTTACTGACTGAGGGATCTGTTTTGCCAATTCCATATCCGTATCGTCTGGTCGTCCGAACTTGACAGAATCCAAGGAAGTTCATGGTGGAAAAAGACTGTTCGGACGTAATCCAAATGTCCATTGAGAGTGAACAGGCACCTCCTGCTCTGGTATGACCAGACTTTGATCTTGTAGTCGTCTCCTCCAGATACGAACAGTGGTTGGGTCTTGTGGAAATCTATGCCTCGGACAGGCCCATCATGCTCTTCGAAGCGATCTATAAGTGTGCCCATACGATAATCCCATAATTGAATCGTCGACGAGTGTAGAGAGACAAGGATCCACGGCCTAGCTTCCGTCAGCTTGTAGCAGGCAAACTTCCATAGCAAAGGGCAGACCTTTTTGGGTGGAACGCAATACCCTTTGCTCTTGAGGACTTGGACTCGAACTGAAGACTTTAGTTAGCCAAGGTAACATAGCATGCGCCAGGAGTTCTTACTTTTGTGAGCATATTGGGTGAGGACTGCATATTGGGCGAGCGCTATGAGAGGAAGGGAGATGGCTCTCCAGCAACAACGGTTACAGCATACAGAAACAACTTGGTGCTGCCTATCAAAAGGTAAGGTGCCCTTGGATGCTAATAAAGTACCACTCGTACTAAGACTGCTGGCGGTCACAATTCGTCTTGTGCGGTGGTCAACTTTCTCTGAGGTGTCCCTTTTCGGAAGCGAGGATCTGCAGCGCGCTCCGGAGCCTCAAGCCTCTCCCCAATCAATTGTCTTCGTTCTCAGCTCTCATTTCAGCAGCTCATGCTTGACGCCTCTGTCTTATACAAGTTCTAATCTTTCCTTCCTGCTACCGTTGATACATGACTCTTGTCGTACAATGTTTACTATATGCAGTCTTGTAGAATGTTTCGCCTTTCTGTTAACGATGCGTAGGTTAAAGTCATCCAAGTCACCGAATCGTTTCGCGTATTTCGTTATCATTTACGTGCAGTGCGATGGCGTATGGCAGAGAATAATCTGATTAGCGCTTTTCAATTTCATTGTCACAATGCCATGAGCAGAATATTGGCGCCATCCTCGAAACTTCTGCAGTCTGCCGAAGATCATGGAGATAGAATTGTGATGAAGAGCAAGGCTACGAGCAGATTCATCGAACACTTCTTTATGAGGTACTCGGATTTGATATCATATCTCCAGTCCTCTGTTCTTTTCGAAGTTTGGAGCATAATCCAAAGCTTTCACATGCTCAATCGTGCAATATTCCATTTTCACATGCAATTTCATATATCATCCAAGAAACCCAGCAAAGCCTCCGCATAAGTACTCCCCACCCCCTCTTCTCTTCCACTCTTATTCTTCAATCTTCAACCTTCTAGTAACAAGTCACAAACCGCAAAGACCACTAAAACCTCCATATATACGCAACGGTGGAAACCTCGAATTACGATTCGTTCCAATACTTCAACAACGCAAGTGAAGCATCCGACATGTCAATGGCTCTCCCAAACCCACCCCAAAACCTCAGCCTAACAGGCCTTCTCGCCCAGCGCAGGCGCCAAACCCTCTCAACCAGAACGAGCCAACGCTCTCACCTCTCACCCTCTCAATCCTCTACCGTCGCCACCAACTCCCACACCACACAAACCTCACCATCAACATCCCCCACAACCTCACCACCCACCACCCCCCGCCGCGCATCCTACCACCAATCCCACCTCTTCTACAACCAACTACACCTCCGCCTCTCCCACCTCCGCTCCGACCTACTCCAAGACCACCTCAACCGAAACCCCTGCTGCAGAAACCCCAACCCCCGTCCCCGCGAGACGTTCACCTCCTTATTCGAAAAACGGCAGGAGATAGCCATGCTGCAGGAGCGTGTAGATTCCATAGCGCAAGGTATTCAAGACCTTGGTATTGGGAGTGGGGATGAGAATGTGGATGCGGTGTGGTATGATGCAGCTAGCTAGGGATGTGTGGGGGAGGAAGAAGCGGATGCGGAGGAGGCGGGGGAGTGGGGATGTGAGACTGGATTGACTAATGAGGAGGTTAGAGAGGCGATTGCGGAGGCGTGGAGGGAGGTGTATCCTGAGAGGGGGTTGGGTTGGTAATTTGTAACGTATCCTGAAATGGATATTGAATTAGGAGTTAGGTAGTGAATAAATTTGTTTGTGTACGTTAATATATACAAAGACCAAGCGCTCTGGCGCTATATGTGCTATCATTATATGACAGTAAAGTAACGTAAGGTGCCCGTAGGCATAATATGAGGCAAGCGCCATGGCGCTGTATGTACTGTCTCTTAAAAACACAGAATCAAAAGCCGTCATGTGGGCTACATGTACCGTAATCAAACACAATCATTAGGTATCCCGCGATCCAATAATGACATTCAGTAACACCATGCGACCCAGAAAAAAACGCAGCATGGTATCTGATCCAAAGCACAGAAATGACCCGCCACGCAGCTTTTTAGTGTGTTGTACGTCCAGCCCACGCATACAGGGCCTGACGATAACAATCTCCAATCCTCCCTCTCTCTGAATGAACATATTAAGATTAGATCCATATCCCTGCTTTCTTTCTTGGAAAGCAACGATATAAGAAGCACATCGCTCCCAAAACTCGATCAATCACGATTGATAACCCTCAAACTCCTCCTCGGATTCAGCAAAACACCCACAAAACTCGGCTCACCCGCCAGATCCTCCGTGCTAGAATTAGCCGTACTATTTCCCCCAATCGGTGCACCACCTGGCATCGGCGGCACAGGCTCATAGCCGCTCGTGCCAGGTGTGCTTCCAGTTCCGCTCGCAGCGTTACGACTGCTCCTGTCAGTGCTGCTTTTGGGAGCTCCCGAAGACTGAGAGAGGAAGGCTGCTTTCTCTCCTGGTCCACCAGCGGCAGCCGCACGCTGGGACATGGCAACGTGGCGTTTGTATAACTGGAGCTGCCGTCTGTAAACCCAGGCGCAGAAGCCGAGGTAGCCTGCTAAGATAGCGAAGATGCCAGCTACCACACCAGCGACGATGGCAGCAATGTTGGGTCCGCCTTTCCCTCCGCTGCTGCTGCCGCCGTTACCCCCTACGGTAACCGTTCCAGTCTCTGTTGTCACCGCACCATTGGCACCAGTCACTGTGTAGGTTATTGGTTTGCCGGTTGCGAGTGGACCTGCTGTTGCGGCCTGTGCTGGTGCTGTAATAGTTGCGCCGCCAGTAGCCTTGCCACCAATAACAGATTGTACTGCCGCAGGGACTGAATAGCCGTAACTTCCTGAAAGACCCTGCGGGTCTTTCGATTGCGCGACTTGCTGGTTTTGGGTATCACCGCCAGTGAGAGCATTGAAATTGTTTTGCCAAACGAGGTTTGACGTATTGAAGACATAGAACCCGCTGTCACAGCCCAATCCATTTTGCGGCGGCCCAGTGTATCCACCCACAACCACCATTTGGGCGTCCCAAAGATTGCAGGTATGGCCGGTACGACCAGCTGGAACGGACTGTCCTGACTGGTCTACCTCAATCCATGTAAAGCTGGGGATTGTGAGGATCCACATGTCGCTGTATTGTGTTTGATTGCCAGCAGGTATGAGATTCTGTCCACCGAACATGTAAATGTTGGTGCTCGATCCGTCTGCAGCTGAGGCAGCTACGGCGCAAGGGTTGACACGAAGGACCGGGTAACTCCCCGATGTCGATTGCTTATACCATGTCGAGCTACCAATATCGTAGACGTCGATCACGTTCATTTGCGTCTAGAATTTCAATCATATTAGCGCTGGTTTATAGGCTCCAAGGACCTCGACTTGCTTACAAATGATTCATTAGTCCCACCTCCCATGCTCACCAGAATGCCTTGTACTCCGTAGCCCGGAACATATACCAGAACACTGTCTGCTCTGCTTGGAAATTCAGAGGTATCTTGTATACCACCTTGCGTTATGTTACGCCATACACCAGCGCTACCAGCAACTTGTCCTCCACTAAGACTTTGCACACCACTGTTGGAGTAGCCTGGGAATGTGAATTCCAAGAGCGATTTAAGATATTGGCGAGGGAACCACTGAGCCCATCCGGCAGTCGTATATGGATCCTCATGACCAGCAAAATAGAAGCCTCTCCCAAGCTCAGGCACGGTAATACCAGCACCCTCAGCAGATCCAAGGACCGGTTGGTTACCACCGTCGCTGTTGTTGCCATTTGATGACATTGGATTCTGATGTTCAATCCATGAAGAATTGCCTATGTTATACTCCCACAGCGAATAGGGTGAAGGTGTTGTAGTTGGATCACTCGAGTATTCACCACCATACAAGAATAAAGAGTCGTATGAGTTCCAAAGGTAACCATTCGCGACGGGCGGTGGGCCTGACGGTTGAGGAAGGCCTATTATACTTGGAGCTGAGATGTCCCATGTTTTCGTTACATCTATGCTCAAGAAGTCGTTATTCCAGGTGTTAGAGGTCTGAGTAGGGTCTGTCGTGGCTCGTCCACCGTAGAGGTATATCGTGCCATTGACAAGGGCACTTTGTTGACTCCAGCGCTGACACACATTGGTATCGGTGTTCTGCCTGGGCAAAAGTAGTTTCCCGTCCACGAACTCTCTCTTCTGCGGCCCTGATCTCCTAATGACACCAGCCGTAACCCCTGTGATACCAAGTCCTGCATTTCCCAGCAACGGTGTTTCAAATAGCAATGGCATAGCCACAACCAAAATCAAAGCCAGCGTCATCAGTCGAGAGGACCGAAACACCATCCAAGAGTCTGTCCAGCTGTTTCGTGGTTCAGGAAGCGCGGTGGAGTCGTTAGAGGACACTGAGCCTTCTTCGTATTCGGCAACGGAGTCGTCACTCTGTAAGGAGTCGAAGGAATCCACATGATGCCGCTGTATCGGACGGCTTGTCAGGATGCCTGTGGACTCTGCCTGCGCCTGGACACCGTAGTCTATAGGCATTGTCTCCACATCCCACAGTTCCTTGAATACTGAATCCCTGGGTCGTCGACTTCGATTCGACATGAACTTAGCGCGTCTGTCATGCGGAGGAGGAAATGAGAAGGCTATGTGTGGTCTTGCGCGTTCTGGAGGTGCTCCTGGGTCTAAATGGGACAGTCGTGCCTCCCCTACCAGCGGTCGATTGGATATGATATCATCTCCCATGTTCTTAGCGATCACCGTTGGCGCGCATCAGAGTTTCACCGCAGCAATTGTTACACGGTATAGTAATCTTTCTCGTGTTTTAGATGGGGTACAATTCGCACACTTCTGATTAAAGGAGTGTAGTAAGGAGCTTTCTCGTGCGAATTAGCAGTTGAGCATCGACATGGATAAAAACAGGACATTGAAAAAAACGGCGCTTGCCCCTAAGACGGCAAGCGGAGCATAATCCTATTGTTATGCTGGGGTGCCGTTCCACCTGGCAGATCTGATGTTCGTTAACCGAATCATCGAGTAGCTCCGCTACCTCCACACCAATTACATCGGTGGACGCGTGCATAGCCTGATGAAAGGGGCGAATTCAATGGTCCACTATGGTACTAGAAGGAAGGGATCAGCGTCAAGAAGTACACCTGTCAGGCTTAAGGGGCTTGGCTCCGTCGTGGCTTCCGCTAAGGCATCCAGATGCGCAATCATTATTGTCGCTTGATTTCTAGAGAACTTCTACACCACAACTTTGGTATATGGATTGTCTCAGATCTTCTGGATGATCGTGATAATGATTATCCGGGCCTTGTGCGTTCTGGATGTTCCAACGGTCGCAACGACTATCAATACCTATTATAGCTAGCCTGGTGCATGTAATCCTGGAGCACGAATTCTGCTGCAGGAACTGCCGTTCAGCTTATCAGTAGCGAAGCAAATGCCTGGACCTATACAAGACCTATGCAATACCCATACAACCGATCATCTCTACTATTCGCAGTCACAAAGAATTGAAGTGCTCTAGTATACCTAAGGTACCTACCGGTGTCGCCGCCAGCAATACCCGGATAAGGTTGAGGCTCTGCGTGGCGGAAGACCGGTGCGACCATCCGAATATGGCCAACGACTTCGATTGATAATCAAAGTCGCCGAAGTACCTGCCTTCAAATATCACAGAACCTCACGGCGATCAATATTCTCGTCTTCATCCCCTGTTCGACAAAAAGCTGGCTTCACCACTCGCCAAGATGACCAAATTTATCATTACGATAACTTCAGATACAGTCTGTCCATGGGTTCGTATCCCTTCACCCTCGGGTTCTACCGCATCTTACTGACTGTCCCTTCAAGTGCTACGTTGGTAAGAACAAATTAGAAAAGGGTATCGCACTCTACAAAGCTGCACACCCAGATTCTAAAGACACCTTCGAAACAACCTGGCTGCCCTTCTACCTCAACCCTCATGCCCCCAAGACCGGCATCAATAAACTCGAATATTACAAATCCAAGTTCGGCGATGCAAAGGCCTCTATGATCATCGGTCGCCTGACTGCCGTGGGTAAGGAAGTAGGTATCAATTTCAGTTTTGGTGGCAAAACGGGCAACACGAGGGACTCGCACAGGCTCATACAGTTGGGCAAGACGAAGGGAAATGATGTGCAAACAAGAGTTGTGGAGCAGTTGTTTACTGCGTATTTTGAGAAAGAGCAGGACATCACTTCCCATGCCGTGCTGAGGGAAGCTGGTGTGAGGGCAGGCTTGCCGGAAGAGGAGGTGAAGAGTTGGCTGGAGAGTGATAAAGGAGGTCCAGAGGTGGATAAGGAAGTTATGGAGGCGCAGATCAGAGGAGTGAGCGGGGTGCCAAATTTCGTGCTGCAGGATAAATATGAGATTGGTGGGGCTCAGGACCCGGAGAGTTTTGTGAGTGTGTTTGAGAAAGTGAAGGAGATGGAGGGGTCATGAAATGTTCGAATGATGTTCTCGTCTGTCAACAAAGATTCCATACCAGTAGACGCCGTTGGTCAATCATCTTCTCACGCACAAGTCGCTTCTGATAACCCATTTCTCCCCCTGCGTGACTTTCCGGCCCTCGTGCAGAAGGCAATCCTGCCCATGCTTGTGTAGAAGAGCCATTCCAACCTCCAACTCGACAGCGATGGGCTCGGTGCCTTCACTGCCTTTTCCAGAAAAGTTCTTTGCAGGGCCAAGTTCGGGGTAAAAGACCGTTTCGCCCCCAATAACACCCGTTGTCGGTCCAGTAAGATAGATAAGTAACGTCCAAGTCGTCTTTGCTGGCGTTCGGGGGACGGTGGGAAGTACTATAGCATTAGACTCATCATCTTGAGTAGATTAGCTAAGGCTGCTTCGTCAAATTTCAAAGTCGATGAAACTGCGTGATACAATGATGTACGAAAGCTCAGTCTTGTCCTCAGTCTCGTTCCATTGATTATTGATTCAGGGGATGATCAAGGTCTGAGGTATTAGATTGGAAGTGCATATATATCGTGAAGCTGACAACAAGCGAAGCTTGGGGGTTCAGGAAGGACCATGGACGCATCGCAAACTCGCTCTATATGCTAGGTGACATTCAATGTGAATAGTGGGTGTGTTCCAAGATACCAGATGTCTTCGATGAGAATGATGTAGACCAGCCAGTTGCACATCCATAGCATAGCGACTATTGTAGGAATAAACAGCAGTAAGCTGTCAAAAATTGGAGCAATGCAGGTTGCAACATACTCGGAAATAAGGTCTTCGCGTTTATGCAGGAGAACCTTGTTACTTTGGGGGCTAATGGCAAGGAAGAGTTGCATTTCGCGATGATGGCCACAATAAGTGGTTCCAATGGACCAGCAGAACGCAACAAGAGGTTTGTATCGCAATCTATGTATAGAAAATAGCACTTACAATGTTGACCGAAGAAATGTCCAGGCCCTAGAATGATATTAACATGACTTTGGGAGGAGAATTACATACAGGATATAGGTACCATAACGATAGATGCGAATCCTTGGGTTCAGACCACAGACTTCTCCACCCCAAAGTCTTTTTGCTTCATCGGGCGTTAAACTTTCGCAATTGTTCCCTTTTGAGCCATTTACCAAAGCCTTGAGCGCAGTAGAGCTCCACAGCTGCTCAACAAAAGATGGGTCATCGAATTGAAGGCGATCATTAACCCTTACAGCATCTCCTGGTTTAGGTCTCGCTGGGGTTGTGACCAAGGGTAACGATGACAGAAAGTCGACATATTTTTTGCAGAGAGTTGAGGTAAACAAATTACGGATGACTATGATCTGTTCTTCTAGTAGTGTTTCCAAGGTGAGATCTGTGGTAGGAACCAGTGGTTGTAGTGCAGGCCAATGTGGTAAAGGTACATGTGGCTCAGGCGCCTTCCGCCTTACCTTGGGGATTGTCTTCCCAGTAGACTTCGGAGCCATGATACTGCCTTCGCAGAATAGCGAATTTACCATCAAAAACCCATGATGCGGTGCAGACAGAGATTAAAAAGGCAAGGTAACTTTGACAGATTTAAGGTTAAACACCGGCTCCATCAGCCGCACTGCAGGGATCATCTGGCTCAATCTTCCGCATGCCTGGGTCCAGCTCGTGTATGGAGTATTCGTTGCTCAACACTACACCATACACTTTGAGGAGTACTTTGACTCATTCTCGGAACTACGGTGGCCTTGCCCTAACTGGCCGGTAAAGTGCTCTGTTATCCCTTGACTAACTCGTAACGACTCCAAAATGCGAAAGCGGGCTCAACCATGAAAGAGGATCGAGTAGAGGAAGTGCAGGTTCCTCCACCTGGGATTGCTCACAACGAGGTCAACAATCACACATCAGGGCCTCATGAGGAGGAAAGTAGCCCGGGAACTGGGGGTAAGAGCCAAGCTGATCTGCAGCAACTTGCACGACAAGCCTCGAGTGCTGCGAATCTATTGAATGGTGTCCCGAACCACGATCCGGACGAAACAACCGCCGACGTCGCTCCAAATTCTTCTGTAGCTACACATGCCCCAGAGAATCAGGGGCTCCTAAACGGCGACTTTGGGAATTCTATGCTTCGAGGGATTCCTAAAGGCGCGGCCGCGTCAATCAATGGAGACAATCTCGGAGACCTCGTGCCATTCCCAGATCTTGGGGGAGACGAGTTGATCAATGATACTTCGCTCCCCTGGGAAGGTGATCCACATTCTGATGGGTCCTTTGCGGCATCTCAGCAACTTATTGACCCCTCCGTTGCGGCCTCAGAAGAAGAACAACATCAGATACAGGCTTTTGCGAAGCTTGAATTCGACGACGGTGAATTCTATATGACGACTTACGCGGTGGAACTTGGACGAGATATTCATGCTGCCCGTCAGGCGTTTGAAAGGGATCTTGAAGCCCACGAACGCACGGACTCGAAGTCTAGAAAACGAAGTGCTGGTCATACAGCTAGCTCAGTTACATCGGAGCGAGGGCACTTGGCAGGAAGCATTGTTAGCGAGAGCGGCGGGGTCATCTCTGGCCACAATGGACATGAGCCTAAGAGAAAGACCAAGCAGACAAAGTCCAAATCATCAAGTTCCTCGTCACGGCCGTTGTCCCGCAAAAGCTCTGTGCAATTCCCGGCCAACAAAGTTAACTACAATGCCCTCGCAATGGCTTCGCTCATGGATCCTTTAGCGATGGGTGATATTGGTCCTGGGAATCCTTTGCCATCACCAGATCTTATTCCGCTCATACCCATACATCCACCGACGACCACCGATGACGGCCCTGCCGGGCATAAGAGTATATCACGGAAACACATAAAGATAGCATTCAACTTTTCTAAGCACTACTTCCAGGTCGAGATCATGGGACGCAATGGATGCTTTGTAGATGATGAGTGGTATGCTGCAGGCGTAGTCCAGCCACTGGTTAACGGGAGTATCATCCAGATCGGCAACGTGGGCATACGTTTTGTGCTACCTGATGTTCCACCCGGCGAGACAGGGGCTGAATTGGGCATGGAAACCGATATGCTGGGTAATATTGGGGACTTGAACTACGACATGCCATACAGCAACAGCCTGGAAGAGGACGAGGACGAGGACATCAAGGATGCGGAAGAGGAAGAAGAGGAGGAGGAAGAGGAAGAGGAGGAAGAAAGAGAAGAAGAAGAAGTGCGTGATGTAGGGAAGAGGCGAGCGAAAGCCAAGAAGAAGCCGGAACCGCCGCCTCTACAAGTACCCAAGCGCAAAGGCCCAGGTCGGCCACCAAAGAATGGCATTATCTCCAAGAGAGAACAAGCTTTGTTGGCAAGGCAGGCTCGAGAAGAGGCCAAAGCCGCGGCACAAAAAGGTTCTAGCCCTGCACCTGGACGCGGTAGAGGAAAAACGGGCAGGGATGCGAAGCCGACGAAGCAAGAAGACACCAATTTGCAACCCAATGGAAAGAGGAAGTATACCAAGCGCAAGAGAGCTGGGGGAATTGAGGATCAGCAAGGCGCTCGTGAGAGTACAGAGCAAACAGACTCAGTCCCACCAGAACAGACTGGCTCAGCTGCTGCGCTCTCAAAGCCGGCGAAAGAGAAGAAACCTCCGAAACCTCCAAGGTCGCCATCACCTGTTTATGATGAGTCGACTATGACACCTGAACAACTTGCCAAACCTTCAGCATCATATGTAGTACTCATACATGAAGCACTCAAGAATTCTGCAACTGGACAAATGTCACTGCCACAGATATACCGAGCTATCGAAAGGCGGTACCCTTTTTACAAGCTCCGAGTACAAACGCAAGGTTGGCAAAGCAGCGTGCGTCATAACCTCTCGCAGCATCCTGCTTTCCGCAAGATCGAGCGAGACGGCAAAGGATGGATGTGGGGCTTGGTTCCCGAAGTTTCTATCGAGAAAGAGAAGAAGAGGAGGACAACGCCGCCTCCAGCGCCTCAACAGCAGCACTACTACCCCCAGGGTCCTCCATCTATGATGCACCGTCCATATCAGTATCCTGGAATGCCTCCCATGAACGGAATCATGCCACCAGCTCCTTATGGCATGCGTCCCGGCATGCCACATCCGCTACCACCTTACGGACGAGGTTTCCCCTTACCGCTTGTCACTGCACAAAGCGAGGCTACATACCAATCTCCATATCAATCTACCCCACCACCGCCAGCTACCCAATCAACGCCTCGAACACAACAGCCATTAAATGATAATGGTGCTAACAACAGTAGCTCTGCATCCGCGACTCAGCCTCCGCCTCAACAAACAAACGGCGACAGTCCTTTCGCAAATTCAGCCGCCATGCCCTCTGTAACCCCCAATTCAGCCCAAAACAAACCTTTTACCGAAGACTCCACTGCTCTCAAGCAGAACAATCGCACCCCAGACGTGAGCCAAGCCATTGCCAAATTCAAGTCCGCCATTATCGCCGAAATGGAAGAGAAATCCAAAGCAGAAACCCTCGTGACCTCGGCCATCAACCGCACCCTCGGCATTCAAAGCAAATCAAGCTCCGGAAGCGAAGAGGATCCGCAGGAACGGACCATCATGAACGCATTAGCAAAGATGCTCGGCGAACTCAGCAAAAAGAACATGGAAGCCAGCGGGCAATCCGTTCCAAACTCAACGAAATCTGACCCTGCACCTGCAATGAAGGAAGATCCTCCGTCAGAAAAGACAGCCGTGGCGATCGCAGCAGAAAATGCAGTCAAAACAGCACTCGTAAATGGTGACACTGTACCATCTCAGATTACTTCCATCACCGAAGCGGCAGTGGGGACAAAGAGACCATTAGAAAATGGTGATAGTGCTCAGCCGGAAGCGAAGAGGATTGCCCCAGGATAGCTAGAGATGGAGGATATTGCTTGAATTTCCTTTGACGCCCATGATGAGATAAATAGAAAGATACCCCCTGCATCTTCTCCATATTTGCTTGCAAAACAGGTTTCATTGACCTACGGTAGGCGTACATAGTATTATTAACGAGAGAAGAAAGAGCAAAGGGTTCGGTGGGATATTATTAATACCTGGCCGAAGATGAATACTCAATATTGTCGGAGGGAAATTAGGATGCAGTACGGCATAGCATACGCACTTTGCTAGACTACGCACACAATAGAAAAGAAACATCTCTCGGTCTATCTTTTAGTTTCTAATTCCCAAATGTGCAAGAAATCCTCCACGAAAGGTTCAACAAGACCGCAGAGCCCCAAAACTATAAGGCACCGGAAGAATAGATAAGAACGAAACCTTCCCGATATATATATTCTTGCCACAGTATTTAGGGTTCACATCACACTCACATACCTAATTCTTAAAGAGCAAGGAAGAACATATCTCTCAATCAAACTGATAGTTCATTCTCCCTACATACCACATAGAGAACCATGCACGCAACAGCCCACTTTATTCACAATCCATTGTTGCATCTAAATTAAACGCCTCAGACTCCACAAACGCTATCCCTCCCATCATCCCCAGATGCCTTCAGTAGAAATCGTAAAGTTGCTATGCGTTCCAGATAGGAGATGGTGAACTGGATGGAGGGAATTGTAGTGGGGGTAAGTTGGTACGTTGTAGGTAGGTGGGTTAAGTGTGCGAAGGTCTAGGTAGGTAAGGTAGAGAGAGCAAGGCACGCCAACGAGCAGCACGGGATTATATCTCTACCCAGCACCATCATCCTCCACTCACTCACATCGCCATCTCAGCCTGCAATTTCCGTAACTCCTCTTCCTCATCTTCTTCGTCTGCTGGCGCTTTTGTCTTGCCTTTGACTATGTAACAAATCAACACATCAGCACATTATTCATCCTACCAAGATCTCCATCACGAATGGAAGAAAAAGGAGGGTACTCACGTTCCCCATTCGCAGCCTTGGGCATCCTATTCAGTGAATCCGCCACCGGCACCGTCCCCGTCTTCAACATCTTCTCATCGAGATTCTCCTGCTCCAGCGCTGCGAGATCGGCTTCCAGTTCGTCTTCGTCGATGGGCTCGGTGATGGGCATGGAGGTGATGGCGTTGCCGATTTCTTGGGTGAGTTCGTGTTGTTCGCGGAGTTGTTCCCTGTGGATCAAAGGAGAAGAGATGTCAGCTGTGGTTGGTCTTTGAAGGGTACGTGGAGGGGAAGGCCAGGGAAAGGAGGGGAGGTTGAGGAGGGAAGGGGTTACGCACATTGTAACGTCGACGTCTTCCATAGTCATCTTGCCGTGGATTTCTTTCATAGCTTTGCCGGCGTTCTTCATGGCGACGAGGGTTTCTTGATTGATATTTGCGGATTCGATGGAATAGATCTGTTGTTCAAGCATGGAGATTTGGCCGGAGGTTTGCTCAAGGGAGTGCTCATGTTGCTTCTTGCGTTTGAGGGCGTTGCGTGCAGCTGCAGACATAAAATTGGTACCATCAGCTTCCATCATTGCGCCAGAGTAACTCTATAAAACTATTGCCACGGTCTCATAGATCTTCGATGTAGCTCGTCTGGTATGGGAGCTACCTACCAGTCTTATTTGAGGTGATGTTCTCCCTCGCTATCTCATCCTGTTTTGCCATCTGATTCTCCAAATGTCTTTCTCTCTTCTGCAGCATATCAAGCTGCTGCCGCAGATCGAGGATGGCTTTTTTGGGCGCATCTCTCCTCGCCTGCGCCGATTGCCCTCCAAACCAGGATCCCCACATCGTGACGGTTTTATGTGCTGTGTACGCTCGTCTTAGAGCCCAGAGAGCTACACTATCCACTGAGATCCAATCCGAGCCTTACAGAAGGGTTGGCGACCGGCAATAGCCAAGGTCTCGTAGACAAGGGCTTATCCGAAGCGGCTGCTGGTGTCGACTGGAGTCGTGCTGATATGCCCGTGATCAGAGCTCGTCTGGACCGGTCGAGACTACGGGCAAGGAGGCTGATATGGTGAAGCTCCGCGTGTGTTAGGTCTCTTATATTGTTGCCTTGTACTTTCAACAGAACGAAGTCATGTTCGGCCGACCGCCCAGACATATGCCTATGACATCGGCGCTAGGCCTGATCAGGTTTAATTCGTCACGTATGATAGTCGATACGAACTGCTAACATTGCTTTCCCTCATGCATTGATGGCTTCAGAAGTACACATCACCACCGTGATCTAAAACTCGGCACCATGGGCTGTCGACCGCCTATTTGCTAGCCACTATCTACAACTCTTTCCCAGGATCGGTGATATCCTAATAAGGCAATGTCGAATGGACCTCTCCCCACCACCATGACCTTCCTTGCGCATCTGCCTAACCATCCTCAACGTACCAAGGTCCGTTTCTTAGGCTGCGTCACGAAGTACAACATCTCAACTGGTATGCTCGAACTACAGCACGCCTATCCCTCCGCATATGATAAAACTGTCATTGCAGTTGTGGATGTAAACCTACTGCTCGAACACCTAAAGAGGGAAGAGATCGCGGTTGGAGCATGGGTAAATATTATTGGTTATGTTGAGGAAGTGACAAATAAGAGGGAGAAGACCAAGGATTTGAATGGGAATACAGGCCAGGGAGGAATCTTTAGAGTGGATCTGGTGAAGGTGCAGGCCATTATGTTGTGGTCTGCTGGAGCTATCAAGATTGGAGAGTATGAGAGAGCTCTGAAACAGAGATTAGATATAGCGGTAGTCAATAGCTAACAAAGAGGTTGAGGTTGGAGCCTAGAGTGCTACAGACTGGAGATGCCATCGTGGAGTTATGCATAGCTTATTCTCCCATCACACCAATGTAAAATCCAAGATGATTAGAGATTTTATTTTTGTGCTCTGCGGACCGTCCGAGCTAAATATACAATAATGCCATGTTATCTGACAAATCTCAAACGCCACTGAAACAGATTTGCTCTAGCTATATAACAATGCCATTCTGCCACCAAGGCATTCTTCCAGAGTTCGCAAGCGCTTGCTAGAATAATGCCGTGGCATACATCTATACAGATGCCATCGTGCCAGTGATTGGGGGTCATAAGTCTTGATATCAACATGTTAGTCGAACCTGTCTACCCTCTTGTACAGTCCACGTCCTCTCAATGCGTACCAACACCCCTAGTTCAACTGCAAACGAATTACAAACATTTAGACTCCCCCACCGTGGGTATATAAATTTCTATCGTCGTTGGCCAGCCATGACCTGGCCATTTTGCATGCCCATCCCATATGGGTTGCTGTGAGGATTAAAGTCTTGTTGTTGTTGGAAGTAACCACCCAAACCCTGGCTTTGGGATACTGGGCAATCTTTGTGTTGCAGTAGTAGAGTTTTGAGACCGACGATCTCTTCTCGAAGCGTCGCAACCTGAGCGGACAGTGAGTCGTTCTCGCTGCTGAATATCTCGACTTTAGCTTGCAGATTAGCGAGCCATTGCTTCTTCCGCTGTCGGCATTTCAATGCTGCAACTCTGCGAACCGGTTAGAAGCAATTAAAAAGTTTCGCATTGAAGACAAACACACCTGTTTCGCTCGAGGAAATTCTTTCTTTTTTCTTCGTCAGTCATCTTTTTCCCATCCGCATGATATTGCTCCTCTTTTATATTTGGTTGCTCGTCATCCGAGTCCATACCATCCATATCAACACTCATATTCTTTTGCTTCTTCGCCGAGGTTTGTTTCACAGGGGTATCCTCAATCTTCCGTTTCCCATTTGTAGTGCCGTTCTTGCCACTCGAGCTACGCTTGCCCCTCGACCTTGTAGCTGGCTTTCCGTCACCGCTATCAGATATATCATTACTCATCTCACTTTGACCACCGATAGATCCGTTGTTGCGCGCTCCCTTAGCCATCGTAGGAGACGTTTCATGTGATCGACTATTCGTCATGTTTGCTTGCGCCGTGTTTGGCATCGCATATTGGTTGTTCATTTGTGTGCCGTTACCAGCTTGAGCTAAGAGAAACAGTCCATTAGCAGCATCATTATCGTGTTGACCAAATGTTGGCTGTTGTGATTGTTGCTGCAACGATGGATCCATAGAAGCCACTGGTGCACGCTTGTCCTCTGATTGTGAAGTGCCGTTTGCGTTCAATTGGGTTCCTTGCCGGGCGGCTTTCGCGTTCATTGCAGTTCGGTGGAAATCTAACGTACTTGGAGTGGCCCCTCCACTAGCGAGTTGTTGATATATAGCTTGTGAGTTCGGACTCGGGGCAGGGAACATAGAACCTCCGCCACCAGGTGTAAGGCCCGTCCGTAGTGAGGACTCGTTAGGCGTCACACCAGAAGGAAAGCTTCCACGCAGGGAAGGATCAAAATAATCGCCCGGCCCAGCGCCAACAGGTCCACCCAACATAGCAGGACTCAGTGGTCCTGACCTTAAAGAGCCTGCCCAATTATATCCGCCCACAGATGGTCCTTCACCAGCAAGTGGCGCCGGGGATGTAAGAGCTGCGACGGGGGGTAGCAGGGACTTGTTCGCGGGCGCTTCTGATGAAGGGTTGCCAAATGATTGTTCGAAGGGGTTCGGCTCTCGAGAAAAGTGGCTATTGTGATGGCCGGTCGAAAAATAATCTACTTCTTCTGCTGTGTTTTGCTGGGTTGGCGCAGGTCGCGGTGGAGGAGCAAGAGGTTGTGTCTTCTCACCATTGGTTGTATTCGTAATAATGTTATTTTTCTCTGCCTGATCAGGCGGCTCCTTGACTGTAGGTGGAGGATCTGATGAAAGGGATCAGCATATCGATAATGGTTGAGGCGTTGATTGCTAGCGCATTCGTGCACACTAGACGTACCTGATCGAGGTGGTGTACTCCTTCCGGCTGATACAGTGTTAGAATCTTTGGAGGATGTGTCTTAGCATGCCATGTGTCAGTCATGTGATGTCCATGGTTGAGATAGTCGATCTTTAGTGATGAGTGTTGTGGATGGCGAGAACGCGTGGCACAGGGGTCAATGGTAGCGACAGAGGGGGTGCGCGACAATGGAAATGATTGCGATCAAGGCGACTGACCTTCAGTTTTGATTACAGCCTTCTTGCTATCCATGGGAGGATGGTTCGTGGTTGCGGAGCGTGGCATAGATTGGGAGTTGAGGTGAGCGACGGCCACTGACATATCTGGGCGGTGATGACGAAATCGGGGAGTTGGGCTTGTACCCTTTTCCTATGGCGGGGGAAGGAGCTAGGCAGGCATAAAAAACCGATAGAGTGGCAGATCTGCCCAGTCTAGAGTGCAGCCCACCGGTTCCTCGATAGGGCGCGCAGGTGCAAGTGTAAACGGGTTGATGGAAAGGGATGCTGCGAAAATGACGCAGGCGATGATGTAGGGAGCATAATCCGCATTTTGGGGGGCGTCAAGCCAATTTACAATTTCATCTCTCACCCTAGCCCTAGCAAGCACTAAACCACAACAGGCACACTACACCCTACAATGGGCTAATACCACAATCTTCCCCTCAGCACGTGATTAATCATTCATGTATTCTTCTCCGATCCAATCACATCTCACACTCAGCATGTCTTCAAGTACCAAAGTACCATCTGCTGTCGCTAACACACGCACAATCAAACCGTGTTTCTCGGTTATGCGACACGGTGACACGGTAAATCTCTTTATTGTCGAGATGGCGTTTGTTGCTGACTTACGAGTTCCTTGAATAGGCTTGACCAAGGTAGCATATCTGCTTGCTCTCATTGGACAAACAAGCCACTTTCTCCAGCTATGCGACACGGCTGAGGCGGGAGACTGAGACAGCAGCGATCTTTAAGATTTTCCTAGCTGCGACTGTGTTTCTGCGCATGACAGCCCTGTTTCTGCCTGAACCTGGGTCCTTGTGGAGGTCACTTCGATTAGTGACTGGCCAAGGTGGCAATCCCGCAAGTAATAGTACCATCTCTGAATCGATGGTATATGCATCTGAATGTGAGTCTTGGAGATGCTTCTCTGGTTCGATGTTGTGATAGCAGATACACTGAATAGTGTAGGTAGTTTATTTGACTCCGTCGTCCTCTATCCCTAACCGAGTTATACACCATAATTCGTTGTTGCGTATTCTCACAACTTCTCTTCGAGTAGAGCCTATTTGGCCTTCTACTGCGCTGCTTCTAGGGTCTCCAGTGGTCCTATTATGTATTATGACATATTCGTACACTGGTAGTGTGTTTCTGATGTCTGCCCAAGGTTCGAGCAATTTGAATTGGGCCATTGCTTTTCTCATCTTAGACAAAATAGACAATCGTTGGGGAAAGACCCACTGACCGATGACCAAGCAAGTTCACTGTAAGGCTCGCCGTTCAGTACTAATTGAATGTATGTGTTGAAGACACACTTTGCCACAAGCCAAGAATAGCGCAGTGGAATAAATTGATCGATTCTAGTCAGCTAAGCCTCGAATCACAGAATGAGTATCTTATATTGCCACGAACATTAACTGTGCATAAAGGATCCTCTCTTCGAAAGCTACGTCGCCTGGAGAATGTGATGCACACGTTGTGTAGTTCAAAGACTCTAGAGCGACTAAACTCCGACAGTTGTACAGATGCAGTTGTCAGTGGTCGACCTTAAGCAAGAAAGCCGACATTAGTAAGGATTCAATATGGGCAAATTACACTTACTTGCATCTGTGATTCGCATCAGTACCTGCAGAATGTGGCGTTTACAGATGCTTTACCCGAATCTCTACACTCTGGTACGTAAAAATCAAGAATGGTATCGTCCACTAAGGTGTGGCATTCGGTGATAGGCACGCATCGGAATCACATCAGTTTGGTTTGCTTTTTGTGTTTGTCCACAGCGCTTCGTCTAGAAGTTGCAGTGCTAGCTTCTGACGGCAAATTGTATCCATCTGCTGCGATTGATCAAGCTCTGCTATTGAGGGTTTAGCTTTGGTGTGTCGAGGGAGTCATCAAGTGGTCTCCAACTGCCACGTTCTTGGAGAGGGGACCGTCACGCGGCGGGCCACTGTTGTGATGAAGGAACACGACGACGAGCCTGATTGGTTTACAGCCCCCCGAATGTTATTCGGTCTCTCTGATTGCTTTGTTAACCCATGACACCTCATTGGGGATACGGGGACGCACTAAAATGAATGCCTTTATTTTTAGGGACAGAGACTCCTTTATTGCACAGTAAGATGAGGGTTTTGATGGTATTCAATTGCATGAAATTGCCAGCTGCCGAACGACAGTGCCATATGTCGCTAAGATGAAAGTGCATCCTAGGCTTCTATCTCGGAAACAAAATCGCTCAATGCTAACTCCAATGACGATCTATGGTGGTATCGCTTATGAAAATGATAGATCCCGTTCATCAATGCTACCGTTTGCCCTGCTGTCACCATGAGTGATTGTTGGAGGTGCTTCTCAGGATATCGAAGTGTGCATTCTGGAGGGGATGGAAGGATACCTCGGCGAGTTCCACCAACAGGAAAGGATTGAGGATGCTGATGCAGTAAATCATCGGAGTGTCGCCGTTCCATGTCGGGCTCGCTGTTGAACTGGAATCGGCCGATTGATGTACAGGTCTGAAGAACTCATAGCACCTGATGCACGAATCATCCTCTCCGCTTCCTGCTCCTCATACTGTTGTGACAAGTGTTGCAAGTCTTCAATCTGGCTCTACACAAGCGTTAGCAGCCACTGGCTCTCGAGCTGCCTGGAGGCTCACTTTGGTCAGAGGAGGGCCAGGATTGCTGACGAGATATCCCTCGCGCTGCTGGTACGAGAATGGTCTAACAGAAGCATAAGGTCCTAGATAGTATCGAATATTGTTGAACATGACTTGGCGAGATATTCCGTAGCCAGGGACGAAATAGGAGGTGTATCCATTGTTGGAAGGCATGGCTAGAAGATTGCGCGAAGTAGACTCTGAGACCAGGTAGATGATGATTGCAATGCATGAGAGTCAATGTTCTATATAATCTGAAGCGGACCACAAGTAGTCTTATATCAAAGACCAAGACATAGTTCGGTGAGTCTTCTCAAGTGAGACCAGGGCGACGCTTTCGCCTTGGCGCCGTCTTGTTGTGTATCTCTTGTCGACAGCTTTTTGAAGTGATACGCAGATCATAGCATTTTCTGCAACACCGGGAGTCCGCGTAGGAGCTGATATTTGACAGTACTACGCGGGTTCTCCTCTAATTGGCAGCCTCGGGGTTCTGCAGCCCCACCGATCTTAAGACCGACTCCACAGCCCTCGCATCCGACCCGATCATCACGAATTTTCTGTCGTACGGACTGTCAATAGAACCGTGAAGTAGCGAGATATCAACGGCCTAGTATCGGAAGCTATAAGCTGCAAGTTGTGCTTGGGCCATTTTGCGCCCGGCATTGGTAAATAGTGTAATGCAGGGAATTAGGCTAGAGCCTCATGCAGTAACTGCACCATTCCTTGGTTGCCTTGTTTTAAGGACACGAGCCCATCACTTCTTGTGTGAATCGCTGGTGGTTGTGCACGAATAAGACAAGTGACAAGTCATACTGCGTCATCTCCGCACATAGCTGAAAGTCGCCACTCGCTGTCACACCGCCGAGACACTCCTGCAAAGATATCAAGAGTGATGTGATCTTCTTATTACCAAAGTTTATCTTGGACTAAAACCCGTTCTCCAATGCTTGGCCACGATCCTGCTAGCAAATAATGTGGCGGACAAGGAGTGCTACTGCAAATGTGGAAAGATGTCCTTTGCAGGAACGGCTGGCCTCAAGTCTCGAATTTTTCCCCCAAGACCCTAACAAACAAACCTTTTCGATATATTAAACTTTAAGGAATGGGTTCAACTGGCAGCGAGCCGTGCCGGCGCAGAGTTTGTGTATAACGCCCTTTTTGAATGACAGATGTGGAAGACTTTGGGGGCCGCGAGATAGTGGCTTGGTCGCCTCGATGCCTAGCTCTGTATAGGGACAGGGGTCGAGCTCGATTTAATCCAGATTCTCCAAATAGCACGACAATACAGCATTGGCGACCATAAATCTCTAGAGTAGAGGGACAGTAATAGAGGTCAACGACCATCATCCGTGATTGGTCAAGAGCAGGACAGAATATGATCACGTCAAGATAGACTGTTCAACCTCTGAAAGGCCAACTCGACCTTGAAGTAGAACGCAACTCAGGGAGAGGGAGATGTTATATTCGTGGCCCACTGCTGGGGCCATTGATAACCTTGCATGCAAAATCTTTCCTGCGTATCTCATAGAAGTCGTCCCCAACAATCCCAAAGTATCCCTCACGAGCGATCTTCAGCTTCCTCTATAGGTCGTGTAACTCCATGGACCCAGTAGCAATGGAACATGGTAATGCCCCTCCCTGGGAAACACGAAGAACCTTACCTCCACCTCAGGGAAGAAAGTATTGCCTTCGCCATAGTATTGTCCTGTTTCAAACTTCAATGCCCACACCATTTTACCATCAGGATGCTCAGCAAGGTTATCAAACACCTCTTGAAGGGAAGGACCCTCTTCGCCTTGCCATTTCGTGACGCGACCGTCGGCGTTGGTGATAGCTTTGAACGGTGTGGAGGGACCGAGAGGGCGGAGGAGGGTGAGGGTCACTGAAAGAGAAGGTGCGGGGCGCCCTGTGGTGAGGTCAAGGACGTGACATGTTATAGGATCTTTAGCGGGAGACGTTTGGATGATCGAGGAAGGTTGAGGCTGGACTGGTCTGGCAGTTTCCATCTTGGACTGTTTAGGTGGGGCCAAATATGGGTTCGCAGCATAAGACGTATACTTCGTACGGTGGAAGAACCTTCAGGGTTCCTTGAGGCTGCTGGTTCAAATGTAGTAGTCTGAGATTAAGTGGCAGAGGAGCTTTGGTGGTCTAGACCCCCGGCTATCGACTTGGAACTTACTAGGTAGGTACCTAGATACATCTTTGGTAGGCGTCCAACTTCTCGGCAGGCTACGTCAGTGACGCTTCTAGCACCGCAACGCGCCCGTAGGATAGATACTTGTTATTTTGAAAACAAGTCGATAGACCTGAATTAATTTCGTGTATATACATACTCCGACAGCCAACACCTACCTCCAAGCACCTCACTCGCTATGTCTGCAGCAATCGACGCGGACGCTGAAGATCTCGAGCCAACGCTTGAATCGATCATAAATCAGAAAACCCTTCGCTGGATATTCGTCGGCGGCAAGGGCGGTGTTGGCAAGACTACAACCTCCTGCTCCCTTGCCATACAGCTTGCCCGCGTCCGCAAATCCGTCCTTCTTATCTCGACAGACCCAGCCCACAACCTCAGCGATGCTTTCGCCCAAAAGTTCGGCAAGGAAGCCAGGCTTATCGATGGTTTTACCAACTTGAGTGCAATGGAGATCGATCCAAATGGTAGTATACAAGATCTATTGAAGGAAGGAGGCGAAGGGGCGGAAGAGCTCATGGCGCAAACTGGGGGTATGGGGAGCATGATGCAGGATTTAGCCTTCAGTGTGAGTGACAAGCTGTGGATGAAGATGCTAGAACCTTTTGTGACGAATTTGACCTTAGATTCCCGGTGTGGACGAAGCCATGTCTTTCGCAGAGGTACTTAAGCAGGTCAAATCGCTCTCCTATGAGACCATTATATTCGATACAGCACCTACTGGCCACACCCTCCGATTTCTACAATTTCCCACCGTAATGGAGAAAGCATTAGCAAAAATCTCGCAGCTATCTACTCAATTTGGACCAATGCTGAATTCCGTTATTGGAGCAAGAGGGGGTCTGCCTGGCGGTCAAAACCTCGACGAGATCATAGCTAAGATGGAATCACTTCGTGAGACCATCGCAGAAGTCAATACACAGTTCAAGAACGCAGACATGACAACATTTGTCTGTGTCTGCATCCCAGAGTTTCTCTCATTATACGAAACGGAAAGGATGATCCAAGAGCTCTCGTCATATCAAATTGACACACATGCTATCGTTGTCAACCAACTACTATTTCCGAAGAAGAGCAATGACTGCGAACAGTGTAATGCAAGAAGGAAAATGCAAAAGAAGTATTTAGAGCAAATTGAGGAGCTGTATGATGAATTTAATGTGGTTAAGATGCCGTTACTGGTAGAAGAGGTCCGAGGAAAGGAGAAATTGGAAAGGTTCGTCAATACGCTAGAAGATCAAAGTCCTTCACTAATACAATTTCACATTTACAGCTTCAGCGAGATGCTCGTCAAGCCCTACGAGCCTCCAGAGTGAGAGGGATGATTACCAATGTCAAGATGATGTACGAAAAACGGCAGTGTTTGCACGAATGTATTGTGAACGTGCTCAGAGACCATGAGCATCTAGTATTGACTAGCGAACCCAATGATAGACCTGACCTAAGCCAGAGCATTCCTTACAGCGCCATTTTGGAGCACAACTTGGCCTGCGTCTCAGCAGTAAGCTAATAGCGCTCATCTCATTATTCTGCCTCGCAGCATCTAGGAAGCGCCACCCTGCAACATCTTACTCATCCTCAAAACCGAGCGACTACCGCTGACAGCTGAGAATTGCATTTTACGCCACTGCTTAGCATAGACCATCTTTGCCTTTGTGGAGTTCCCCCATATTCCTTCTTTCTCAACCTACAATTTCATACATATATCTATTAACTTGATTGCAGACTCTAAATTCCTACAGTGTCTCGCGCTTTTCTGTTTAACACAAAAACTACCCCCACAATCGTCAATGGCAGGACTACTAGCCGGCCTCGTCGGGCCCATAATTGGCCCAGTAGTATCAGGTCTTCTTGGGCCCCCTCCAGCACCTCCAGCACCTCCAGCACCTCCAGCACCCCCAGCCCCCGCACCAGTAGCGGCCCCACCGCCAGCACCAGCACCAGCTCTTGTAGCAGCAGCCCCACCAGCAGCAGCGCCAGCGGCGCCCATTGCAGCACCTCCGAATCCCGGTGAGTATGGCTCAGGATTCCAGCCTTCCTTCGGACCCGGCCCAGTGATTCCTCAAGGTCAGAACCAGAGTGGGTTCCAAAATGGCGGTTTTGGACAGAGCCAGGGAGGGTACGAAGGCGGAGAAGGTGGACAAGGTGGACAAGAAGGTCCCGCTTACGGCAACGGCCAGGTCCAGAATGGTGGTTTCCAGTATGGTGGTTCCCAGGCTGGTGGCTCCCAGTACGGTGGCTCTCAAGGCGGCTTTGCTCAGAGCGGCCAGCAGCAGCAGCAGCAGCCGGGCTTTGAGCAAGGACAGGCGGGCGGGTTTGGTGGACAAAATGGATTCTTGGCCCAGGGACCGGCACAGGGAGGAAGTCCTGGTGTACAAAAAGCGGCAGTAAAAGCTCCTGTGCGGGGCTACAGAGATCCGGGAACCCCTGCGCATGTGGTAAGTGGCCATTGACGGCTTCTTGTGAGAGGAAGCAGCTTACAAGAAATAGGAGAGGAGCGGGGTTCATCTGAGACGGTAAATTCAGTGAAGGGGGCGGAGGAAAGCTCAATGTGGTTTATAGTGGAAGGGGAAAACACTTTGTTTTTGTTTTTGGTTTTAGGACGTACAACTTCTTCTGCATATTCATTGCGTGTTTATTTATGTACCGTCTGATAGCATGTATACCTTCTTAACTTCCTGCCTGCTGCATCGCGTCCATCAACCCGGAGCATTCGAAAATTGCTACAATTCGCCAAACGTCAATCTCCTTTCTGCCACTTCCCTCTTCCCCTCAGCTGTAAGCGGCACCCCAGCATAGGCAATACATTCCCAAACCCAGTCCACCAGGCCACCCTGATCCCTGCCCTTGCACTTCGGCCTCGCCTATATCATCTCACATATGTGGAGGAAGAGTAAGCAAATCACATATACGGAGGAAGAGTAAGCTTATCTGGGGCGCAGAAGCGAGCGTTATCATGCTTAGTCTTGTAGTCGCTTAGGTGCCTGTAAGCGCTAACAACAGCCTCAAACGGACACTAGGTTCTGACTGCAGTCAGCGGATTCATAATCATACTTGGAAAAGCCACGATCTCTGTTGAGGGTCTGAGACCCTGTCTTTGCTCTATTTTGACAGCCCTCGATTGTTCGTTCTCCAGAGGGTCCTTGGGCGAGTGTGTCTACACCGTAGGGCAAGGAGGTTTTCGAAGGGAACTAGATGGAACAAGAAAATGGACCCTTCTGACAGCAGCAGGGTAATCACGAGGAAGTGAATCAATTATTCAACAGTACTGGTGGCACGCCTGAAACAGTGGAAAAACAGAAGGAATACTGCATTACTAATTACAGATGTACCATCTTTTCTACGACCTAACTTTCCTCCCACCAATCACCCTCCCCGGACGACGAAAATACAGCACAACAAGCAGACCCAGCAGCAACAAGTGTGCCGTAAACAACAGCGTCAGCAGGAGCAACATAGCCAGACTCAAACAGAAAACCATCGCTCCCCATCCAATGATCATTTGCCTTGCCGTCCATCCCTCAAAATGTATGAAGAAGCGTGACAGGCCAAGTCTTTTCAGCAGTCATTGTTGGCTCGCGTCATCGGCGGGCGCGGTAGGAGCGAGGCCGTGCTGGTTGGAGAGGGCTCCGAGAGCGTAGGTACCGAGGTGGATGAAGGATTCCATGTGGTCTTTGGTGAAGCCGCCCATGGCTACTTTGGACATGTGGTACCTTTTCACTTGTTAATTCTTCTTCAATTTTGCACTTCAAGACTGTTCTACGTACATAGCGTTGTGGTGGTTAGCATCGTAATGTCGCCCGGGTCCTGATGCACCATGGCCTTTTTCCATTCCCTGATGGCCACCTTTTTGCAATTGGTGATGAGAATCACCCTGGTGATTCTTCATTTGGCCCTTCATTGGCTGGTTATAACCCTGCTGGGTACTTGGGTATTGCGAAGGAGCTTGCTGCTGGCTTGGATCGGTTTGGCCGCCAGCCTGGTCTTGTTGACCCCCGTACTGTGACTGAGAAGGGTCTTGCTGGCTGGGATCCTGTTGGCTGGGATCTTGTGGACCCCCGTACTGTGATTGAGAAGGGTCTTGCTGGCTGGGATCTTGCTGGCTGGGATCTTGTTGGCTGGGATCTTGTTGGCCATAACCATTCTGCTGAGTTTGCTGTCCGCCGTATTGGCTTTGAGAAGGATCCTGCTGGCCAGCGCCTTGACCGCCATACTGTTGTCCTCCTTGGGACTGAGATGGGTCCTGTAGGCCGGCGTTCTGACCGCCGTACTGTTGTTGCTGTCCACCGTATTGAGACATTCTCTTTGAGAGTTGTGATTGAAGTATCAAATGACGAGCAAGTGAATTACGAGAAGTGGATCTTCTGTGAGATAATGTTCTCGTGGGTGAAAGGTGGGCCGAGGAATCCGTGATGTATGAGACACAAGTAAAGTAAAGCTCGTGGAAATATGGCTGAAGAGTCTCCTATAAATCCAGTAGGGTCAATGAGCTTGTATAGAATTATAGAAACAGCCGGTATCATAAGGCTTATCGTGGCAAGCGGCTGACTACTCGCTTCAGAGAGCTTACTTTAGGAACAAGTATTTGCCTTACATACATGCTGACATGCATGGTATCGGCTCTATTACTCTCTACGCCTTAGTCAGCACCAGTGGCTGGAGCAAGGTGAGACCCTGATATACACAGCTTAGTCAATCCTATGAGAAGTTATCAGAGAGTCAAATATATCTAACATTTCCCTAGACCTTGGCGTGGCTGAAAAGGCCTCCTTCTAGATGTGAGCTGAACTTGTAATCGAGTAAGCTTACCTGCAAGCCGGAGAACGGCGCATGACATATCAAAGCCTACAGTAATGCGTCACAGCATCGCGAGCGAATGCTCATTGGTGTCTAGCCAAACCTGAGTAGATATTAACAGAACTAGTACTAAGCTTTGTCCTAGCATGATATGAGCTACGAAATTCAAACGTTGATCAACAATGGACCCTTCATGTTCTCTGTGACTTTGAAGCACAAGCAGTTGGCAAAACATGGAGTCCGCTTCTACGGTCGATTCGAGGACCAAAGAGCCGTTCCCAATGGATGATCAAAGCTCCGTGACAAGCACCCTTACCTATCAGGCGACGTTTGAAGAGCAGTCGAACATTGATTCTAGCAGCAATTCGACTCGAAGGAACAGTCCAAAGGCGACAGTTGTTGAAGCCTTGCAATCCAGTAAGCTAGATTCTGTAGAATATAGGAGTGGCAGCCGGCCAGAGCTCCAACATGATCCTCTCGACAAGTCAGCAGCAAACTTGACACCAGCAACGCGATCAAACAATCGTGGAAGGTCCAAGAGCCCAAGACCCGTCGTCACCGCAGAAGCCCGCGCTCGTTGGGCAATGCTAGCTTCCCTGGCGGGCATAACCAAGGATGAAACCCCAGCGGAGGATGAAGAAGAGGGACAGCGGTCTCCTGACGCTTCCAAGCAATCCTCAGACCCTTTCTCAGACCCACATCTCAAACCCCTCCATATTCTAGACCCTTCGGGCGACGCAGCAAGCATCGAGCGGTATCTTCACAAACTAGAAAAAGACCCTCATGTTGATAATGACCTTCTTCAAGAAGGCCTCCAAGCGTCCAAAAGGTTATCAAATGACTATACAAAAGGTCAGCAAACCATGGCCCGGAGTCGTGGGCAAAGTGCTGTAACGGAACAAGCCAACTCCCAAAGCATACGTCAAGCAGTCCATGATCAACACATGGAACGAAATAGGCCCAGGGAAAGAGGTGCCGAGCAAGATTTGCAAGACAAAGCTAGAGAGATAAGCCCTGGTGTCGAAGGGTATGAAGACGCTAAGGTCGATGTTGAAGGAAACGTCTCTACTACTTCTCGAAAGGCAGAAGCAATCTTGCACAGACTTGGCGACCATGGCATAGCTGAAAATCTCGAAAGGCGTGTACGCGGGGTTGAAGGCGCTGTGGAGTCTATAGGAAGCGAGCTGCGTGTTCCTAATATTAGACGAGATGTTGGGAATGCCGAAGCAGATCTAAGCCTGGTAGGCAGAAAGGCAATGAGAGACTTTGGCGAAGACAAACACGATGTCGATGCCGGGTTTAGGGATACTGAAAGACTGGTTGAGAATAAGTTGCCCGGCCTTGACATTCGACATGATATCCAAAAAAGCGGGCATGACTTGAAAGAGGGTCTCCATAAGCTCGAAGTTGTGGACCTGGAGAGAGATGTCAGGAAAGGGGAGCATGAACTGAAGGATGGTCTTCAGAAGCTCGGAGGCGTAGACCTGGAGAGGGATGTCAGGAAAGGCGAACATGAACTGAAGGATGGTCTCCAGAAGCTCGGAGGCGTAGATCTGGAGAGAGACGTCAGGAAAGGCGAGCATGAGTTAAGAGAAGAGTTGCACAAGTTTGGAGGCGGGGACTTGGCTAGAGACGTCAGGAAAGGCGAGCATGATTTGAAAGAAGATATGCGCAAGCTTGAAGGGGGGGACTTGGCTAGAGACGTCAGAAGAGGCGAGCATGACCTCGATGCGGGCCTCAGGCGTGCGGAAAGGACAATCGAAAATGTGCTACCTGGCGGTCATATTCTCCAAGATGTCCAAAAGGGTGAACACAAACTCAAAGTTGGCATGCGAGATGCAGGAAAGACTATCTGGAGAGATTTGAATAGCCCCAGTCTCGAACGAGGATTTCGAAGAGGCGAGCACGACCTAGGAGCTAGTGTTAATGGCATTCTCAAAAGCGCAGAAAATGTACTACCAGGCACAAAACGAGATATTAGAGAAGACGAGCAAATCCTGAAGAACAGCCTGGTCAGAGATGCGTCAAAGGTTGAAACAGCATTGCCCGGCCTTGGTTTGCATCATGAGGCCGGTGAAGTCGCGCGAGACTTAACGAAGGGTTTCCGTAAAGACGCTGACGCGGTCGAACGAGAAGTCCACAAAGTTGATAGCCATGGCGTGGTAAAGGAATTTGGAAAAGATGGCCGAACATCAACTGTTGGCCACATCAGCAAGGACGAGCACGCCCTAGGCAGGGATGCCAGAGGATTGAGTCGATCTGCTGAGGATGTTGGTAAGGATGTGGGAAGATCAGGGGAAAAAGGCGTTCGGATGGGCGAGCAGGCTGTTAATCAAGCTATGAAAGCCGCATCAGACTTGCGACCAGTGGACAACGAAAGAACACAGGCCCATGACAGAGCTGGGAATAATGGACCCCCAAGATTGCCTAAGGTCGTACCTTCTGGCACTGGCATGGGAAAGCCGGCTACAAGCAATAGCCTGCCGAACATGGGCGAGCATAGCAGGTTCCATTCACAGGGGATCTTAGAAGAGCGTGAGAAACCTGATGACCATAGAGCTAACCAGCTGAACGGTAAAGTTCTCCAGAATCATGCATTTGCTCTTCAGAATCCTCCACAAACTCCTTTGCCTCCGACGGCACAGCATGGTTCAGGTCGTCCACCCACAAACCCTTCGCAGCTGCGTCCGTCTCTCGCTCCAGCAGGCTTACGTGCTCCTCATCCGACCACGAACGAGCCTACAAGAACCACCATGCCAGGAATGCCGGGTGAAAGTCATCACCTCAGTCCAATGGGACAGGTACCCACTCAGAGAGGACCAAGCGAGATTTCCCACCAACTAGGATCCAACAAGATCACCCCTAACTCCAGTCAAGCAACGGGTCCAAATACGAAGCAGAGTGGGCAAATATCAGCCGAGAGCAGACTTGCTGAGCGTGCTCAGGCTCCAAGATCCAATGAGATCAATCCTCGTCTAAGTCAATCGGCTGTACCCCCAATTGGATCGAATTCATTTCGACCTGATCAGCAGAGGCACGGCGAAAATCAAAGCGGAAATCAAGCCTCTCAATCATCGCCGGCATGGCCTCAAAGTGACCGGCACCAGGCTTTGTCGACCAATAGGTCATCTCAGCCCAGGCAGCCTGGCACAAACCCACCTTCTATACCGAATGTAAAAGTGCCAACAATGGTGCCCTCGCCGAGGGTCGACGCCGCCAATCTAGGACTTCAACATCGACAAGAGACCACGGGACAAGATAAACCAAATGATCAGCTAGGCAAAGGAACACCTCAACATCAACAAGAGATTAGGGGACAAGATAAAGTGAATCGCCAGCTAAGCAAAGGAACACCTCCACAGCAAGCAGCAAAGCCTGCCCAGAACTCTCAAGGAATCAGACAAAGTAACTTGGTCCCTTCCAGTCAACATAGCAAGCAACAAGAGGCCGGAACAATTGCCAAATCGACTGTGGAAGATCAACGCAAAGCACGAATTGAGGGTGATGGCAAAGCAGCAGCAAACTTAGCTCAAACCCCTCTATCTCAGACCAAGGGCGCCCAGCAGAAGGCAAATCCCTCAATTCTCCCGTTTCACGCTCGAAAAAATGAGAATGAGCCTGGACTCCAGCGCAATGGACATAGTTCCAACGCGACTGCTCTACAGAGTCAAAGCAATTCATCGTCGAAGCGACCTTTGGAGACTACCACACATGTTCCAAGTCCCATTAGTGGTCCCCAACAAATGCTCAACATGTTTAAAGCCCGCAGCCAGGCATCCATAGATGCGGCGGGAGGTAGCCCTGGGTTCATGGATCGTAAGTCTCCTCAATCTCCAATCGGGTGTTTCACAGGTAGTTCTAGGTTACAAAGCTGACTTGCTCTTGGCAATACAGAGATGATCCAGTCGCTTTGTCAGATGGCACAGGACGCCATGCCAGAGGTCGAGCGAAGACTGGGCGCAAACCAAGGCTGATAACATTGTTGTGGGTGAGGTACGACCTGTAGAGTACCGGCTGGGTTGTCGAAAACGTTGTGTACCCGGGAACCCAAGGCAACAATGACTATGTCCACACTTAGTGATTCAAGCCAAGGCAATGATCAGAACATTGAGCGCCCAGATTCTTTGATTGCCCGACCTGAAGAAGTGGCAATCACACTCTAGTAATCAGACACGACCATACGGCCGTTCGACGATGCAGCGATAAGAGGCCCAGCATAGCATTAGACTGAATCCGTGGCCTACTTGCGCGGCCCTGGTGTGCGGCCCAATAAAGATGTGTCTCGGGTGCTGGGGCTATGCCACGCAACTCGGACTTGTGGCAATATGATATGCATGAGATGTGTCCTGCACTTTTGAGTGACTCAAGCTTTCCCAGTTGGATCCGTATCACGACCAATGCGATGGGAGAGAAGGCAGAAAGAGGATAGCATCGGGCGGCATTCACTCTCATAGCGTTGATAGGCTATTGCTTCATGCGCGCAGGACGCATGCGAGTGGGCCATCGTGGATGGGGCCACGTTGGGGTAATTTGAATACTTCCGCATCTCTAGTGGTACGTCGTATATGCAAGATCTCAGACTGTGATCTCTTCGGCATTTCGCACATGCAACCTATTCGAGGCTTCTAATATTAGTGAGACGCAGTGTGGATGCATTGGAGCATACCTTTTTCGTTGTGCTTTCCAAGGCGAGGAATAATTGGGGCCCCCGGGGGGTGGGGGGGGGGAAAAGTACGGAGTACCCAGTACCCGGCAATTCTGCGCCACTGGCCGCACTTCCGGCCAACCCCCTGCCCACCCTCCCGTCGGGGAAACTCTTGGCACTCATATCTTTGCATTTTGAGCGACACGTCTGCAACACCTCTCGTGTTCTTATGCATCGTCCAAGACAGACTTTTCTCTCACAACTCTCGATACGTCTAGATCTCCCGCATAGACCGAGCTCTTATGCATGACCACGCCAATGAAATCTCAATCTCAATCTGTGTAATGGCAGGAGGCATACCAACCCTAGGTCTTCCTTTGAGATGAGCAACGGCCTTTCATAACCCAAGATACCAGGTTTCAGCGTATCCCATACCAATTGTGGATGGCATCGAAGAAGAATAGCCACTGTAACATATTGGGGAGTTGCTTCTCCATGTTCAACTGTCACTGAGCTACCTTGATCTCTCTGTAACGCTGGCTACATACTCTGTCGTACCTTATTCCACAGGTATAAACGTTGCCACCCTACTGCCGAGCCCCACATATATCCTTATCTTATGCTTAAATCCGTTTGCTTTCTCTCATTCTATTGGAGCTCTTACAGCCATCCCAATAACATACCCACCCTCCAGGTGTTCTGGCTAATGCAGCATTCTAACTTGGCGTACTAGAAATCGGGAAACACCTGGAACCTGATTCGAGATTCTACGTTCTAGGCTATAGCTTAGATCAATATTCAGCTGGTCTTCCCGAATTGGGAGACGAGGCTGTTCGATGTTCGGGACACGGACAGAAAGAGCAAGTATGGCGGGCGTCGATGTACTTCATAGAGCCCCACGGAATTTTTGGCTCTGTCCGTTCCTATTATCACATTTACGCTTCTTCTTGCTATGAAGTCTTCCTTTTTGATCTCCTTCCATTGACAATGTTGACCGCTCGTCTTGTCACCATTCTCACTGGCTAATAATCGGAAGACCTTACAGTCTTTACCACTATTACAGTCTTTTGACCTTCGCTTGACTTGACTAATATAATCGTTCTAGTTGTATATGTCTTGCCTCTTGAAACCCTCTGAAGATTGAGCCTTTCCTTGCATAAAACAAGCCACTTCTGGCGCAATGTTCCAGCACATCAAGAATTACATCCGTCCAGCAGTAACCACTCCTAATGGAGGTAGCCATGCAGCGCCTTCTTCTACGCAGCCTTTCCCTCTGGAGTGGGGCAAATACCCGGCTGGTGACCCCAGGAAAATCGACGGTCAAAGGTTCTCCCAAATGCGTGCAGATATCTCGCTGGAACTCATGGCCAGAACCCAACAAGCAAATATGTGGATCTCGCCCACGCCGCCGCCGGGTGAAGGAGTTATACTCAAAGTCGCACCTGGAGAATTTATTTCTCGACCAAAAACTTTGAAGCAGACTAATGACCCGTTCTACAGAGCGGGCGTAGAACTCAATGCTAAAGTCAGCTCGTTCCGTTTTCAAGCGAGGTAGTCTCAAGTACGTGCTAATTGATCCAGGTTATGATTAGTATCAAGGACAGAGTTGTCACCTGCTTGTTGAGCCGTAACGAACTTATTTACATACCAGTCGAAGATAACCTTCGGTTACAAATTCTGCCGAGCATTGAGTACCTCACAACCTGCCAGCGACACCAGAATGCGGCTTTTATCAGGAATCAACAAATGCTTGTTGTTTGGGCGGATAGTGTGGAGGCAGCGGAGGAACGCGCAGAGAGTTACCTGGACCAATTGGTTCGCGTCTTTTCTCAAGGGTTCTCTGACTACAACGAGAAGTCTCCAAAGCAGGATATATTAGTCAAGGAGGTTCCGGCGTATTCAGAAGACAACTCTTCTGGAACTGCGGATCTAGAGGATGAACCTCAAGAGGCACCTCGTAGACCAGTTCTCATCCAAGCTATCTTGACTGCCGTCACCCTTCTCCTCATCATTGGCGCCATTGGTCTTGGCTGGCGTCAAATTGCCATCGAGACAGCCGTGGACAAAGATTATATTCGCCTGGCCTTTATCATTGCGGCTCCTTTTCAGATATGGCTTGCTTTGGTAAGTGATACTGCGAAATGTGCATCTATACTGAGACTTATACATTCTGGAGTGTAGTTCTTCATGCAATCGCTCGCTGGGTGTATCTCACAGCTGTTCGGGCCTACGAACCAAATGAGGATCAACACCAAGTTCTACTCCGGACAGAAATCGAGACCAATATCGCGTAATGTCCTTCCTCACATCACAATTCAGTGTCCTGTGTACAAAGAAAGCCTCGAAGAGACCATCATTCCAACCATGGAATCCGTCCAAAATGCAATTAGAACCTATGAGATGCAAGGGGGTAGTGCCAACATCTTTGTCTGTGAGGATGGTATGCAGGTCATAACGGAGAAGGAAGCAGAGCGAAGGAAACAATACTATGAAGAGCAAAGGATCGGATGGGTCTCTCGTCCGAAGCACAAGGAACCGCCAAAAGCAAGAGGTCTTTTCTCCTTTTCAAAGCAACCTCCGAGCCCTGCAGATGGCGAGCAATACTTCATCCGCCCAGGAAAGTTCAAGAAGGCGTCAAACATGAATTACGGCATGGCTGTCAGTGTTCGTATTGAAGAGAAGCTTGCAAAAGTACAACGCCAAGCAGAGTGGTGCCAAGAAGATGAGAGTCGGGAGTACAAGAGATGTCTGGCAGAGGTTCTTGATGAAGATATGGGTAGAACTAAAGCTGACGGCAACGTTCGTATCGGCGAGTACATCCTCCTAAGTACTGCCCCATACTCCACCACCTTGCAATTTTATACTCATATCATAAACAGTTGACAGCGATACCCGCGTTCCCAGTGACTGCTTCCTTGATGCAGTAAGCGAACTGGAGCGCTCGCCCCAAGTGGCAATCCTCCAGTATATTTCCGGCGTCACCAATGTTTCTTCGAGCTTCTTCGAAGGGGGAATCACTTTCTTCACTAACCTTATCTACACGGCTATCAAGTATGCTGTTGCAAACGGTGATGTGGCGCCTTTCGTTGGACATAATGCTGTCCTGCGGTGGTCAGCGCTGCAGGAGATCGCCTATGAGAGGGACGGCGTCGAGAAATACTGGTCCGAGTCAACCGTGTCAGAAGACTTCGATATGGCCCTTCGACTCCAAATTACAGGTTATACTGTTCGATTTGCTACCTACACAAAAGATGGCTTCAAAGAGGGTGTGTCTCTGACAGTGTACGACGAGCTAGCTAGGTGGGAGAAATACGCGTATGGGTGCAGCGAATTGATCTTTCATCCCTTTCGCTACTGGCTCACAAGGGGCCCCTTCACTCCTTTATTCAGGATGTTCATATGGTCAAATATGCCGCTTCCGAGCAAAATCACCATCATGGCCTATGTCGGTACATACTATGCAATTGCGTCGGCTTGGCTTCTTACATTAGCCAACTACTTCCTTGTTGGATGGTATAACAATCAGCTGGACCACTACTGTGAGTAATTCAAACATTGCATGGTGTTTGTAAGTTAATGTAGGCTACAGACGTCAGCTCTTTCAGAATCTACTTCGCCATCATCATAGTATTCAACGGCCTCGGCAATCTCGCCCTCGCAGTCCTAAGGGTGCGAAACCACGAACAAGACCTTATCCCCGCCTTAGTTGGCAACTTCAAATGGGTGATCTTGCTAACAATCTTCCTCGGGGGCATCTCTCTTCACATCAGCCAGGCTATACTGAGTCATCTATTCGGCGTCAACATAGAGTGGGGCGCCACTGCAAAAGAGATTGTGGATATACCATTTACCGAGGAGATTAGCAAAGTCCTCAAGAAGTTCTGGAAGATGTTCACGTGCTGCATCGTTTGCGCTGGGGGTATGGTATACTTGGCCGTTGCAGCACCGGCGTTTTGGAGGATTAAATTCTTTACGGCTATTTGGCCGTTGGCGACGGTTTTGTTTTCGCATTTTGTGTTGCCTATTGTGCTTAATCCGGGCTTGATGCGGTTTAAGTGGTAGTCATCTTTTGCGTTATAGTAATTAAATTAAGAGATAGACCCATCTATTTCAGACGATCTTTAAGCCCAATTTAATGGATCATGGATTATAGATAAGTTGGCACGAGACACAGCAGCACTCGTTATGTGAGAGAATGGAGCAATACATACATATGTAAAGCCGACACCTAACAAGTTACCACCAACAATAAGTTCTAAAGTTGGAGCTTTAGCTGTTCCTAACCCTTAATTACAGCCTTTTGGTACTTAACATATGCTTGAAAAAGAATATGTCCTTCTTAATGTACCCCAATAAGTATCAAAACAGGACTTGAATAACCGCGCTATATATGCATTATTTATGAGTTATTGTCTTGATATCGGTATATTGAACCTAGGAAACTCTGCTTCTACACCAATTGAAGATGGTATAGTGTTCAAAAAGTGGTATATAGTACTTAAAGTACATTCAAAAGTATTGAATGCCTACTTAAACACCCTTCTATATGCATTGTTAGTGCTTAATTGTTCTCTTGATGTCGGCATATCAACCTAAGACTTCTGCTCCAACGACCGTTGTCGTAGGATATTACCATTCCATCTGGAGCCTGGGAGACTTAAGATCATGTGCAAAATATTGATATGGTGCTCCCAAGAAGTTACAAATGGAGGTTGACAAGGTGATAGAGCTCGCATGAATATTCTATTTGTTCAAGTTAATTAATTTGAAAGTTAATTATTTGTCCAAATAGATAAATATGAACGTCACTTGCTCCAATCTCATCTACCCTTCTCATTATCAACCTCCTCAATTAGTTTGTCCCAGAGCTCTCCGTGTCCGTACGCCCGCGCTATTGTCTCCGCAGTCAATCTTTTCCAGTCCAGTTCGTCTAGGACCCACCATTTAGTCCCCATTGTGAGCACTTCGCGGTCTGCCCCGATAAGCAACAATCTCCTCAGAATATGCTCGCAACCCTTCTTTGCGGCCATATGCAACAACGTCCATCCTCTGCTGTCACAAATTTCCACAATCTCCTCAACTTCAATCAAATCCATGAAAGCGTCGAAAGTAGACTCGTTGCTATACCACACGGCACAAGTCATGGGTCCCCACAGGAAATCCGTTGTGTAGCCATGCAGATTCGCGCCTTTGGATTTTAAATTCCGTATGTGCTCGCCACGTCCATAGGCAGCGGCGCGATGGGCAGGGCTCCAGCCCATGCAGTCAGTGTTATTCCATGCGGAAAAGCCTCGACTCGTACAAATTTCTATGATCTCGGTCGTGGTTTCGAGTGCAGGACGAGTTGGCTCCCAGAGGTAGGATAGGGCGGTCCACGTCCTGAAGTTCTTGTACTCGAGCTCAGCGCCAGCATCCAGCAGAAGGCGAATTATGGCGACGTTGCCGATGAGGAAGGCATTGTCCAAAGGGCTTCTGCAGCTTCGTTAGATGTATGTAGAAACTTTGGGAAGCGGACAAGCACGTATTGAAGTTTCCAAATGTCAGATTTGGATCGGCGCCATTCTCTAAAAGTAGACGGACGACTTCAGGGTTGCCGGATCTTATTGCGAACTTGAAACAAGTTGTTACTTCAGTCCTGATAGGGGGGTTGCTCAAAAGGGTGCCAACATACCCGGAACACTGTAAGATCATCTGGCGTGCGGTCATTAGGGTGGAACTGTTTGTTTCTGAGAAGCCTTTGGATCTCTGGGATGTTCCCGCTTTCACATGCCTTGATTACCTTCGATTCAGAAGATATGACATTCTGCGTTCTCGATACCACTTTGGGTAGTGATGGAACAAGATCCTGGATCAGTAGGCTTCCTGTGACAACTTGACTTAGCCCGAAGGGAAGATACAGCGGCCAGCGAGCGAAGATATGTGTCTTTCGGTTCGGTACTTTCGACATGATGACACCGAAGTTGATACCGAGATGCCTAACTAACCATTTCCACTCATAGATATTGCAAGCGATCCGCTCTCTAACATATTGCTCTGCGCGACGATATGTAGGAGAATCCCGAGGCGATTGGCGATCGTATTCCAGCAACTCCTCGCTATTTAATCAGCAGCATAATCCTGGCGTGAATGAATAAGTTCTAAGAGCCCTAGGTGTCTTGAAGAAGCGTGAGAGCTCTCTCGGATGTCCTCTTCCGAGTTGATTCCCATCCAAGACGGCCTTTCTCGCTTCCAAGATGTAATGTTGTACCAAGTGATGCCTGAACATCCTTGAGGGATGCTTGAGTAGGATCAATACATTCTTTCTCTGTTTTAGGAAGCTGATCCATTACTTTGAGGTCTGATTGAATCAGTTGGTCTTGTTCTTGCATGTTGGGAAATGTAATGGGATTGTAGTAGAGTGATGCAGACTGGGAGGTACATTCTCCAGCTGCGGCGTTTGGCAGCCTAAAGGCGGTGGCAAGATGGCAAATAGGGCTGGATCCATCACGTTGCACCCGGAGCATTTGCCTCGATGCATCTCGGTAATCCTCAAATCGGCGCTTCGCTACCTTCGATAGCTGTATACTGCGTCACAACAGTTACATCTGAGCCAACTCCGTCCATATCCTGCTGATCAATTCCGTTATCTGGCTGGGCGGAGTCTGGACCGTGTTCTTAGCCTTGTGGCAAGCAGTGTGAGGAGGCACAAGGGTCATTGCACCCCACACATGCCAGTAATTTCGGGTTACGAGGCTGACAAGGACCCACTTTGAATGTAACTGATAAGCGTTCGCCTTGTCTTACATCGTTAAGAGTATTGAGGCTGTAATGCAGGCGCACGAACGTCCAAATGCAAGTTGCAATGCACGGTCACCCGCCTCGCTCAGAGGAGACTTCGTTCGCCAGTTACCATGTACCAATGCTCTTGGCATATCTGATTCCAACCGCAACCCTGGGTCCAACCAATTCTGGGTCTTCTTTATAACTATGTATTAAGTGCTGAAAAGCTACAACTGAGGGTTTAGGGATCTTTGAAAACAGAATTTAGTAGTACATTAAAAGAGTACATACCTTTTATTAAATACTTGTTAAGTACTAAAAAGCTGTAATTAAGGGTTTGAAATCATTGAAAATAGAATTTGGTAGTATATTTAAGTAGTATATACCTTTTCTTAAACACTTATTAAGTACTGAAAGGCTATAGTTGAGAATTAAGGAACCTTTAAAAACAGCATTTAGTAGTATAATAAAGAGAGCGGTTGGTTATATTGAATTTCAATGTTTCTTGGGAAACTTTAAGTTAAAGATATTTTCTTTCAAGCATAAATCGAGTACTGAATAGCTATAATTAGGTGTTAGGAACCTTAAAACTTATGACATTTGAACGTATCCTAGTGATAGAAGTTGTCAGGCTAGAAGGTAAAACAGATTGCCTTAGGTAGGTAGCTTAGTCAGCTTAGCTCGACGTCACTCTTCCCCGAATACCTTACCTCCTTTATCTCTCCTAAATTGTGAAACATCATACTGTTTTGTTCTTCTCATGACATCCTTGTCACTGCTACACCTCGTGAGTACATCACGATCTTATGCTGCGAGACGTGTCAAGCATTTGCTCGCCAGCCTTACGCTTCCCCATCAGACATGGCTGGCGACGATCTGCCCGCTAACCGAAGGCTGAAAGGTTGCCTGCAATTCTCTGGAGTAAAAATGACTATGGACAAGCTGACATTGCATGCTCTGCTTACTACTGCAGCAAAGCGGCCACATGGCATAGCTGATCCTACCTATAGTCCAATTAAAGTCGATTTCTACTTCAGACTCCTTCTCCTTTGGCCTTAGTAATCGTCTCTACCCCGCCTTCAAACCACGTTTCTGGAGACCAGCACTTCATGTCGTCTCCTGAAATAAAGATCAGCTGCACTCAAGCGCTTCAATTGGTCTCCGAATATGCGGTCTTCGAGCACAGCTCAATAAAATTCTCCAGGGAGGCGATCTCACAAACATTCTGGGAGAATTTCGTGATGATCATGGTTCAGCATCCCCATCCTATGTCTAAGTTTAAGCTGTCGATGGTACGAGTGATCCTATGTTTAAGCTGTCGATGCCACGATGGCCTGCATGAGGCACCGCTTAGAGCCCTAGCTTAAAGCCCTGTTTGCGCCTGAAACGAAGGAGCACACTCTGCTAAATGCCCAAGTGGACCTGAAAATTGCATAAGTTTAAGCATATGTCTTCGCTTTTCTTCTCAGTCTAGCTGTACCCTCCGTTTAAAAATGGGCAGTCTTACGCCCAGCGAGATCCAATATCAGCTTAGCCATGCCTCGGATGACCGATCAGCAAATGTCATCGCCGCCGTCACAACATGTTTGTGCCTTGCTACCATCGCGGTGGCCTTAAGAGTCCTCGCAAGGCGACTGATGAAGACCCCTCTAGGAGCTGACGATTGGATGATATTTATTGCACTGGTAAGAGAAATACCTACATCAACTCCACACGTTTGTGGATACTAAAATCCGTTCTCCATCTTTTCAGTTCTTCAATGCTGTCTATGCGACCTCGACCCTAGTCCTTGTGCGCTTCGGATTAGGGCGTCATCAGATCACACTCGAACACCCAGTATCATTGGCGAAATCGGAAATCTCCACAGAAGTCCTCTATAACCCTGCTATGATCACCGTCAAGTTCTCAATCCTCCTTCTCTACCATCGCATTTTCCCCATTCCGAAGTTCAAGCTCGTCCTCTGGGCTGTTGCCACTTTCACCTTCTGCTATACCGTTGCGGGCACTTGCGTCGTCATCTTTCAATGTGTGCCCGTCCATTCAGATTGGGATCCAAGCATTAAGCCCCATTGCGTGAATCTTGACGCCGAGCTTATCACCATTGGCGTCCTAAATTCCCTCACAGACTTTGTCATTCTAGCTTTACCTATCCCTCTGTTGTGGCGATTACACAGTTCGTTGGCCCATAAAATCCAGCTTGGGGGCATGTTCTCGCTCGGAGGCTTGTAAGTTGCAGTTTTCATTCAATACCCTGGCAGAAAGCCATGACGTCTATTGATACTATTCTAACACAAAGTTCCATTCCAGCGTCTGCATAACCAGCATAGTCCGCGTCATCGCCGTCAGCAGCATCTCCCTCACAGATGGTAGCTGGGTTAACACTTACCCTGCCATTTGGGCCTATGTCGAGACGTCTATTGCTGTCGTTAGCGCCTGCCTCCCCACTCTTCGCCCTATATACAAGTACGCCTTGTACGGTAAGAAAGGTCTCAGCCAGGTGTCGACCTCAGGCGATTCGAATAAGATTGAGCTAACCAAGTCGATCTCGCCTTGGTCAAAAGGGCAGGTGGCGAAAGAGAGAGAATTCAACCGGCTAGATTCCGGAAATGAGGTCACGAGGAGTGAAGAGGAGATGTCGGAGTCGGTGTAATAAGCTGCAGTGTGTCGTTTTGTCTATGAGATTAAGCAAACCCCCGACTAACGATTCTGAGCTTAAGTATGGAAAGCTGCATAATAAAGAGTATAACCGGTGATAAAACTCCATCTAGGTCTTTGATTAAGTCAGAAGTTCGATATGAGCCTAGATATCAAGCAGAGAATTGTATAATGAAGAGTACAACTAGTAGCAAACCTCCATTTTGAGCTTAATGAAATATAAGAAGTTAGATATGAGTATGGATGTTAAGCATGGAATTTTATAATACAGGCTGTAAATTGTGACAAAGCCCCGTGTTGAAATTTGATTTAGGTATGAGAAGTTGAACATGGGCCTAATATTAAGCACTAGACTACTTGATGAAGAGCACGACTAGTGACAAAGCTTCATTTAAAGACTTAAGTTGAATAAAGGATTGGGACATAGGCCTGATGTTAAGCATAGATTTACGTGTTGGAGAGCATAATTAGGGAAAAGTCTCTATTTTGAGATTTGAATTGAGTATAAGAAATTGTATGCGAGCCTGACATTAAGCATGGAATTACATAATGAAGAGTAGAACTCATAACAAAGCTTTGTTTTAAAACGCACTTTAAATATAACAAGCTGTACATGAGCCTGATATTAAGCATAGAATCATGTAAACGCAGAATATAACTATCGATAAAGCTCTATCTTAACATCCATTTAAGATAGAAAATCGGATATGAGTCTGGATATTGAGCATGGAATTACGCAATTGAAAGCTGCAAAACCTACATTCATTATACGACTTTCAATGAAAAGTCGACGTGGGGGACACCCTGGTGTATGCTGCTCGTACTGATGACATCCACATCGTTGCAAACGAAGCCTTCGACATTGGCCTCTGTCAAGCCTCCACTGACTTCGACCAGGAACTCTCTCCTGCCTCTCCACCTCTCTTTTAAGTTCCTTGCCGCGATCTTAACGCCTTCCCCCGTGAAGTTATCAAGCATGACAACATCGGCTCCGGCATCGACCGCTTCATCAGCCTCTTCTTCACTTTGACACTCGACCTCGACCTTGATTGCGAAACCTCCGGCTGCTTTGGCGGCCTTGACAGCCCTTGTGATACTTCCAGCTGCCTTCACATGGTTATCCTTCAGCATAGTCATAGCACTCAGGTCTATACGGTGCGGGTCACATCCTCCAGCAAGCATGCCATACTTCTCGACAAGGCGAAAGCCTGGTGTGGTTTTGCGAGTGCCTGCGAGGATGTTGGGGTAACCTGCGGAGCGGACGAGGTCGAGGAGGCGGGCGGATTTAGTGGCTATACCTGAGCAGCGGGCGAGAGTGTTCAGAGCTACACGTTCACCGAGGAGGATCTTACGGACAGGCCCATGAACGGTGGCTATATGTGTTATTGGGTTGAAGTGTTGACCCTCGGGGACATGCCATTCGACTCTGATCTTTTTGCGTTAGTGAAATAGACCATGCAATAGTCTAGACTAGGGTAATAACATAGGGTAAGAAGAAGCCTACGTGCAATCTAGTTGCCGAAAGACTTCATTAAAGAATGGGACACCAGCTACCATGCCGGGACTCTTGCCAAGTAGATTGGCCTTCGCGTTGGCCTCCCCAACGACAAATCCGCCATAGTCGAAACTGGGACAGTCTTCTTCAAGCCATGCTGATATCATGCGTTTGTAAGTCTGAGGCAATAGATGAGCCACAGATCCATGATTAGAAGCCATGAACTTCCTAGGAGTCGGATTCTCAATGTACAACCTGGACTTGGACTGTGCAATTATTCTGATATCTTTGGCGAACTTAGATGTTAAGCCGCTTACCAGATATTCAAGTCGTCGTCTACGGAGTTCCTTAGAGATGTGTAGAATGAGAGAGAAATGTCCTTCAAGAACCGAGTGATCCGGAAGTCGGCCAAGATGCGGGTAGATCTAGATCCAGGGCTCAACCCTACCAAGACCGAACATGTGGAAGCGCGACGCGTTCTCAGATGTATTGGCATCGGCGAGTTTTAGGGTGAGTGTCTGTTGCAATTGCTCTTACTTCTTTCTGTATTATAGGCTTTCTATATGATTTAGCAATTTCATGGCCTTTCTTGCTTCTTTATACCCGCTGCGCTACGGCAGTGTACGTTCGACCAAAACCGAAATGAATTAAGTAAACAAGAGGCAACCGGGACATTGGTCCACCACTCGAGGCCTTGCTACAGCTATGGGCATTAATGGTGAGTTGCTTGGACTTCCATGTATGTAGCGACTCATCTATCGTAGGCCTGCTCCCCCTTCTGAAGTCGATTCAAAAGCCATGCCACCTCAAGAAGTTCGCGGGTCAGACGATTGGCGTCGATGCATATGGCTGGCTACACCGCGGTACAGTGGCTTGTGCCATTGATCTTGCGCTGGGCAAGCCAACCACCAAGTATGCCTTTCCTTTCCCGGTTGGAGAATTCCTGCTGACCCTTCTACAGATACGTCGATTTCTCCATGCACCGAGTACGAATGCTCATCCACTTCGGCGTGATTCCTTATATTGTTTTCGATGGAGACTACTTACCCAGCAAAGCAGCCACAGAAGTGGAAAGAGCCAAGAGAAGAGAGGAGAGTAAGAGAAAAGGGCTCGAACTGTACCGGCTGAACAAACCATCTCAAGCACACCTAGAGTTGCAGAAGGCGGTGGATGTCACTCCAGAAATGGCAAGACAGCTGATTGATGAACTCAAGAAAATTGGAGTAGAATATATCGTCGCCCCATATGAGGCAGATGCTCAGCTCGTTTACCTGGAAAGACAAGGGATCATACAAGGCATGCTGTCCGAGGACTCGGATCTACTGGTCTTTGGCGCCAAGTGTCTCTTGACGAAGCTTGACCAATACGGAGAATGCGTTGAGCTCAATAGAGCTGATTTCGCTGCGTGTCGAGAGATAAGCCTTGTTGGATGGTCCGATGCAGAGTTCCGTCGTATGGCTATACTAAGTGGATGCGACTACCTTGCAAGCATCAATAGAATGGGATTGAAGTCTGCTTACCGCTTCGTTCGAAGGTACAAGAACATCGAGAAGATCATTCAGATGCTGCAATTCGACGGTCAATACTATGTTCCGACGGATTACCTCAAAAAATTCTATAGAGCCGAGTTGACCTTCCTCCACCAACGGGTTTTTTGTCCCTTAAAGAAGGATATTGTAATGATGGCAGAGCTTGGGAAAGAAGCCCAGCCGGAAGACTTCTCTTTCATTGGGCATGAAGTCTCGCAGGACATTGCAATTGGAGTGGCCCAAGGAGATCTCGATCCCATGACCAAGCAGCCAATCTACGTGAGAAAATCAGCAACGACTACCAGTCAGAAAGCGCCTTGGGCAACACCACGCAGGAATACAACTCAGAACACCTTGGACAACAAAGCGGGCAAGTCAATCGAATCATTCTTCAAAGCGAAACGAACTCCTCTAGCAGAATTGGATCCCAACAGCTTCACGCCATCACCAACGCAGGAAAGATTGCTGCAGCAGGCTAACGGGACAACATGGGAGTCAAGCCCAGTACCATCAGGACCACCAAGTCTACGGTCCAGTGTCTCGATGCCTACATCTGTATCTCGACCTGCGCTGTCGACCCGATCGGCACAGTCCGCTAATATTACGAACACAGCCTCGTCTCATACTAACTCCTCGAAGCGGCGAAGACTCTGTCTCGATTCCGATGATGGGCAAGATTCAGGCAATGCAGTAACATTGGATAGCGAACGAAGCCGATTTTTCACTTCCAACTTAACGGTCCCTAGTCCTTTCATAAAGAATAGTAGGACTAAAAGAGGTAGACAGACTGATGTTAACATCTGGTCAGACGATTCTATTGAGGATGTCATGGCTGGGATGCCACACGTAGGGAAAGGGTTCGAGCTATCAAAGCAAGGCAAAATGGAGGACTTTCAGAATGATTGTCGCGAAAAGCACGAGGATCATGACTGTACGGGGGCACCAAATGAGGTGAGAGCAGCGGAAGGTTTGCAGTCATCAAATACATCAAGAGGAACGGTGACATCAGAAACATCGACTAGCTCAGATGTACCGAGTTCTACCAGCTCGGCATCATCAGTTACTCAGACTCTGACCAAACATGTCACAGCAGAGCTCAAAGCTCTGTCTCAGAAATGCACTTATGTGGCGGAAACGGAACACATGGCATCGCAGCGGAGGGAAATCAAGCAAGCTCAGGGGGCAAGCCAGTCCACAAGCAAGATTGTCATGCCTACCAAGCCTCTTCTCCAAAGGCAAAGGAGTTTAACACCATTGCAGCGACTAGGGGTGGGTGCGCTGAACAGGTCAAAGTCTTACAGCGGACATCCTTCATTGCCAACTGCCCACACTATGGGTCCTGATGCTTTAATGACGAAAGGCAGCGAAGACGCCGTTATACCAGATTCGGAAGACAGTGCAGATGATACCGTCTCAATACCTGAGGCTGAAGAGCGGACGAAGCCACAGATCGACCTTGGTAGATTTGCATTCAATGGTTAGGTGTAGCATTTGGGTTGCACCGCTGGGAGTTTTGGGAGGTCTGAAGCGTTTCTGGAATATAGCATAGCGTGCGGATACTGGGACTAAGGCCGAGGTTAGAGGCTATGATTGTATGAGAAAGTTGTAGGTTGTGAACGAGCCATATCAATACTTAGCATGCTCAGGAAGATGGATTACTGTAGTATATGCTCTCCATTGCAATTCTATTATACTGGCAAATAGTGCGACTTTGTGTTCAAGACACTTTGGCCGAGTGGTTAAGGCGACAGACTTGAATTTCTGATTCGGACATCTGTTTCATTCGTGAGCGCAGGTTCGAACCCTGCAGGTGTCGCTAAAACAATTGATAAATTTTTGCTTCTCGAGATACTATTGCATGCGGACTTTAGGTGCGTTTAGAGAGGATAAAGGGAGAGATTTGGTGGAGGGGGGGGTGAGTGACTCTCGCGGTAAATGCACCTTAGTTCGGGTCGAGATCTACAGGTATAGTAATAGTTCCACAAGTCAAATTTGCTCAAGAGCTCCGAATTGATTATCCTACAGTTAAGGCAAGTTATACTCAGCTGCATGGTATCGAATAGAAGTCTTGATCATGTAGCTTTCGATAGTGATCTCGTATCATTGGGTGCTCCTTGGCCTTATGTAAAGGGAAACCTCTCACAAAGACGCAGCTTCATATCCTGTGACAATCCGAAACACCCACCGTATGGGCTTAATATTCCTTGATGTCCTATGTCCACCAGATAACATATCTCCAATCTCAAGCGCTGTTTTCCCAATACAGATTTCCCGTGCTTTACCAGACCGTATAAGAAAGGGAAGCCAAGGGTTTACACCGTCATTGCTCTGTTCCGAGCGCTGAAATCCCTTCAATCACCTTTTCCGTACTTGAGCACGCTTTGAAGAAGTCTTCCCCAAGGCGGATTGTGTCCAAGAGCTTGATTTGATCGATGATGACTTAGAGGGAGAGGGAGAGTAGCTGTAGCCTGGAGGGGCGAGAAGCAACAGCAATACCAAGGTTCGATCGATGAAAGTATACACATAGCAAGAGTATATCCTCAAAATGACTGAAGAAGAAAGAACGCTCACCCTTACTGCTTTTTCCATACAAACAAATATGCTAGACAACGAGGCTGTGCGAGTTGAGCAAAAGAATCCACGATTAGCTCATCCTCTCTCTACACTTTATCCTGTTTAAATGCAAATACAAGATATAGACACATAAACCCAACCTTCACATTCTCAATTCCAAACCCCAAAAATACTCACGCGTCCATCATAACCCTATCAAGCCCTCCCCTCACCCCCAGCCCCTGGCCGCGCACGCGCATAAAAGGCCTCGTAACCCCAGCAAACCCTCCCTACCCTCCCTACCCCCACATCCCCCTTCACTTCCCCTTCACTACCCCCTCCCCCACCTCGCACTTATGAAACAATAAAAACCCCTCATCCACACCTACCTATCCCATTCCGTGCTCTTTATGCACACTGCATAAAAACACAACGTTCCCGAAACAAAGACCCCGTAATGGTGGTGCACCAGTCCCGAGGCCGAAGTTCGGAAGGCGAGATGTTCCGGGGCCGCGAGTGGCAGTGAGGGGGGGGCCGTCGTAACCGAGTTGATATAAGCTATTCTTGGGAAAAGAGATATGTACGTGGACTGGGCTGTACTGGACTAGGCTGTACTGGACTTGGATTACCTTACTTACTGCACAGACGCTGTTTCTTGTGCATATGAAAAGGACCATACGGAAGAAAGAGAAGGAGGCTGGGATTTACTTCTATGCACTCGTGACGGGCGGCGTGGCGGTTGTACTTGTAGATCATGTTGATCGGTCCGGGACGAAGGATGAGGAGTCTCTATCTGTACTTAGAAGATGATACAGACGACTCCGACCTACTTCGTAGGTGTCGTGACTATTAGCAGTACAGTAGTATGCCAGAATCTGATTTAATAGCTAGGAGATTGTACATCTATTGTACGAGTATATGATCACCTGGGAGAAGGGGCGACAGGCTTGGTTTCTAGCAAAGTACGTAGATAGACCGCTGAATGATCACGATACCTAACTGTACTGTGTAGTGTATGGTGTGCTTTGATACATGATGCTGATCGGACAACAGCGTGCGGGAATGTCGATCCATGCATGTGGTCTATCACAGGCCAAGGAAATCGAAGAGAGGCTCTCGGCCCTTAGTGCTTCTAGAAGACTCGTACTTCAGTATGGTGGAAAAAATAGGAATTGACGGACCCACTTCGGCTGGGCTTCCCTCCTCCGGATGGAGTTTCAAGGCGATGAGAGGCGTGTGATTTTGCAAGTGTGTATGTGTTATGCGATTCTGGGAATGGAGGAAAATACCTCAGGTATGACGACGGTTGCAGTGACATGACGCAAGTGGGGAATAGAGAGATGGTGAGGTTTTGGTATCATCCTTTTCCGTACAGCTGATGTTGCCATGTATGTCTACTGCTAGCCTTGTTAGCAGTCCAGGTCTGCCAGACCTAGTACAACTCGGTCTTCAATATTCGTAGCCATGCAATGATGTACTTCTCAGGGCACGCCCTTTCTCGCACCAGATGGATCAACATCTCATGTCTTCCAAGCCCTATACTGACTTCTCGCTCCCCATACCTCCCCCTGCTTTAGTAAGCACTGGTTTCTCCACTCCTTTCTCTGCGCATCCACGTATCGACTCGGCTCCACAGCTATTCCAGCTCGGGGTCCTTTCGCTGGGATGTTCTCTCCTGTGCTGCTTTCTAACGCTGGCACGTCGATGTGTTCGCCGGTGTAGAACTGGAATGCTGGCTCTGTGCTCAGGACTTCCAGATTTAAGCCGGTGTCAGGATGTGAGAGCGTGACTAGACGACGAAGAGGTTGGGCGCGTGTGTCTTTTGGTATGGAGCTTGAATCGGTGTTGATGACCATACAATCATCGAAGGAAGGTGATGTGGCTCCTAGTGCGAATGTGGTGTTGGGGGCTGGGGCACATGGGTGTCCAGTTATTTCGCCTGTGGGGATGGAGTTGGAATCTAGAGCAAGGTATTGATCTGTAGAGAGTTTGACGAGGGTGCCTTTGATGGTCGAAGAGCCTGGGTTGAGATTGAAATAACTGAATTTTGTCAGTCGTTTGATCTTGCATGAGCGAAATGCAGATGACCGCACCTATGATTCGTGACACCAACCACTGTCTCTGCGCATTCACGGCCCACAAACTCGACTTGGTATTCGACATCGAGGACGGTCTTTCCATCTTCCTTATTCGCAGTGTACCAAACCTTGCACTCGACTGTGCCTGGAAACTCTTCATCCCCATCTCGGCTTACGTAGGTGAATTGTACTCCTTCTTTCCCATTCCTGGTCACCTGGCTTGGTCCCTCAAAATCCTTCTTGCCCCAACCCTCCTTGCCACCATGTAAGCAATTTGGTCCGTCATTGGCATATAGTAAGTAGGTTTTGCCGTTGAGGTCATAAATGCGCGCGTTCTTCACCCGGTTTGTGGTCCTGCCAATGGTCTCTCCAAAGTAGGGTGAATTGTGGGTTCTGTAGAATTTTGCTTCTGGAAAGCCAAGTACAATGTTCTGATCATCGAGTCTAAATTCCTGTATGGCTGCACCCTGAGATAGGAACGTGAAAGCTGACTGGGGCGACTGAATTGGAGATTGAGTCGCCATGGCTTTTTGAGAGTTTTCACGGCAAAGTTCCGCGCTACAGTGAGGGGCCACTAGGTTTCTTGCAGTACCTCAGGTACCTTAGCTAGCTAGAAGGCTCACGGTTCGAAAGTGCTATCTGATTCGTAATGCATGAGAAAGTATAGGGTAGCAAAACAGCAAATGAGGAGAGGTGGTGAAGTAGAAAGTGTCGCAGCATGTCGTCATTCTTTCCAGAAAGCTATCGGCAATTAGACTTTTCCACCCCAATTCCCTCCAGAAGCATCGAGGCAGGTACTATCGAAGGTACACACCCAACTGTTGCGTCTCCTTGTTATGTGCCAAATCCACTTGCTCTCCTCTGCAAAGTAGCCACGATCCACTGTGAAGGCAAAAGCAACTCATACCGTACCGTGTGGGCATCACCTCACCTTCTACCAAGGTTCTCCTTCTCGGCCCTCGTTCGGTACCAACAAAGATAGATAGGTAGTGCCGGCCTCAGGCTAAATCTTATCGCAGTGAAGTAGAGTGCACAACGATTCAATATTTCGTTGGGAAATGCAGAAATGCAGGGGAATATTTACACGGTCTCGTCGACGCCAAAATCCACCCGTCATCTAGTAACATAGCATTGAGACTGCTTTCAACAGTCTCACCCGCCCAAAATGACACGGTCTTCCGTAATACACCCCCACGAATTTTCAGGCTAGAGTCTCACCGCCAGCAGTATACAGGTCATCTTCAGGCCATCCCGTTGACAAGCAAGGGTTACCTCTGTCCAGCACCTGTAAGCAGTTGTCTGGGATGAAAAAGCCAGGATTCGATACTTCATAGGAGCTACCAGACAAGCTCCAATTTTGACGTGCGCATATGCTACTTGATTCCATGCTCATCGATGTATCTATACCCAGACCATCCAGGTACAGCGGTGAGCCCTGCACTACAGGACTCTGTAATGGGGTTGTCGCTTGGAAGGGGGTATGGGGTGCATGGACGTCTGCGAAGCTGCTACTTGCTGAGAACATACCATATCTGGGGCTTTCGACAGGACTGAACTCTGATTTTGTAGATATAGGTGTCGGATACGGATTCTCTTCTTGCTTGATCATCATCCTTTGCCGCAAGATGTCTGTGTTCTCTTCAAAAGGTTCAATTTCTTCATGGGGACTGAGTCTCAGAAAACCGAGTCGTTCGAGAATGTCATGCGTGAGTGGATATCCTTTGGGTGTATTTTGCAATGGAGCCCCAGTCCAGCTACCGCTACTTATCGCACGAGTATATAATTCCCGCATACCGTTGACTAATTTTTCCTGCTGCTGCTCGAGCATTTCGACGTAACTGGAGAACATGCATCAGCTTTTTGCCGCTGGTGTCCTAGCAGATGTACTCACCCTTTAGGATAAACTTTGTCGTGTGACTTCTTGCGCTCCCCGAATACGCATATTGTATTGTCTGTCTTACATCGATTGCACGGACTTGATCCATCACACTATTTGGATTGGATAAGCTGGGGTTCAATCACAGATTGTGCTTCTGGACTGACCTTTGATTTCTTCAGTCGACACCGGTCACACGCTTTACAAACTCTCTTGCGCGTGCTATTCTCAGAATCTGAGAGGGTATCCCGCTGCTGGGTACCCATGATATGGGATCTTAATAAATGGCAAAAGCAATAAGTATGTTAGTTGGGACAAGTCTCGAGCCAAGTGGATATATGTGAGGCAGCAGCTAGTGTTGTTGGTAAGTGAAAAAAGGAAGGCACAATGGATTTTGGAGTTGAGCCGTTAGACTGCCACAAGTAATAGTACCTGAGGTCATTAAAATCATACCTAAGCCAGAAAACACTAATAGAGTGGGCAGTAGGACGTTAACGTGGCTTAGATCTAGTGTTGTGGATTAAGAAGGGGCTGGGTAAGAATTGATGAATATATGGAATTGATCCGGATATTAGGTATCTCACTCAGTCAGCTGGTTGCATCAATGTCCGCAGATGCATTAATAAGGCGTGCAGGGGTAGCTGCGTAACAGCGTCCGTACGCTTGTACTTCAACCTTAACATCGCACGATCGAAATACAAGTTTAGAGACGGACCAGGGATTGGATACTTCGTTTGCTCGGGTTCGGGCTCAGATTCACTCCATACCCAGGACTTGGCGTGGAAGCTATCCAAAGCCAATACGGTAAATCCTTGGTCAGCACCTTAAATACGCTGTAACCTTGATCACGAAATCTTTCTTTTCCCAGTATCACCGGTGTAAAGTATCGACTCATCCAGTGGACGGGTGGACGGTTCGTTCAACGCCGTGGCTGAAAGGTACTTGCGTTTCGCATTGGCGTCGTGGACTCTAGAGTTCTGATGCCAGACTTCGCACCGTGGGATGATGCGAAGATTCGAGTGGGATGGAGAACAATGGCGGGGTGGCTTGGAACATGATGCCGACTGACGAATACGCTGGGCGGTGTGATCAGGCCGCAGTTGCGCAGTATCATTGATCATTGTTATGTGGTGGCATGTTAGTGGGACTTGGGGCATTGGAACCGTAAAGCTAGGTATGTACCTGGTTTTGACAGCTTTTGGGGAGAGGTTATCATTGGGTGGAGGGGAGGAGGGGTGGAGATAGAGAGCACTATGAATGCTTCGGGCAAGTGTCGCGGGCTTCGGCCTTTCCTTGGCCGAGTCATTTGGTGATTACCCCCCGATAACGCCCCGTTGCCACTGCACGCATGCCATCCCCTTTGTATTGGTCATTCGGTTCTCCCAGAGTATTAAATCTCTCATCTCTCCCACATCACAGGCTCTCGGCACCGCATCACTGTCAGGTCAATCTGCCAGCTGACCCTCATCCATTCCCGACTTAGAACTATTCTCATACGCTAAAGTCTGGCCTGATCATAACCCGACAACGACAGACTGATCGTCCAGAGGCCAGAGTCTAGAGCAGGAGAATTAATAACGCACAGGACAACTCACTTCGACTCATTGCAGTCATCACCTGCGTATACCATACCTTTTTCGGTAACTGTTCGCTGCTGTTGAATTGGCACTGGTTGCACCTTTGATTTCAAAGAATTTCATAATCCTCTTAGCCTCCAACCGCTACTCGTGGTGTTGCTTGGCTCTCCGTCATGATTACTCATATGCCAATCATTGCGTTGCTTGAATTCGATACTTAGGATTAAACACCATGAGCTTTTGGACAAAACTAGGACTATCAGAAAAAAAATGTCAAGCCTGTTGACAAAAGATATTTGAGCCTGAAGTGGGCTGCTACGCTTGCCAGCAAGGTGGGCATCGTTCATACTCGAGCAGCGTCGTCTTGGCGTTCCTGTCTCTGTTTGTGTGGGCTTAGTCGAGATTGCTTCGTTTTTCAAAAGCTTCAAGACTTCGGCGTCCGTGGCCAGAGAAGGATACCGACCCAGGCATTTTCTTATTAGAAAGGGTGCCACTTGATCACATACCGAGGTACAGCGTTCGCTTGAAGCAACATATTGCAAAGCTTACTGCGTACCTTGAATCCATGAGAATGATTTGCGACTAATTTTCCATTCATTATCATGTCTATCAATGGCAGGGCTGATTTTCAATTGCGGCTCGAAAGTGAAACACTGCTACTCCACGGTTGATATTTCACTGGCACTGCAATATTTCCTGTCTTCGGTAACTAATTATATGTTGGAGATATTCCTTCTCCTCACCGCAAGTCTGAGATCGTCAAATCATTGCCCAGATGGCTGGTGCTTAGTGACTAGTCGTGAATGTGAAGGACTGGCTGGTGTTTATGTGACTGTGGGCGTCTGCGAATACAATTGTTCTCAGCCAAGGCATCCCAATCCGACATTATCTTAGTGAACAGGAAGGCGAAATCGTCCTCAGCGCCCAATGTACAGAGCTTGACACGATAGATTTTGATTTGCATTCTAATAGAAGCCCTTACCCTGACTACAGATGAGACCCCTGGAAGAAGCCTATATCTTCGGAGTGTCTCATGGCCCAGGCGGGAGCTTTTTAATGGGCGCTTTAGGCAAAGGCCCCCCGAATGGGGGGGTGTTTGAGGCCTTAGGAGCCCTTATTAGCGGCCCTGAAATGGGTGTTATTTAGGCGACTCCTTAGGGGTGGACATACAGGGCTGAAATCTTAGCATGCTAAGATCATTAGCGCAAATCAAGACTTGTTCTCTGTAGATATCCAGAATCTTTGTTAGCATATTGATGGTAACACGGTATTAGCTGTTGTACCATCAATACACCAATATACTTGGATATGAAGATGCTGTGTAAGGACTGTCAGAGAAGCCTGTTTGGGTATCACAGCTTCATGGCCCGTAACCTCAGCAACGTGGACTCCAACAATAATGATATTGCGGATCATCAAATAATAAATTGGGCGACCCTTTTCTCACATTAGCGAATTGCCTGCTTCCGTACTCAAGTGTATAAGCTGACGCACACCATAGCGGTCTCGTTGGTCTCTGTGCCGCACGCTTCCGCCCTTTCAATCTTCCCAAGGCATGTTGAAGCGAGCGAACCTATCGCACCTTGCAACTGCTTACATAGCGCCCCTCTTAGCCTCCTGGAGTAATCGGGCGTCCAACATCTTACCATGAAGATTATTGTGGACCAACATCTTACCATGAACAATATTGTGGACTTGTGGACCAATGCAATCGTGCGACAACCACGGTTGAGGCTCCCAAGTAGCTGCATCTCCTATGGATCTCCACACGGATGGGAGACGGCGCAGTCAAGTTTCAATTTTCATCCACATCAATATTCAGCCACATCAATCACGCACTACGACTACATGTGACGTACATATTTGTTTTCACCTTGTCTAAATGCTGGTCTATTGCATGGTGGGTAATCTTGAAAGACTTGATAGTGGGGCAGAGACTGGTAAGGTCAAGGTTTTGTAAGACCATCTGGCAATCGAGGACCTGCCACACCACGATGCTCTGCCTCTGCTAGTCATTGTTCTCTAGCGTTAGGCCAACCGTTGTTGTACGTTATATATATTATACCAGATGTTGTTAGGGTGATCATCAAGGAGCACCAACTGCAACCATGGGTAAGGCCGCTGTGGATATTGGCTGGAGCCTCTTGCTGCACTGGTCATCTTTGTGTGGCATAGCCTCTGGATCTTGCAACCTTTCATCTGAAATACTTAGTTAAAGATGAGATTGATGAAGGCTGGGCTTACTCTGAAACAATGGCGATGCAGAGCGTGGTTGGTTTTGCGCTTACTTTGGGCACCGGACAGGCACGGCTTTTGAGCTGCGCAAGGAGTGGAACGGTCATACTGGTTGGCTGCTTGTACAGGTACACGCACCTAACATACGCAATCCTTTTCAATCATATTGCGATGATCGTTCCCTTTATCCCGCAGGATGTCAAACCTACTACAAGCCGTCCTTCGCACCTCCACTTTCTCAATTTATCTCTGGGTTATGTCAGTCACCGCTACTTGATACACTCAGTCCAGCACATTTCTTTCCTTCTTTTCCTGTACTACTTTCCGTACAGTATTCGCAATGTTCAAAACTTCTAACAGAACCGTGAATGTCGCCGCTCTTTTGACGCTGCTCCTGCTCATCATCTTCACTTTACATCTACTTGATAATGCGAGAAGTGCTGGCAATAGTGTCGTGGGACACTATCACGACGTACTTTCCAAGATTCCCAAAGTCTTGTCAAAGAAGCCAAAGGTAGCACGACAGCTGTATCCAGAGGATTTAATGAACCGTCCCCTAGCCAAAGATTTTACTCGGATACCGAAACTCTTCCATCAAAGCTGGATAAATGGAACACTACCTGCCAAGTTCGAGGAGTGGAGCCACTCATGTCGAGCGGCCAATGCAGACTGGGAATGGGTTCTGTGGACGAATGAAGACAATCGGAAGTTGGTGCACAGATATGCCCCGTGGTACCTGAACACATATGAGGAGCTGGAGACAGAGATCTATCGTGTTGACGTAGCACGGAATTTATACATGCATGTCTTTGGAGGGTGAGTCTCGTAGTATTGTTTTAAGGCGGAAGCAGACTGACTCTTGTGCAGGGTATACGCTGACCTGGATACTGAATGTCTACGCCCCTACGATAGCTTGTTCGAGGAGTACAATGCTTCTACTATAGCTCATGGTATACCTTCGCGGTTTGATCAGTCCAAGAAGGGTAACCCTTCCGATTCTGGCAAAGACACCGCCTTGGCCTTGAGAGAATCATCTCTTCCACACCCAGAACGGAAAGCCTTCCTTGGTCGCATGGGTACCGACGACAGCAGTGACCATTCAATTCCGAACGCATGGATGGGATCGACTCCCGGACACCCTTTTTGGTTGCTTCCTTTGGAATGGACATCGGAAAAATTCGGCCAGCTTGGTTCAGCAGAGACGCTCACGGGGCCTGAAGCACTTTATGCCACGATCAATAGATATAACGACGACTTCGATCAAGGTCAAGGAAGCAAGATGGACGAGTACTACGAGAAAAGCCCCTGGCGACATCTATTCAAAGCTGGCGACAAGGATGTCAGCACACTCCCACCTCAATCTCTAGTCATCCTCCCTTTCTGGGAAATCTACCCTTACTCCTGGCAACGAGATGGAGACATGTTCAGACAATTCTGCTGGGTCTTGTCGGAGGAGTTCAACGCCGCGAGATGCAAGCTACTACTGGGGTTAGATCATTGGGGGAGTCACAGCGTTACTTACTGGAGCCATTCCTGGTCTGGGGGTGGAAATGGGCGTTCGGAATGGAATATGAAACATATTGCTGATCCGAATGCGGTTACGGAAGATAAGCAGCAGGAAGAGGATACAGGGAATGAGTGGTCGAAGCAGGCGGAGAAGATTGATGAGGAGAAGCAGAAGCCAGAGGAAGTGAAGAAGCCGCAGGAAGTAAAGAAGCCGCAAGCGACGGCGCAGGCGCCATGAAGCTTATGGGTCGGCGTTATCTGTTAAAAGGGTATCGCATGTCTGGCGTTTAGGGCATTACTGGAAGGAAAGAGATACCTAATAGACCATGTGAAATGCACATAGATCGCGTAGCAATTATATATTTCTCATAGGATTTCGAATAAGAAAGGAAGACTTGTCTAAAAGCAATTCTTCCATTGCGCTACAGTGTACAATTTCCCGCTTTATCCAACATCCTTCCCCCCCCCCCCGCTATCCACTCCCCTATCCTCCCCCCCTTACTACCCCTACCTGCAGCACCCAATTCCCCCACGATCCCGACCCCCATCATTAAACCTCTCATTCCCCACACACAAAACCCCACCTCAAAGCACCACCATACCCTAACATCCTCCCCCAATATCACCACCCCATCCCACCCCTAAAACCCCTCAATCACCCCGCAGCGGATATGCGCATCAAGCCCCCATCTCATGTGCACCTCTAGAGTAAGAGAATGCGGCATAAGTCATGCATAGAGAGCTCACACCTAACAAATTACTCCTGATATTAACCCTAGAAATGATTATTATAGAGGTCCATCATCCTTAATAGTAGCTATCTTATACTTAATAAGTATACAATAGAAGAAATATACTACTTAAACCAACCTTAATAAATATTAAACCTAACTTTAATAATATATAATAAAAGGAATATGCTGCTTAAATAGACCTTGATAAGTGTTAAACCCAACTTTAATAATATATAATAAAAGGAATATGCTGCTTTAAAGGACGTTGAAAAATGTGTTGAACCTTCCTATATGCATGACTTATGCCGCATTCTCTTATGTAAGTATGGGTGAAGGTTGTAGGCTTGAGCATATGTAGGGTGACTGGGTATTGGGGTGGGGTTTGGGGACAGAAATGGGGATCTACGCTGCGATAAGTGGGATTGTCTTCGTGAAGACTCCGAAGTCCCAGAATTTGGGAGTATTGAGATGCGTAAGCGCCAGTTTAAGTGAATGTGTTTGTGAACTAGAGTACATAAAAGTCGCCCTTCCTGTCCGTAATCTCTCTTCGTACCAGTTGCATGAAAATCCTCATCATTGAAATCAAGCACCATCAATCTAAGATTCCTTACCAAACTCCATCTCCCTCAAGACCAGCTCCTCGCCGAATTTCAGACCACCTTGCCTCCTAACGAAAGTTCCACATTGGGTGTATCACTCGAGCTTCACAACCATCTCATGCCTTTTTCCTTGTAGGCCCGCTGCTCCTCGTCAATCATGTCAATAGCTTCCACCAGGTCGCCACCGGCAGCGGATGCACATTGCATAAGCCTTTCTGCCCCGCTCTCTCCGTCTTCGCCAAACCCGAGGCTTTCAAGTTGCAGGACACAGCTCTGGATTTTACGCTTCTGTTCTGGACTTTCGAATTGCATTGTTGGCGCTGGGGCCTGTGAGCGAGACGAAGGACTAGGCACATCAGTGCGAGAACGTAAATCCGATCGGAGCACATAGGGTCGTCGAGCCGTTGTTACCGGCGCTGGTGATGTAGAGTAACGGAAATCGCGGAGACCGTCATGCCATGTGGGATAGCCGATGCCAGGTAGGTCAAAGCATGTCATTGGGGATCCTTTACTCGCGCGATGAATATCGGACCCATGGTCCTTGCTGTCGCTCTCGAACGAGAGCTTTGAGCCTAGTGTTCGTCGGGAGGAGACAGGTGAGTTCCGAATACTCTCGTCCCTCTTACTCCAAGACTCAGCATTGGGTTGAAATTTTGAGACATTCTTCAAAAATTGATCCCACTCAACTCTGCCATTGCCATCGAAGGCCTCTGAGTATGGTCTACGACGTCTGGCATTGAGCCTGTTGTCGGTGCAGGCAACAGTAGCATTGCGGCGGATACCCTCAGTCAAATGTGGTCGAGCAGAAGGTTCGACCTCCAACGGGTCGAATGGCTCGACCAGTCTCGCTGCAGAGCTGCCATGGCTCATTGATTGTTGTGGTGTAAGGCGGTCACGGACTTCAGTCCCTTTCGACGGCGAGCCCCACTGTGCTGAGTTCTGAGAATTCGATTCGTGAAGCAAATCGGTTTCAAAACGCATGTGTGCCGATGCCTCCTTCTGCGTGTCGAACTGCTTTTGGCACTCCGGCGCCATACATGTCAATTTCATTCCGGACGCGGATGGTGTGTTCATGAAACCAAGACAATGGGAATGGCGGGGATCCCATTCATAGGGTTTTCCGTTATCAACCGCTTGGGACACACTGGGACGGATGGATGCCTTGGCGCGTGATGCAATATCTGACTTCTTGGGTATCAGACACTCATAGGAAAGGTGCCACGATCGCTCTTGTTGCGTATCGAATTTCTTACGGCATCCCTCTCTTACACATTCCCACTTCCATTCCGAAGAAGTGCGTGGCTTCAAAGATTGGTCTTTGCTCTTTTTGTCATTGGTGCTAGACATATTGTGATTGACAGGTACCGTGGAATCCTTTGATGCACCGCTCCACTTTTCCCGTCCCATGCGACCTTGTTGTGTCTCCTGCCCGTTGGAAGTCAGTCCTGGAAACGAAGCTTGGTCAAGTAAAGAATCACGGTCACTGTTCTCTCCACCAGACGGTAATTTCGAATTAGATGGTTCGGGTTGCTGAATCGGCTCTGAAGTGGGAGCCTTTTCTTCTTGTGCCTCAGAGCGCCTCTTTTCATTATATTCCTGGCCCAATGTGTTCAATTGCCTATAATACCCTTGCGGATAATCAGTTTTTACCCCTCGGGGTTTAGGTGAACTGGGTGGAATGCCAGAATGCGCTTGCACGTCTGAAAGAGACGTAGAAGTACCTTCTAGGCCACCCGACTTTCGCAGGACCTCATGAAGTCCCTGTCGTGCTATGTCTCGTTCCTGTCGCGCTATGGCTCGTGCCTGTCGCGCTATGATTTGTTCCTTCACGTTCATTTGGTCCGGTTTTTCCAATTCCGTCTCAGACTCTTCCACGTCAGACACAGTAATTGTTCGGCACTGGGCGTATACCTCTCCGGTATCCTCATCTCGATGTTGTTCGAGAATGGAACACCGCTTCTTATTCTGCCGCTCAAGTAGCTTCAGTTGCATCTGATAATCGTCAACTGTTGGCGACTCTTCCGGCCTGGAGATTCCAGCCCTGATGCCGTCTTGGTCTATGTCTTTAGTTATAATAGGTGACTCTCGTACTGACGTAGCTGTAATGTTTGTTGAGGTTGTCTGTGGGGGCTGATTCTTGGCACGATTTGCGGCGTAGATCTGGATAGACTTTTGTTGAACAGCGGGGCTCTGCAATCGGAAGCTCTGCAATTGGGATCCAGATAGATTACTTGGATTAATCCCGTGCGCCACCAGTAGATTCTGGGCGGTACAGGCTGGTCGACTATTGTCCGCCTGCTCTTCGGACAGACCTTGTGATGAATTAGGAGGGCTCTGGGACCCGGACTGAGAGTCTGGCTTTGAAGGTACTAACGGCTCCATGTTCATACTGGGTAATGAAGGGAATGGTTTCTGGGATGCAAAGTTCTGGTCCTCAAACTGAGCCAACGTGGGAAAGCGAGCGGCAGCTGCCGGTAGATTTGTCGATTGATTGTTGTCTGGCTCCTCAACAGCTTTGTCAATAGTATCAATAGGCTGATGGTGTCGTATTTGGTTGACCAAGCCGGAGCGAGGGATGGATGCTTGGGCGTCAACCGTAGGAGACTCTACCAACGGCGAATGGTGAGGAAGATGGATAGGACCAGGCTTGTGATAACGAGGTGCTCTCGTCATTCCAGTACAACGGGGGGCACGGCGGTTGTCTGAACGAATACTACGTGTAATTGATACGGGTATATCTGACACATGTTTGGGGGGTAGTTTGGGGGGTCTCGCCTGACGAGGAGTGAAGGTCTTTGGTACAGTAACAGACTTGACGGCCGATACGGGGCGTTCCAGTCCTGAGGCAAAGGAGTTGTGTAGATCCTCGTCTGGGGCAGTGGAGACCGTACCTGTGACTTTGCTCTCTGAGAGCATAGACTCAATTGTATTGGCGGTGATTGTGGACGGGTGCGAAGAGGTTGGCTCGGAGCGAACCTTGTCCTCTTCCAGATCTTTGTTAGCCTTAGGCAGTACAGGGAGTATCTCTCTGCTTAAAGCCGTCACTTCGCCTGCGACAGTTCGAAGATCTGAAATCGTGTCGTCAATAGCCTGAAGGTTTGCCTGACGAGTGTGCTCCGCTGTCTGACGCGTCACAGCAGAAGCTTCTTGTAAACCGTTCGTAACACTTCTCACAAACATACTAAGACCCCCTATGGCAGCTCGGAATCCTTGGCCAATGGCTCTGGGAAACTCCTGAGGTAGGTTCTCGTCTCCTAGGGCAAGTCCTCGCAAGTCATTGTCGATTAGTTTCAGGCCATTGAGAAGTGGATTAGCCTCTTGGTGTACTTGCTCTTGAGCAGGGACAGCAAGGTTACTTGGTACACTCGTAGTGGTAGAGACCTCAGATACTATAGCTTGTGCATTTTCTTGACAGTCGTCATTCGCCGTCATCTTCTTCGCTAGCTCCACCTCGAAAAGCTCTAGAAGGGAGGGTTGCCCTTTACTCTCCGACAACTCAGCATCTCCGGGCAGCAACTTCTCACTAGACTCCGCTTGAGAGTCCCGTCGTTCATCGAGACGTGTTACACGAGGTCCGTAGCTCGACCAACGGTTCTTACTGATGCCGTGTTCCGAGACTGATCCTCGTGATGGTCTGGAATGGCGGATTGGATTGGTTCTGTTCCGTAGCTTGTCTCCAGCAACCTGTGCTTGTCGTTTGCCTTCTGAGGTTAAGCCGGGGGTGTCGAAGCTCTGCGACAGAGTGGGATCGTCTTTAGGGAAGAAGGCCGAACTCGGTGACTTGTAATTTGCCCACCGGTTTTGTTGATTGGTGTGGTCAACTGCCGCGGCTACTTTTCGATGGCGTGATGGCATAGTCCTCGCTCGTAATTTATCACCTGCTGCTTGTGCCTGTCGCTTACCCTCAATTGTGAGATTCGCAGCTGGTTTTGCAGCCATAGATGACTTCATCTGACCGCCAGTTGCGTGATTTCCCCCCATTCCGGTAGGTTCTGCTGATCGTAGCTGGGGTGGCATAGTAGTATTGAAGTGTAGTGCTCGATAATTCGAGAACGCTGGGCTAGGAGTAGAGGATGGCTCACCATCACATTCGATTGAGGACGCACTGGTTTTGTCCTCGTGTGAGTCAGAAGCCTCGTTACTCGTCGGGGCAAGCGACTCCAGGATCTCTGCACTGGCTCTATCACCCAGGACATCCTCGCCGAGACTCCAATGCATGTTCTCAACCTCACGCCATGAGAAGATCCCAAGTTCTCGTGCAAGTGGGGTCCAGATAGTGGGTCGGAGCCTATCGTAGGCTCTTGCAAATACGCTGTCCTTCTGAACCTGCAGTCTCTGGTCATTGTCCAGTGTATCTAGATATAGCGGCTTCGCCCCGCCATTCATGTCTGTAAGAGCATTGGCCGATGCTTTTGAATTATTATTCTTTTCTTGTATATCTTGCCAAAGCTTCCGAACCTCCTCACGATCTTCGATGTCGAAGATGTGGTGCGTCAAAGATAGTGGTGGTTGCTGCGATTCGGCCAGAAGTGTTGCTATTGACATGGGATTGCGGCTCGACCGTGGGGATCCCTGAGGGTTCTGCGATACTGGCTCCTCAAGTCTTTGGACCAACTCCGTAGATGAACCTACTGTAATGATGGCTGAATCATCTTCATCTTGATATTTTAGTCTCGCTGTTGGATTGGCGGAGATGGTCTTATCGTAGCCAGGAGCACTGATTCGGACCAAGGAGTCTTGTGTTATCTTCGGCTGGGTGGGCCGCAGATTGCGAATATGGAATGGGGACAGCATCTTCCTCGCAGTGGATGAATGTCGGCAGCCTTCTGAATGTTAGTATTCTGATGACGTTTGAGCTCTGAAGTGTTAAACACGGTTGATGGAAGCTGAAGAAGGCTGAAGTAAGGTGATATTGGAAGCTAGAAGCGTGGCCCGTGGAGTGATCGATACACCAGGTGACTGCCTTCCAGCTCGTACAATTATCAAGTCGAGCGCTAGAAGGACTCAAGGTGACAAAGAGTTGCTGGGAGCACACTCTGGCTGGGGTAAATTATTGCATCGAATGAGTATGAAGAGGATACGGGAGAAGTTGTTGCAGCCTGGTGGGGCCGGGCGTCTTGACAACGTAGCCGTAAGGCTGAAGCCAAACTTGGATTTTAGCGCGATTCTCTAGTGGCACAGGGTTTCTACTTTCGGTTTAGTTTTCAGTACCGGTCATCGAGGCTGACTTAAGGAAGGTCCTTAACGAGGATCTTTACGGGTAGAAGCCCCGAAGATCTGACCTAGAGCTCTTGTCCTTAGGGGTGTTGCGCAGTGGTTTGACGGGCATTAGCCTGCCCGATAATCGTTATTAAAAACCAGACCGAAAGTAAATCATCGAATCATCATTCACGATAACACTTTCGAAGTTACTTGCTCCTGCGATCAACTATGGATCGTCAAACACAGTATGTAATGTTTCTTTCCAGTGCCTCACTTCTCAATATCATTAGCAAATGTCACGGTGAACGAGCAGTCGATAGCCGCAAGCCGGAAATGGACCATTTGCCAGCTCCATCTGACATCCAAAGATATCATGATGAAATCCGTCTGAATTGACGCCCGAGCATGAAAATTATCTCTTGAGAACGGGACGGTGTAAGCGAACAGCACATCTTTAGTCGAAAGGGAACTATGGCTGAATCTATCATCGAAGAACATCCCCAAAACCTCCGCGGGTACAAGGTTGAGCCTTGGGAAGACCCATCCCTTCGTCTCAGTATATCCCGCGAAACATGAATTGAGAGCAACTAACTGTTCGCAACGGCTACGTCCGTATCGGGACAGTTCCTTGGTTGCTGTCCGCACGTATCTCTTTCTAAAGGGCCTGAGCATGCCGGCTTCCTCGCCGGTTCACTGTGAGGAAGGCCATCTTTGGTGGGATGGATCTCACGTCTTACCAAAAGTTGGTTCAGTGCTACATGCCAGATTGGAGAGAGTGTTTATGTAGCAGCATAATAGCGCATAGGTATTTGGCAAACGATTATCTCAAAAGACACATTTTCTTTGTTCTCTATATTTCTAGTCTACTGCTCGCTTGTGCACGGAGACTTACTAGATAAGTCAGTGTGACTTCGGCATGGTAAGCATTCCAGATCATCATGCATCCTGTCCGAGGCACTCGCTCATGCTTGAGCCCTAGCCATTGCGTACATGCGTCTTTTCAGCAAGCTTATATTGTCATATCAATCAGTCATTCACTCGTTCCAACCCAGATTTTCCAATTCTCTCCGGACCTCGTCCTCCGTGTCCATTTTCTTGATCTGCGTGCCCTCCAGCTTCTCGCCTCCCGCTCGCCGCATCTTTAGATCATCAATAGCGCGTAACTTCTTCAATAGAGCTCGAACTTTTTTGTCTCCTGCGGTACCTCCACCACCTGGTGACGTCACTGAGAGCTCGGGTGCTTGTGCTATGGGGGGTTTAGATGCGGTACCGTTGGGTGTGGATGCAGGTGCAGGTGCTGGTGCTGGTGCTGGTGCTTGTGTAGATCTTGGCTGTTGCTGGGGGTGCCGCTCATGGAGTCGTGGATCTCGTCTTCCTTGATTTGATCGTGGTCGAGGCTCCGTTTGACCTCTCGATCGCTGTCTCTCGTGGCCTCTTCTATCTCTCCTCTCAGGGCTTCTGCTTGGACTTGGCGCTACTTCAGGAGCCGTTCCATCTGGCGTCGGAGCAAGACCACCAACTTTTTCGGCTGCATCTTTTGCTTTTTTCGCTTCTCGTTTCTTCTTGTTCTTCGCGGCTGTCTTTGATAGGTTCTCATCGCCGTCCGCAAGGGCAGCTCCCGGTGCTTCGTCGGCTACTGTCTCCGCACCCGGCACCTCTCTCTTCCTAGGTTTACCGAAAGCACTTACGCCGATCCCTTGCGACAAACTACCATTGCTGATGTAGGCCGCTCCACCCTCATCCTCTCGCTTGAATGCTAAAGGTGTCACGGTCCCTCGAGCTCCGGGTGGTCGATAAGCGCCAGCTGGTTTAGATGGGGTCTTCACAGTGTTTAAATACGCTAAAGCAGAGGTGTGGGGAGTCGGCATGGGATGTAGAGGGTTCTCTAGAGGATGTGAGGTTGGTGATTGTGGCCGCCAAGTGACATGGTATAGCTCTTGAAGTTCTTCATTGTACATTAAACCTCCCCCGACATGCCAGATTCGAACGCCATTGTCGACACGTAGCCTTGGGCTTGTAGTAGCTGTGAGGATATGTTTTCCATCTGGGCTCCACTCGCATACACTAGCATTACTGGCTTCAATAGTGCATATCTTTTGGTAGTCTTTCTCCATGTCGTAGACATCCATCTGGCCTGCTAAGTTGCCAAAACCAGCAACAAGTACGAAGCGGCCATGAGGTGAGAACAGAATTGTATTTCTCGGACCAAGAGGAAAGCTGTGAGTGGCATCGGCCTTGAGGTTGAATATTGTTGTCTTGGCAGGCATATAGCCATAAACCACCCCAAATTCTTTTGAACTTGGCGACCATGTAACATCGTGTATGGGGCCATCTTTGTCTATAGAAATCAGCTAATGCTCCTCCGCGGCTCGGAAGGGCTGCTTTACTTACCAAGGTCTATCCTTGAATCGACACCGCCATTAGCACTCAGAAGATAGAGTGTCGTCTCACCATAATAACTCTTATTTGATTTATCGACTTCGGTTTGAGCAAGTACAATCAGACTCGTGCCTTGAGCATTCCACTTGAGCTGAACCTTGTCACCCTTAAAGAAGTTCTTCTGGGACACGGCGACATCAAAGTTTGGTACGTTGTAAACTTTCACAGCAGCGGGTTGTCCCTTTATCAGTTCGTCAGACTGGCTCGCTTCACCATGGCTGGGAGATACCTACCTTTCGTTCCGGAACAAAAACCGCAATTGAATGATTTTCTCCAGGGGAGACAGTAAAGTCAATGACACCTTCAACCCGCAACTTATTCCACACTGTTCCAAGGTCTTCACTTTGGTAGAATTGAACCTCGTTTGTGACTACGCGAGCACAGTATCGTTCATCATAAGTATACTGCAGGTTCCAGCCTGTCTGATGCTTCTGCACAAAACGCCCTACGACATTGTGCTCTTCTTCCTCCGCATCTGGCCCTCCCTCGACCACCCTCCACACCTTCAGGTTCTTGACAGCATCGCCGTTATCATCCTTTGTGGGTCGTTGCCAAGTTATGATGAAGGTTCCGAGAGGGGAGAAGCCTAGCTCAAACACGTTTTGAGCTGGTAACGTTGTGACTACGTGGCCAACGGAAGCGTCAATGACCGTTACCCTGAATATAATTAGTAGAGTTCTCCGCGCCATGTTGGGTTTCTTGCCTTTCGGGGGACGCCCAGGCAAAGTAACGCCCACAGGGCGAGTAGGCACAACATCTTAAGTTTCCTTCGGGCCTGAATAGTACAGAATCAGCTGTGCTTGCCCAGGGTCATGGAAACATAAAGAGTTAAAGATTTATGTGACAGTACGAACCTCTCAAACCCAGGCAGCGAGCTATAAAGGGGAGATGCCTCAACAACGTTAATACCTTTAAGCGTCCGATCTGTATGGTATTAGGCTTGTCAGCTAGAGTTAGGTTTTAGGAGTTGAAAGTCGAGGTTTGACTGGTAACTGATAGAACTTACAAGCAAATTGCGTGGGAACTGCCATGACTAGTGAAAGTCACAGGTGAGTCTTTGTACTGGAGCGTGACTTGAAGAAGGGTGAATAAATGAGCCCTGCAGCACGTCTCTCCGGTCACTCCGCACAAGTCTGCCGTTTACCGAAAGTGGTCAGAATTGTTGCCCGTGGTGACCGACAAACTCAAAGCTTGTTGACAATGAGCACGGCGCTTCTGGAAGGTGTTGAGGCGGGGGCGAAGCGTAGGAGTAGCGGAGGGAGGTCGAGGGAAACAAAGAATAGGGTAAATTCGAGGCTTTGAGTGGTCTCGATTGGCGTTGTGAGCGGGCGATATCGCGTGATAACCCTACAGCTAGTCCTAAAAAAGTAGCATTGCACTGGTTGTTAATCACAGTATACACGCGCATGTACCACGTACCCATTTGAGCATTGTCTGTCGCAGATACCACTTACATTTTAGTATTACCAGAAAATCAAAAATATTCGATAATATTTAACAATCAATCATAGACTAGGGTTACCCCTCTCGAGAAAGATCTAAGTCTATGATGGTCAGGTTCTGAGCTGGCCGAGAACTCTGTGTTCGTTATAGAAGTCATAATGACACGGTTCGGACATCTTTTAAATTTGGCGTATTAATTGTCAAATATTTGATTTCTAGAAGGAGCCACTACACTAGGCTTCATTCCATATAAAATGACTATACGTAGACTTCAACCCTATAACCTAGACAGAACACCAGGACCGAATTCGTTCCATAAAAGTAATCGGCTGCGACTTGCACAGACAAGGGAACAATGGAGTCACAATCTTCGGTGATACCCAAATCAAGCATATCTGTGATTGAGCAGGATGGATTTGAACGTGCAGCATTGCCGCATCGATCAGTATATGTTTTCACTGAACGGAGAAGTGTCTCATGCGGGTAGCAGACATGCATGACTTGAGCATAGCAACGCAGTGTACAGACACAGAACTCCATAGAGAAAGGATTGATACCCATCTATCAAGCAAGCATAAGAGTCTGGGGTAAGACCGCGCGTGTAAAGCATTAGTAACGCCCGTAGCTGGCTCGAGCCCGAAGGCTGTAGACCATTTCACATTCGTTCATGTCAATCAGCAGATACCCAGCCTAGCCAGCAGAACCAACGGAATCCAGATTTGCAGCTCCATGTAGGCTAGACGAATATTGTCAATTCTCAACTCCTTCCATTGGACTTCCATCCCTCCTCTGTTGCTTCCCAGAAGCCGGACTAATTCCAGCTCCAGCGCATTCCCTCCACTTACCAGAGCTAGAAGTTGGGCCACTAGTGGTGCTCCCTGCACCCTCCCCGAATCCCACAAGACTCGCGTTCCCTTCATCGCTCATACCCGCACTACTGAGCCCATCATCCTGGTCCTCACTCATTCTATCGCCAACATCACTCCCACTTGCCCAGGTGTTCCTACCTCCAGCACTCCCAGTCGCAGAGGCACTGCCAACCGTGCTCTTGTGTAGCACGCTCGCATTATCAAAGTAACCCGGAGGTTGCTGCTGCTGCATAGCTTGGGGAAGGTGCTGACTAGCGCCCCGGAGAGTAGCTACGCGTTCTAAGCCAGCTAGTCGAGAGATGCGATCTGCGCGCTCGGCGTCAAGAGTATTTGTGGAAGAGTCGGAGGCTGAAGATGAGGAGTGACCGTGCGCGTGGGGGTGGACATGGCCTTGGTGGCCGTCTTTAATGGCTGTAGTAGAGAATCCGGAATTTGGTGTTCCTCTACTTGGTATCAGTACCTTCCTCGGCGGTCTCTAATCTATTTGGGTAGTGAAGAAGCTTACGGGCCAAAGTCTGACGGCGTTGCTCCTCCAGGATCGCTTGGAGGTGGGGGGAGATTTATGAGAGTAGGACCGGAGGATCTTGACATTGCTTGTATTCCTAGTAGGATGAATGTATCAGGTAGCAGAAGACTAGCGGCCCGAAGAGAGGACCAGCAGTTAGATAGGTATGGTTAGTGGTCACCAAGCATGTACTGTACTGTCAACCCTCGTCGGTAATGGCAATCGTTGCAGAGCAGAACGAGGCGCTACTCGGCCTAACAGAAGCCTTGGTGAATGGAACACACTGCTTGAATTAATTCAAGTGATGAAGGCTGCACGGAATTACTTATGTATGAAATGACGACGCATGGAGTATTGTGTTACACATAAAACGGTCCAAGCTCCGCATTCCACTAGTGTTTAAGGTTTGCGCTATTAGCGCCACGATGATCTTCGTGACGAGGCTGAGAAAGCGCCGGGTATCTAATTGCCATGCTAACTACCTAAGGTACCGCCAAAAGCACAAGCACGAGACCATCATGCATAATTTTCGTTGCAGCTTAGAATGACATTAAGAGGTTCTTCCCACTTCCATTTGAAGTATAATTGCGAGAGCTGCGATTAGGCGTATCTCCGTTCGACATTCCTGCGAGGATCCGGTCCATACCATGCACATCAAGCTCTCCCTTGGCGAGGAGTTGCTGATCTACTGATGACGATAGAGGCGTCGGACTCGTTTCTGGTGGCGGTACTGGCTCCACGAGAGGCGGGGTTATGATTAAAAGTCGATGTTGTCCAGTAATTAGAACCTCCGGTCGACTCATAGAATCCTTTACTGGCTCTGTGGAGCAAGAAAGGAGACCAATTTCGTTACAAGATTCACCACCAAGCTGGACATTGTTAATGACCAGTGGCTCGCCCTTTGCACCGGTACCAAATAGATTTCCGGACTGGCGCACTTTGTTCTGCCAATGGGTTAAGAGACTAGGTATGATCATGATATTGCTTTCGTGCCAAAATAAGACAGATTCATCGCCTGCTCCGCTGTTCGACGACTCTCGGACCGGGCAAACGAACAACCCTCCACGGCCGGGACCCTCACGTTGTGCAATAGTAGTTGGCCCTGCGAATAAAGCTTCCTGCTTCATCTTGCGAGTGCTTGGTGTCATCGGGACAAGTTTTGCTCTGCTTTCGCTGTTGGCAACCGAGGTTTTCATCATAGGTCGAGACTTCAACGAGTTACCAACCCAACCATCAAGAGCGAAGGTCGTCAGAGGCCGAGGACGGTTGGCCGTATTCGTGGACTTTGGTCCAGCATTTTCAATGTCCCAGATACCATATCTTCCATCTGCTAATAGCACTAAAATAGATTTCCCTCCTAGCACCCATTTTGCATCTAGTATTGGCCTTCGGCGTATTATTGAGTCCTGCGAAGTCTCGAATTCGCTGTGCAATGAGACAAGCCACTGACCTTGAGCCGCTCTAGACCGAGGAACATTGTCCAAGATACGGACATTCCCCTTCGCCTCTGCGACTAGCAGTAGAGAGTGTCGTGCTGCAGGATACAAGCCAGTATTAAACTCAACGGTTACCGCGGGGGATGCAAGGCTATGTATCCGCCAAGGGGTTTGGTGTTCTGATGAGATCCTGACTCCCTCCTGCGCCAACGGCACCCTGTAGATCAATAGCAAGCCGGAGAGATCAGATGAGTGCGATGCGACGAGCAGGTCCCAAGAATTATCTCGACCAAGGCCCGACCTGCTGCGACTTCGCGAAGCGGTCCTTGATGGGGCCGGTAGTCTATCTGTTTGTTCATCGTCTTCCATATCGTCATCTTCTTCATCTTCAAGCGGACTTGCGGTGATAGTCATCGAGACACCTTTAGGAATGCTTCGATGACTAGGTTCTCCCGTGAAGGTAAACATTTGCTCTCCCAAGAGGCCTTTTCGTGCGTCTAAATTCGAGACCGCATTCCTGACTTCTGGACGTGCTTTGCCTTGAGGATGAGGGGGCATCAGAGGTACAATGAGTACCCTTATGGTGAAGTCGGAGCAAGTAAGCGCGCAGATCAGCTCATTTGACATAAACGTTGGTAGAGAATCTAAGCTCGTCTTTTGTAGGGTTGCTGGTAGGTGAGGGAACGCCAGACATAGCACTTCAACTCCTAAATCTAGGTCAAGCGTCTGCACAATAGGCAGATATGGTTCCGAAGGATCATATTCCTCTTCCTCGTCGTCGAATATTGTGGTATCACCAAGCGGCGCATCTGGGGCATGATCTTCATCGTTACTCAAGCTTACAACCATGCCACTAGATTCCCCGTTCGCCTTTTGTGGTTTCTGCTCAGGAGTTGACTGCTTGAATGGGCGACCCCCCTTCCAGACCAACCGAACTCCTTGTTCATGTCCATAGACGATGATCGTTGAGCCATTTGGGGCCGTCAGTGGATACGCTTTTGACGTATGAACGCGATGAGGAAGATCATAGCTACCAAGATCTTAGTAGACTGCCCTGCCAACAAGAAGAATGATATGTTGGGTGAAGTTTACCATATGTGCAGCAAGCCATCCACGGACCGTACAGTCGGCTTCATTGTTCCACAATCCCTCTGCAACCCTATGTCAGGAATGACAGTGGAAATTTGACATTGTTTAGCTTTCGAAACTCAATATGAAAGAACTTGCCAAGGTATTTATATGTACCCCAGAAGCAGAATGCAGAACGACTGGTTGCGGAGCGGAAAGAAACCCCGCGAAAATGTGGCGCGCCGCAGATTCCTCTTCGACACGACGCGACGCGGCTGAACAACCTCGTAAGGTGCAGGTTCCTCGAAAAACGATGTCACCACGCCTGGACCACCGGATAATCAATACTCGTGGTGTTAGGGGAGAGGAGGGAGACCAGGAGACATGGCATCCGTGACTTCTTTGGGCCTCCACAAACCTTCAGCACTCCCCTTCCTGGTAGCAGAAGGCATTCTCCCCCAAGACCCACCAGCCTCAGCTTATAAGTGGGAAACTATTGGAGGACAAGGTGTTAGAGAGGGTCAAGAAGATGAGGAGCTCGTTTCTACTGATTTCTGCATTGTCTGGTCAAGAGGAGGGGTAATACAACGGATTTTTCGCTTCGATGTTGAAGGGGAATCTATCACACAAGCTGTCTTTACTCATTTTCCCGTTCAGACTCCGGGAAATGCCGCGAAAGGCATTGGATCATCAAGTTCGTCTGTGCAAATTCGAGGACTTGCAGCTGAAACTGGTGAGCTGAGGGTCGGAAAACAACGAGCATCGAATGCGAGGTCAAGGCCAACTGCAAATAACAACGCTCTCCTACGCAATGGAGAATCAGTATCAACTACTGGCTCTACAGGGGCCACTGAAGATTCTTATACTCCTCTTGGACGTGCACTTGTCGTGATATTGAAGACTAAAGCTCATGTTTTCTTTCTTTCAAAGACGAGTCACATTGTACATCTACCTTTTGAGGTCGAAGCCGTCTTTCCCTCAATTCATGGAGTTTTCTTGCAGAGGAAGCTTCCTGAAAAGTCAAAAGTGCTCGCAACTCCCCAGCTACCATCTGTTCCCAATAATTCGTTCGCCTTCTCCGAGAAAGTCACCTCTAGCCCGGACCATAGCCAGAGTTCTCAGCCTTTAGCCAGTCTCTCCGCGATACAAGACACTGATTCACCTATCTTACCACTCCTCAAAGGTCTCCTTCAGCGCTCACGTCAAGCTTCCGATGTTGAACTTCCAAGGCTATACTGCCTCACTGATCCCCTTGCGGAAATCGGCATTGTGGCAGCCACGTCAAGCAAGAGAATTGCACTCATAGGGTCACAAAGAGGATCAGCATTCGCTAACCTCGACCCGAAGGAAAGTCTGCTTTATGTCTCCCCTTCAGACGAGTTATCTCAACGTTCATCAGAACTTGCAGTGGGAGGACCACTGATTCTAGCGGTAACCGAAAATGAGGACACAGGAGTCCTGAGCATCTGGACGGTTCATCATGTTGATCACGATTCAGCCAAGTCAGTGCAGCAGCGTAATGCGTCCGCTAGCGGCACTAGTACTCGCCGCCGAAGTTCGTTCGCTCATGGCATGGGGACTGGAACCACAACGCCAACTGCTAGAGGTACCACAAGTGGACGAGAAAGCTTCGGCGTCGGGAAATCTCGTCGTCACGTCAGTACCGATCCTACTCTAGATGAGAATGCTACCAATGATTACGAGGACTTTCTAGATCCAGCTTTTGAGAATCCAGCCGCTCATGGTAAGTCCTCCCGGAGGGTGAGCGGCTTGCTTGCGCGAGCAGATCTTTCGACAAATCATGATAGAACCACTTTCACCGAGCTAGCGGGTGCTCATGCGGGAAACAAGACTGGTCGCAAAGGTGCCTCCATCGGGGCCCATACTAGCAGGCTGAGTGCGGGTCTAGATACTGGGATTAAGATTATTAAGCCCCAAACCCTGCAAGGACTGCGGACCAGCCTTGATTCGGTCAGTCTATATGAGCCTGCTCTTGATCAAATGGATGACGATATTGATGATATCCATGATCTTCATGAATTCGGCGATCCAAGCCTACACGATGCTGTTAGGGGCTTACGCAAAGAAGTGATATTCAGCAAAATCTACAGCATACCAGGCGAAAGTCGCAAGATTCACGTGCCTCTCATAAATACAACTAAACCTGTCCGCAGTGTCATCACACTTAGGACTCCTGACGGCGGCCTTGGTGATGCTTCTGATGACAAAGCAATCATTATGTGTCTGGTAGACCGAGCAGCTCGCGAATTCCTTGTTCTGCAAATCAAAGTACAATTCTTCAAACTTTCAAAGGAAGCCCAGAATGCCTCCGGCACTTTTTTCGGAAACTTCAGGGCGCGTGTTAGTGGCATGACACGGCGTTCTGGCGTGACCGACGCCTGCAAAGTAGGGGATGGCGTGGTTGCCCGAATCCTGCTTCTTGAACATAGTAGTGATGGCATAGGGGAGTTGTCACTGCAAGCTCCATGGAGCTCCGTTCTGACTATCAGACTTCCTTCGAAGCTGTTCGTCCACAATCCCTATCAAATCGCCAACGATGTGTCATTACGCCAGAGGCGAGAAGGAGGGTTTAAGCGCGTCCTCAGTCAAGGACCAGAAGCATTGATCGCACTGCAGCATGGGAACTCCCAAGGCGATGTGGACGTAGTGGACTCCGCTTGTACCAAGCACCGTCTCCAGATCAATTTCAGACCTCAAAGTCCTCTTCTACGGAAGGTAATCAGGGTCGCTGAGTCTGTACTTCCCTCATCAGAAGTAGACGGGGAGGCGATTCTCCAGGGCTGGTGGGATGCAACGGCATGGCTTCAGACTCGTACAGAGGAAGAGATAGACGCGGAATGGACTGCTCTGCTTGTGGTTCTATTTTCCATGGCCGTGCCTTTCATGGGAGAACGCCGTGCCGAAACCACCACCAGGCAGAAGCGACGGAAAGGTGGCCTTCTCAGATCTAGTAGTGGTGCTAACACAGATCTAGAGAGTTGGGAGGCCATGTTGACCCAGGAAGGTGGCTCATCAAGTACCTCCCCAGCATGGATGCAAGAGAATGTTTGGGCTTGGACCTTGAAGGAACAGGTGACAACATACATGTCCCCTTCACAGAAATCGAAGCTACTGGCATCGTCCACACCGTCTAACGCCGTTGCAGTACCAGTTTCCAAAAAGTCTCCTTACTTACTTCATTGTATATCACTCGCTCGTGATTTCGCCAAATCCCCGATTGGCCAAGCAGCCAACGGGGAGCACGGCTATCTCCCTACTGCCTCAGCAAGAGACCCGGATTTGCGACGAACTGCTTTAGCTTCTATACTAGTTGCTCTTCACCTCCTCCGAGAAGAGTTTAAGTTGGACATCCTGACAGCCGAAGCACTCCACCGGCTCACTCCTGTGCTTGCACAGATAGGTACCTGGCTTGGTTGGGAGGCTTGGAGTTGCAACGAGTCTTCGTACTATATGCTTGAGAGTACGAATATGGAGTACTGGCTTTTCGAGGATGCTATCATATCCGGAATGAAGGTACCAGCCCAGCCATTCGCACCGCCTTCAATACTCCAGTTTATTGAAACTGCGAACACGAAACCAAGCCCTCCCCTCATGATTACCCTTCGTGATGTGGCAAGCGCCCCAGAGGCTAAGAGCACCCGCGGAAATTCAACTGAGGCTTCGACCAGATTGCTCTTGGATTTGACTCCGAGAACAGTAGCAATTACCAGTCTCCTTACTTCCAGTATCGACGACACGATGGAAGGTAGAATAGCTAGAATGTCATCCTGGGGGTTCAATTTATCCATTCTAGAGACCATCCCCGAGAGTATAGCAGCTTCTTTTCGAACAGTGATAGCAGCGGGCCAAGCCCAACCCTTAACGAAATGGGATAGTAGAATTCTGAAAATGATTGGAAGGGAAGACATCGCCATCCTTGAACGCGAGAGACGTGCGCCAAGGCCGCACGGAAGGCCTGCTAACACATCGCCTAATGATGCTGTACGAGATGTTCATAGCATATGTCACTCGACGTTAGATGTCGAGATCGTGGGTCCATATGATGGTTCTGCTGAACTTGACAGATTGTCCATAACTCGGCTGTTGTTCAAAGAAGACCAGCGCTTTTCCGAAGCCGCAAAGTTGGTGCACCCACTTCACTATCCTACGGCGCGCTGTGTACCTGAACCGGAATGGTCTGACACCGAACTACTCGAAGCCCAACAAGAGCTGGTGAAAATTATTGCCATGAGAACTCTGTCGGTGTCACCAGGACGAGGGTTGCTGTTCTATAGTGCCCGGTTGCCCTTGCTCACGGAGAAATTCCCTATCCATGGCTTTACCTTGAGCTGCGTCATGAAGCCAGCAGACACCACCGTTACTGCAGACCGGACTAACTACACTGAAGAGAAAACAGCTTGGGCATTCTTCCATGCAGGGGTTGAAGCTGGCTTAAGCATTTCGAAAGATGCCAGAGGAGTGGATACTTCGTGGATACTCTTCAACAAGCCTCGTGAGCTCACAAACAGACATGCTGGATTCCTGCTAGCCCTAGGTCTCAATGGACATTTAAAATCGATAGCAAAATGGGTTGCATTCAAATATTTGACGCCAAAGCACACTATGACCTCTATCGGGCTTCTGCTTGGGCTTTCGGCGGCTTACCTAGGCACTATGGATACACTTATCACGCGGTTGCTTTCAGTCCATGTGACTCGAATGCTACCACCCGGTGCTGCTGAGCTAAATTTGTCACCATTAACTCAAACAAGTGGGATCATGGGCATTGGGCTTGTCTATTGCAACACCCAGCATCGCCGCATGAGTGAGATTATGCTGTCTGAAATGGAAAACGTCGAGCAGGACGACAACATGAACCCTATGGAAGATCTTAGGGATGAAGGCTATAGGCTCGCGGCAGGATTCGCTCTGGGCTATATCAACCTAGGTATGGGGAAAGATTTGAAGGGGTTGCATGATATGCATATTACGGAGAGATTACTTGTTCTTGCTATCGGAACTAGGAAAGTCAGTATTATCCACATATTAGACAAGGCAACAGCGGCGGCTACCGTTGCCATCGCCCTCATTTTCATGAAGACGCAGGACGAGGCTTTAGCTAAGAAGATCGATGTACCTGACACCGTTCACCAATTCGATTATGTAAGGCCGGACATTTTCTTGCTCCGTACCGTGGCTCGGCATTTGATTATGTGGAACAACATCGAAGCAACTTCGAGATGGATGAAGTCTCAATTGCCGCCTTCCCTCCAACACAAATCAAGCCTGAAGATGGTCCGAACACTAACCAGCGAGGACATGCCGTTCTTCAACATCATCGCGGGCCTATGCCTTAGCATTGGATTCAAGTTCGCAGGTTCTAGATCTCCAGAGGTCAGAAACCTACTGTGTCATTACCTTGATCAATTCATGCGCATTTGTAGGCTGCCAACCCTCAACTACGACGGCAAACTTGGACGGATCACAGTCCGCAATTGTCAGGATGTTGTAGCACTGGCTGCATCTTGCGTAATGGCTGGCACGGGCGATCTACATATTTTCCGAAGGCTTCGCTCTCTCCACGGAAGAACGGATCCCGACACTCCCTTTGGCAGCCACCTTGCTGCCCACTTCGCCATCGGCGTCCTCTTCATGGGCGGCGGCACTCACACGTTCGGCACATCCAACCAAGCCGTAGCCTCTCTCCTCTGCGCCTTCTACCCTCTCTTCCCAAACCAAGTACTAGACAATAAATCCCACCTGCAAGCCTTCCGGCACTTCTGGGTTCTCGCAGCCGAGCGAAGATGTCTAGTCACCCGCGACGTCGACACTCACCGCCCCGTGTCCCTCTCGATCTTAGTCACCCTCCGCACAGGCACACAAACTGAGACCACAGCTCCCTGCCTCCTTCCCGAGCTCAATTCAATCAGCAAAATTCAAACCAACGACCCGGAATATTGGAGCGTAACACTCGATATTGCCAACAATCCCAATCACCTTGAAGCCTTTGCCCGTCACCAAAGCATCTTCGTCCGCCGTCGCGCCGCCTACGACGCCCACCCCTCCGTCTTTAGCGCCACTATGCAAGCCCTTAATGACGCTCAATCTATTCACCAACATGGTAAACATATCTTCAAATGGATCTTCACGTTGCCATCGTTAGCGGTATTTGATCGAGCAGAGCAAGCGCTCGTGTTGCCTGCTGATGCGGGAAGTGTTGTTTATAAGGGGACAAGGGGGACAGTGGTTGATGATCGGTTGGTGCTGGAAAGGGCTTGCATGGGAAGTGGGAGGAGTGAGAGGTTGTGGAATTTAAGGATTTTGTTTGCGTGGGCAGAGGGAATGGCGAGGAGGGGCGAGGAATGGGGATGGTTCGGGAGGGAGGTGGTGGAGGGATTGAGGGCTGAGTTGGCTTTGAAGAGGGCAGAGGTCACGGGAAGAGGCTGATGGGGCGAGTTGGGACTCTTGTGGAAAGAGATGAGTGTGCAGATGACGTGATGCACGGTATATACCCATGATAGCTACTTGATCAATGCATTGTCCCTTTTATGTCTATAATATGGGTATTTTATGACAATGCCTTCCTCTTTTTCTTTTCATTATGTACAACTTCTGCCAGGCTCATCCTTTCTCAACATCAGCTGGCCCCTGACAACAGGTAAAAACAGCTCGAGACGTCGCTTGGATTAATCCTGGCAAAACAATATTATATTCTCACTTGTGTCTCGAAGGGTAGGCGCGTGGATCAGCAGGCTTAAACAGCCACTGATCCCAAGCCAACGCCAGTCCATGGAACATTTCCGGCGTCAGGGTCCGATTTCGTACAAAATCTATATCTCGTCTACCTCCTTTCCGTGGATCACGCAGGGCCGGTACCTTGGAGGCCAACGCCTCAAAAGCTCCCGGCGCCAACTTGTTAAGATGATGGAGGGTAGCTGGTCCTCTGACGCTCATCAAGTGGGTGGCAATGTCGTCGAAATAGTCCTCTTGTTTTTTGTTCATGGGAAAATCTTGGAGAGATTTGGGCTGCGGCTGGAAGTCAAGCAGCGCCAAGGGTTTGCTGATGTGATAGAACTCATCACTTTCCGCAAGGATTGGCTCTGCTTTTCGACGATCCCACATAAGAAGTGGGGGTTCCATAGCAAACGCTCTACGATCATCGTCGAGAAACATTATTTTCTGAAGATCGACCTCCTTTAATTCTTCTAGTGACGCTTTGAAATCTCGGATCTTTGCATCTAATACACGAAACAATTCTTTCCGCTCTTCGCTATTAACATCCGTATGATGGGCTTCCAGATCAAGCCTGTCTATCTCTTCTTGCATCTGAACATACTTGTCTGCTTTATTGTGGTTCACATTGGCTCTGTTGAAAGTGGCTTTCAGACGTTGGAACCTTTTGTACTCAGCAGTGAAGGAAACCCCTTTATCTTTGCGACTCCTGGCATCTATCAGTGGCTTGGGCAACTCTCCTTCAAATTGAGAGTATTTGAGGGTCTTGAAACCCTCCTCGAGTTCCTGAAGCTCTTGGTGCCAGTCACGAGTAGTGCCCGCGGAAGATCTACCGAAGGTGCCTTCGTAGGCAAGCTGACGCCCAGGTGGCAGTATTAAGCCTTCTTCCTTCGTTCGCTGAGCCACTCGCTCTCCACTTCTAATCTCAAGGGCATCTTCACGACGCGCTTTGGTTTCAAGAGGAGGCCCGCCGATTATTTCTTCCACGTGCATTGACATTTCCAGTGCCACAGCGACTTTGCTCCGATAGGCCACAGTCCTTGGAAGTAAGGTACGTTTGTCACTATCAGCCAACCACATAAGCATCCGAGTAGGCCCATAGGTATGAAATGATTTATTATGCCGAAAGTTATACGCATGTGTATATGCTTGCATAACGGCTTCAACGCCAACCGAGTGGTCCTCAGCCCTCACTCTTCCGTGTCCATGGTTTGCAACTAATAGGATTGGGCTCTGGTCGCCCCGAGACTCGCTTGCAGCGGGAAGTAACCCTTCCTCGACATAACGGCCGATATATGCAGCGTCGACAGGTGGCCAACATCTGTAATGATAGCGGGAGCCCGGAGCGTCGAGCAACGGCTGAAGGAAAGGTAGGTACGTATGCTGGCCGAGCTCAACAAGTATATGACTTCGAGGTTTGAGAAAGTCGTGGAGTTTGGAAGACCATAGACCTATACCAGGGTTGATATCTATGATAGTGCAGCCGCGATGCTTTGCGAGCGACGGGGCAAGACGCTGTATTGCATCGTCTGTGGATATTTAGCAGGGTTTCCTTAGAAGCTTCAATTGTAGACGTTACCACACAGGCCGGGGCTAACAATATTAATGAGGTATGGTGTCCTATTGCCCGTGGGCGTCTTCGAAATGTATTTCAAAAGCTCGTGACTGAGAGGGTATTTCTTGAAGTGAGGGTTGCGCATCAGGTTGGTGGCTCAGCTTAAGGAGTATAATGTAGACTGGGCGGCATAATGCGTGGAGTTGACGTTCAGAGAGCGATTACTGTATATGATGCTGCAAAATCAGATGATGCTAATATTTACAGAGCTCAGAAACAGAGGTCATTGAAGAATATACAAGCGCACTCAAATCCTGGCTACTGAACGGTATATGAAAGAGTTTCTAGGTGCGTACGTAAGGTACTGTTTAAGGTATTATATAAGGTACGAATATACATAGTAGCCGCCGGGGTGCTTTTATACCTCAGGCGTTTTGTAATTTATCCAACAAGAGCTAAAAGTTAAGCTTCGCGGAACCCATATCCGCTGTCTAGGCACTAAAACAGGCCCTTGATTACAGAGATGTGTGTTAACTTACTACTATAATTATTACAACGCTTTCGGATACTTAGGAAGAGGTCTGTACTATATAGTAGATAAAGATGATATAATACCTATTAGATAGAGGTGGATATTAATATGTATAAATGTAAATGTACGCGTTCTGTTTACTAAGGAGATCCCGCATAAAATAGCACAGATAGGTATTAGCGAGGATTTAGCTCCTGTTCCAAAAAATAGAAAACGCCTGAGATATAAAACTAACCTAGCCAGCGTTGAAGCTTGCCCTATTCCGTTTCTCTACCCAGCTTTCACGCTGCGACAACGGTCTTGAATATAGAGATGATCTATTTTCAAGTAAATATAAAGCATTTAACCATAACGCTAGAAATTTCCTGAATTTTGACTGTTCATCGAAAGCTATGGCGCCTCACAGTGGGGAAGAGGCGGCCGCTTCAAGACCTCTGAGCGTAGAACAGATCGTGAACAAGGCGCAAAACTTTGACTACAATCCTCTGATACCTCTCAAATATTGGCTGAGGACAGCAGGAACCCTCTTGAAAGAGGTACGATCGGTGACGCAATCCGGTCCGTACGGTGCTAATAACCTCTAGGCAGAAATCTACGAGCATGAAGGCAATGACCAACAAACCTATCTCCTACTGTTTCGGCATGCCCAATTAGTCATTCGAAATCTTTCAACCCACCCCGATGCTAAACAGCCTCAGAACCGCCTTGCGTTGGCTCAAGCTAGCAAAGATGTTGAGCACGGTTTGAGAAAGCTTGAGGTGCTAAAACCCCGTATAAACAAACGCTATGAAAGATACGAGCAGCTCGTTCGTGACCGTGAAGCACGGAAGTTGGCTACGGCTACGACCGATGGAGTTCGACGAGTGGAGAAGCAACCCACCTCAATTCAGACGCACAGACGCCTACTCTCAGACCCAGCCATCGCTAGCGACACAGAGACCCTAGCTGCTGGAGACAATCGTGATCTGGCTGTTCAACTAGCCCACAAAGAAATAAGACGCCGGGCTACTGCGAGGAAGGCTACACGTCAGGCTGGAATCTCGGAGGAAGTGGAACAAGAACGGCGAACGGCTGGCGTTTGGGGAAATTGGGAGGAAGCGTTTACGAAAAATGACGATGGCATCGATCAGGACACCCTCAGCAAGCAGATGCAAAGCGTCCGCGCACAAATTAATGGGTCAAACGGCGCGGGAGTGCGAAACAGTAGGACCCTAATTTCTCGACCGTCCTTTGAGAGCCAAAGGTCGAACTATCGCTATCCAACGGTGCCAGAACACAGCACTTACCGCAATTGGACGCCCACTCCTCCGTCAACTTTCCTAGATGACGACTCAGCTGAGAGCACACCAAAGTCTCCACTACCACCAGAACTACCACCAAAGGATCACTATGCGGAGACATCACAGTACCAGAGTTCGGGACCGCCGCGACCTGTGAAAGAGCCCCTCACGCTTGATCAACCATATCAAGCCAGGAATGCTCCACTGCCACAAGAAGACTTGAAACCTTCAACCTTCACCTTCAAACCATCCGCTTACCTAGAGAACGGCACTCCGCTTCGAACCATCTTCCTACCACCAGACCTTCGCCATCGCTTTCTCTCTATCGCTCAACCAAACACTCGTGCTAATCTAGAAACATGCGGCATATTATGTGGTACTCTGGTGTCGAACGCGCTTTTCATCTCCAAACTCGTCATCCCTGATCAGGAGAGCACGTCAGACACTTGCGAGACCATTAACGAAAGCGACTTATTCGACTACGTTGACGGAGAGGACTTGATGGTACTTGGCTGGATACATACTCATCCAACACAGACTTGTTTCATGAGTTCGAGAGATCTACATACTCATTGTGGTTATCAAGTGATGATGCCTGAAAGCATCGCTATCGTTTGTGCGCCGAGTAAGGGAGACTGGGGAGTTTTTCGACTGACTGACCCCCCCGGCATGAAGACAGTACTGCACTGCACGCAAACTGGGCTTTTCCACCCACATGTTGAAAGTAACATCTATACTGATGCGCTGCGCCCGGGTCATGTCTACGAGGCAAAGGGGTTGGAATTCGATGTTGTTGATCTTCGACCGTAGTGAAGTTAGTCTCGTCGAGGCAGCAACCCAACCATCTCAAAAAGTGAGATAGCACTTAGATCAAGTGAAGACATTGCTCGGTGTGGAACTGTAACAACCGCAAGTTCAACGGCTTGTAATCTATGCCTCCCAACTCCTTACTTCAGGCGCGAGGCTTTTACTTGACACTCGAAGACCCCAAATGACGGCGCCTTAGCCCTGCTCTTTGGCCCGCGCTCTTGCAGCTTTAGCCTCCGCGACCTTTTCCTCTACCTTCTTTTGCTTCTCTGCCTTCTTTCGCTCAAGCACTTCCACAGCCCTCTTCATACCCTTCTGCTCCAACTGCCTTCTTCTTTGGCAGAATTCGTACATCAGGAACGAGCCAAAGATGAACGAGCCAACAGCCCAATTGCAGCTGGACCAAACGGTTGCTGGATCTGTTAGCCTCGTAGGTCTTGACACATCGGAGCGAATAGCTACCTACCTCCCCATATGGCACGTATACCGCCTATCCCAAACCCTCCGCCAATACCTGTCAAAAGCGAGTCACGAACACATGGCTTCTTGTGCACCTCTTTGAGCTCGCTCAATTTGATGGTTTTCAAGACATCAACCACTCCAACATCTTTTCCGGTTGCGAGTACAGTGGCATTCGATGCTGCGTCTGGATCCGGCTTGTTCTCCTTGCTTGAAGACGTGGATGGTGTGGGTGTTTTTTTTATAGTGTCTTCCCGCGTATCAGCTGCCATAGTCGGGTCATAAAGTCCCTGATGGTTGCCGTGAGGGACGTTGCAAAAGACGTTCGCCATCATCTGCCGAGGCGGCGGCAGCCGGGAACGCTATTAACTAGCGCTAACGCCAAAAGTCGCGTGTCGCGTCGTATCTGCATGTACGTGACGAGCAGTTAAAGATACAGTGCTTTTGCAAAACTGAGTAATACCAGCTCAACGCCTCCGCTGCCTAGTCTTTGGTGAGTCAATCTGAGCTAAGTTACGTGTAACCTAGATGTATGTCGACATTAGGTGATTCGCTCGCAATACCCTACGACCCTGGGTAATCACGCCAGCCAATGCCTTCCCGCAAACCTGATCGAAGGTATGGCAGCAACTTCAGGTCCTTCAAATCCTCGTCAACCCCACGGCGCACGAAAATTGTCGATGCATCTACACTCCGTACAAGCGAAGCCACCTCCCAAGATGAGAAGTTACAAGCGACAATGCTGGCTCACACAATCGACGAGTCCATGGGCTTCGCGCGCTATGACTCTGGCAAGAAAAGGGTGGGCTGGCTCATTAATATGCACAGTACGACCATTGAGGACGATAAAATACCTGGAGGACGTGCGGGAGTCGACTACTACTTCCTTGAGGAGGACGGCAATACATTCAAGGCTACCGTGGAATACGATCCTTACTTCCTGATTGCAGTGAGGAAGGGCAAGGAACCTGAAGTGGAAGAATGGTGTCGACGAAAATTTGAGGGCGTGGTCAAGGGCGTCAAGCGCATAGAGAAGGAGGATCTTCAAATGCCGAATCATTTGCTGGGATACCGGAGGATCTTCTTGCAGTTGGCATTTGAGAACGTAGGCGATCTATTGAGCGTGAGAAAAATTATCATGCCGATTGCAGAGAAGAACAAAGGGAGCATGAATGCTATGGATACATATGCTGAGGTCGCCAGGTACAAGGTTGTGCATTCGAAAGAGAAATCCAATGCTGACTGTTGAAGCGCCAATGCTGGCTTCGATCTTTTTGACGATGAGCAAGATAATGATAAACGACTTAATGGCATAGCGGACGCGAGTGATTATATTGTTGATATTCGAGAATTTGACGTACCGTATCATGTACGAGTTGCAATAGATAAGGGTAAGGTTGCCACTGCTCTAGTAGAACCGAAGAAATGCTAATTGGCAAAGACATTCGGATCGGAAAGTGGTACACTGTGGAAGCAAAGCATGGCGTTACTAAACTTACCTGCATTGAAGAGCGTATCCAAAGAGCTGACCCTGTGGTCCTTGCTTACGATATTGAGACAACGAAGCTGCCACTGAAGTTCCCTGACGCGGTCATAGATCAGATCATGATGATATCCTATATGATCGACGGCCAAGGCTTTCTAATCACTAATAGAGAAATCGTCTCTGAGGATATTGCGGATTTCGAATACACACCTAAGCCAGAGTACGACGGTCCATTCCTTGTTTTCAATGAGCCGGATGAGAGATCTGTAATCCATAGATTCTTTCTCCATATCAAAGAAGCTCGCCCCACCGTAATCGCAACATATAACGGAGACTTCTTCGATTGGCCGTTTGTCGAGGCACGGGCAAGTGTGCTAGGGATCGATATGTACCAAGAGATCGGTTATCGCAAAAATAGCGAAGATATCTACCAAAGTAACTATGGCGTTCACATGGACTGCTTCAGCTGGGTCAGTAGAGACAGTTACCTCCCACAGGGTAGCAGGGGTTTGAAAGCAGTCACAGTGGCGAAGCTAGGCTATGACCCTGACGAATTGGATCCCGAGCTTATGACGCGGTATGCTAGTGAGAAGCCACAGACCCTTGCCGAATATTCGGTTTCTGACGCGGTCGCTACCTATTACCTCTACATGAAATACGTACACCCTTTCATCTTTTCGTTATGCAACATTATCCCTTTGAATCCGGATGACACACTTCGGAAAGGCACAGGAACTCTGTGTGAGATGCTGCTTATGGTTCAAGCCTATCAGAAGGGCATTGTCTTGCCTAACAAACATAAGGAGCCAAAGGAGACTTTCTGGGAGGGCCATTTACTGGAATCGGAGACGTACGTGGGCGGACACGTTGAGAGTATTGAGGCTGGAGTCTTCCGAAGTGACATACCCGTCAATTTCTCTCTAGACACCGCCGCTATTGATGAGCTCAAAAGCGACCTCGATGCTGCGTTGCAGTTCAGTATCACAGTCGAGGAGAAGAAGTCCTTGGATGATATTGAGAACTACGACGATGTCAAGGCTGAAATCATTACAAAGTTAGATAACCTGAAAGCTACGCCAAACCGAAACGAACGACCTTCGATTTATCATCTCGATGTGGCGTCGATGTACCCTAATATAATGACGACTAATCGCCTACAGCCTGATTCGATGATTCAGGAGGCTGATTGCGCAGCTTGTGACTTCAATCGGCCAGGGAAAACCTGCGATCGAAGAATGCCATGGTCATGGAGGGGCGAGTTCCTTCCTGCACAGAAGAATGAGTACAACATGGTTAGGCATGCCCTTGAAAATGAGAAATTCCCAGGCCGGTACCCCAATAGCCCACCGAGGACGTTCCAGGATATGAGCCCCGAAGAACAGGCTAGCATGGTTAAGAAGAGGCTCACAGAATACAGCAAAAAGATCTACCATAAGATCCACGAGACCAAGACCATTGAGCGCGAAGCCATCATATGCCAACGAGAGAACCCTTTTTATGTCGACACTGTCAAGAACTTCAGAGATCGTCGCTATGATTTCAAGGGCAAGCAGAAAGTATGGAAAAACAATACAGAGGTGCTGAAATCGTCTGGAGCCCCAGCCACTGAGATCGAAGAAGCTAAGAAGATGATCGTTCTTTACGATTCTCTGCAGTTAGCTCACAAAGTCATCTTAAACAGCTTCTATGGTTATGTCATGCGCAAGGGCTCTCGATGGTATTCGATGGAAATGGCTGGGGTCACTTGCCTGACGGGAGCTCATATTATTCAAATGGCGAGAGAATTGGTCGAGCGCATTGGAAGACCTCTGGAACTCGATACCGACGGTATCTGGTGTATGCTTCCCGCTACGTTCCCTGAAAACGTGGTGTTTACCCTCAAGAACGGCAAGAAGCTTCCTATTTCATATCCTTGTACGATGCTCAACCATCTAGTCCACGCCCGATTCACAAACCATCAGTATCAAGATCTGGTGGACCCTCAGGCCTTCAGATATGAGACTCACAGCGACAACACTATCTTCTTTGAGGTGGACGGTCCCTACCGAGCTATGATTTTGCCGACGTCCAAAGAAGAAGACAAGAACCTCAAGAAACGATATGCCGTGTTCAACCACGATGGTAGTCTTGCAGAGCTGAAAGGGTTTGAAATGAAGCGGAGAGGAGAATTGAAGCTCATTAAGATATTCCAAACCCAAGTGTTCAAATTCTTCCTTGATGGCGAAACATTGACAGAGACGTACGCTTCAGTGGCTAAAGTAGCAAACCGCTGGTTGGACGTACTGCACCAGCATGGCTCTACCCTAGCGGACGAAGAACTCATTGATCTAATCTGCGAAAACAAAAGCATGACCAAAGCTCTTGAGGAATATGGAGCGCAGAAATCGACATCAATCACTACAGCCAAAAGATTAGCAGAATTCTTAGGTTTGCAAATGGTCAAAGATAAAGGCTTGAACTGCAAGTATATTATCGCGGCTAAGCCCAAGAACGCCCCTGTAACGGAGCGAGCTATACCGGTAGCCATCTTCTCAGCAGATGACCAAGTCAAACGTTACTTTTTACGAAAGTGGTTACGAGAGGAGCCCAGTGACATGAATCCCCGAGCATTGATTGATTGGGACTACTATCTGGAACGTCTAAGCTCTGTTATTCAAAAGGTTATTACGATTCCTGCTGCATTGCAAAAGGTCCGGAACCCCGTTCCTAGAGTCGGGCATCCGGACTGGTTACAGCGTAAAATCAATATCAAGGATGACAAGTTCAAGCAAAAGAGAATGACGGATCTGTTTGACAAAATGCCTTTGTCCGAAATATCCGCTAATACCCTAGACCATCGACTACCCACTGATCTAGAGGACTTTGGATCCACCCAGCTCTCGAAGGCCAAGGCGGGTGAAATTACACGGATGGTGCAGAAAAGAAAGGCGCCTGAGCCGGCACCAGTACCGAATCTGGACCCTTATGCTAGTCTTCCAGCGCAGATGCCATCAATGACAGAGGATTATGAGGGTTTTTTGCGTTACCAGAAGAAGAAGTGGAAGATCCAAAAGCAAGCTCGTATTCGGCGACGCCAATTATTTGGTGAGAGAACCAACGCCGCATCTGACACCTTGGGTGGCTTCTTCCGCAGCCAGGCCGAGATGCTCTTCATCAATACCTGGCAGGTTCTCCAGCTGCGGGAGTCAGATACACCTGGACAGATCCGAGCATTCGTCCTCATCGACAAGAAAGTACACCCATTGACCGTGAATGTACCTCGACAGATATTCTTGAATCTTAGGGGTGATGAGCTTCCGGATGTTGTTGTCGAAGGGTGTGCCGTAGAGAAGGTCACGCATACACTACCAAACGGGCACCCTTCAGTCCATTTGTTCAAGCTTGTGATGTCGGAGGAGGTCTACGTGAGAGAGGCGCAGAAGATGGCGGTACTCTTCAATCACCCAAGCGTCGAGGGAGTATACGAGAAACAGGTTCCTCTCACCATGAGGGCCGTCCTTGAGCTAGGGAGTTTATGCACCTTTGATGAGACACAAAAAGGAGTGCTAGGAAGCGGATTAGAGCATGGCTTCGATCTCTCAGCATTACGACGGACTCCAGCAAATCAACCCTACCTTCTAGGAACAGAATTAGCTTTCATCTATGTTTACCATCTCGTCGCTGGGGAACGCCAAATATTTGCCATATTCTCAACTGTCAAAGACGTGGCCCACGTTATCGTCCTCGATCGGTCTAGAGATACTCAAGAGTTGCCAAACGCCGAGAAAATCTACTCTCAATTACTGGAGAGGAAGTTGAGCGAAAACGGTGGAGAACGTTGGCAAAATGTCTTGGACTACCAGGACAAGCTTCAATTTAAGACTACCCATGTCAGGACAACACGGAAATTACACCGCGATGTTAGCGACACAATTAAGAAGATGAGGAGTGATGAGAGCAAACCAACGCTAATGGTGATTCAATCACTCCAGAGACGATTACTGCTTCATGACATACCATCTCTCAAGGAGCTGCCCGTCCTTCCTTTAAAAGTGGAATCATCTGATAGTAACATTCCTCAACTCGGCTGGCAAGGTTTTATTACCAAGCGTCTAATTACCCACTATCTTACCCTAGGTTCATGGATCAGTCACCTCGTCGAGCTTGCAAGGTATGGAGATGTTCCTCTTTGCAATCTAGAAAGAGATGATCCGCGCTTCCTTATAGATGTTGCATATGCGAGACGCTTGCAGAAGAGCAATGTTGTCTTATGGTGGTCCCCTAGTCCTTTGCCCGATCATGCCGGATACGAAAAGGATGATATTCTGACTCCCATGGAGATGGTTAACATGCCTGCGGTCAATAACCCCGGTACATATTCCTCAGTGTGCATTGAACTTGATGTCCGAAATTTGGCAATTAATACGATATTAACGTCCTCGCTCATCAATGAGCTCGAAGGCAGCGATCCTGTAGGTTTCAATCCGGCAGCGCCATCTGAGGATGATAGCAACAATAGCGCGGGCGTACTCTATTCGGAGAAAGCATTTGCATCTGCTGGCATCGCCGTACTCCGCGAGATGGTCAAAGCCTGGTGGACAGAAGCCTGCAAAGGCAGCAGTATGGCGGACGTGATGGTGCAACACCTTGTTCGCTGGATTGAAAGCTCAGACTCATTTCTTTATGACCGCTCATTACACTACTACGTTCAAATGATGTCGAAGAAAGCCTTTCAGCAGCTGATGGCGGACTTCAAACGAGTCGGCTCACATGTTGTTTTTGCCAATGCCAATCGACTGCTATTGCAGACCACTAAAGCAGAAGTCGGCAACGCCTTCGCGTACAGTCAATATATTCTCAAGTCGATCAAGGCAAAGCCATCATTCCACTTTCTTGATCTGGACATCAAGGAGTACTGGGACTACCTCATTTGGTACGACGAGTTTAATTACGGTGGAAAGGCATGCCAGGAAGTCGTCGAAGCAGAAATCCAACATCTCGACACCATCATGCACTGGCAACTCAACACCTTCCTCCCTACCCAATACCAATCTATTTTCCACGACTGGGTCGTCGAATTCATCGATCTCATGCATCAACTCAAACGGCCCCGTCAAATCCCTATCGGGACCGACTCCTCCCCCGATCCCACCCCTCGACCGACTCAACTCCCCGTCCGCAACCTCACCCAGGATGACGACCCCGCCATCAGAGACAAAGAACTTCTCACCAATTCCATATCCAAACCTCTCAAACGCCAAATCCTCACACTCATTTCCCGCCTGCGCTCCGAACTCGCCCATCCCTCCCTCGCCCAAGACCACAACTTCCCCCTCCTCCCAGGCTCCCACCTCTCCCTCACCAATCCCGTCCTCCAACTCGTCAGATCACTCATGCACGTCTTCTCCCTCGACAAAACCATCACCCTCGAAGCCCGCTATCTCCGCAAAGAACTCCTCGCCTTCTTCGAAATCAAGGAATTCTCCCCCCAAGCACGCTTCGAAAACCCTAGCTCTAGTCTTAGATTGGAGCAATTGATCTGCGATCACTGCACCATGACGCGCGATCTCGATCTTTGTCGCGACGAGGACGTTTTGCCTGATACATCCAATAACAACAACAACACCACTACTACTACTACTAAAGCGTGGGCGTGCACAACGTGTGGACATGAATATGATAGATTGGCGATCGAGGAACGCTTGATTGGACGGGTACAGAAGGTGCTGGTGGAGTGGCAGACGCAGGATCTGAAGTGTGGTAAGTGTAGGAGGGTGAGGGTGAATGATTTTATGGAACATTGTGGGTGTAGTGGGGAGTGGATGGGGAGTGTGGGGAAGGAGGAGGTCAGAGGGAGATTAATGGTGATGGAGAGGGTGGCGGGGTTTTATGGGTTGAGGATGTTGGGTGGTGTTGTAAAGGATGTTTTGGGGAGGTTATGAGGGGGGTGGTGACGGTATCATTTGGTTTGTTGTATTTAGGAGGGATGGCTTGCTGAGAGTTTTTGGGATTAGCGCTTGGCTTTGCATCGAAGTTGGTGTAGATATATATGTCTTTGTATGGGATTCAAACACTTGGGTAACTTATTGTCAGACTTTGCAAATATTCCGAATTACTAATGCATCTGCCACGTTTCATGGTAAGAGAATGGTGCATAATCATGTATGGCTAACACCCGATAAGTCGATCCTAACAATACCTCCAGAAATCTCTAGAGGTTTCTAACCCTCTACTATATCATTTTCGCACTTAACATGTGGATGATAAAGAAATTTGCTACTTTAAAGGAGCTTGATAAGTGTTGAACCTAGCATAAACATTCAAGTTATATGCACTACTTATGCTCCATTCTCTTATTATATCGTTGCGGTGGTAGTATCTTACATGCTCTCTTACATAGCCACTACTAAGATTCTACTTTCTAGGAGGCAATATCTTCTCCCTCTCCAACTCATCCAGACACTCCTCCAGCGCATCCCAAGAATCAATATACCCCGTCCACCCAAACCTCCTCGCCTTACTCATACTAACAACAACAGGATAATCCCTCCCCAACACAAACCCCAAAAAACCCCACGTCGCTTTCTCCAACGCCTCCTTCTCCAATCCATGTTCCCTGACCAATATCTCCCACGCCTCCTTAACATCTTTCCGCTGACTCCATTTGATAAGATCGATCTTCGCTTCTACTTTATTCTGCCGCAGATTACCCTCTAGTCCTAGCTCAGCGGCCATTTCAGCAAGGGGAGGTTGTTCAGCGAGCATCATGACGCTATCAGCGTCTTTTCCAACATCTACGTGGAATTGGTTGCGCGGGATATGGCACTTGAACCGCTTCGCTAGCTTCGGCCACATGTTCTGCCAGCTCTCTGTGTCGCCGTTGACAACATTGAAAGCCTCATTGCCGCACTTGGGCTCGAGGGCAGCCCATAGATTGAATTGGGCGTGTAGACGTGAGTAGGTGAAGCTGTCGAAGAGGGTGTAGAAGGTTTCGCTGCCGGGGAACATGAGATTGCCGTCGATTTGCTTGGAAATGGCGGCATAGAGACCTACGGAGTTGGCTAAGTTCATGAAATTGTTTTTGGCGACGCCGATTACGTCGTTGGGGTATGTTACTACCCAGTCCCATGTGTCACTCTGTTTAGACTTTTCGGCGAGAATGTTTTGCTGGTTGTAGTAGAAGTTAGGGGGCCGGTTGGGGCCGTTGATCCAGGGGTCAGATTCTTCCATTGGCTGTTTGGGACAACCGAGGTGGACGCCGTATTGCTTGCATCCTGTGGTGAGGATGACACGCTTCAATTTCTTGGAGGCGCCAGTTTGCTCTAGTGCTTCGAGGAAGTTCTTCAACATCGCCCCATTCACATCCCAGTTTTCTTGTTCGGAGTCCTTTTGTAAATAGGCAGCGAAGAAAATGTATTCAGCTTCGACACCTTGGAGTTGCTTCGCCATCTCTTGTGTAGAGCCGGTAAGGTCTATGGTATCATGTTTGACGTTAGACGGATATTCCTCTTTCTGACTCCGTGACAAGGCGTGTACCATCTGCCAGTGCTTTGGATCCTTGCCGAGAGCATGGACGATTTCACGGCCCAGTATACCTGGACCCAAGACCGCATTAGTATCTTCTCAACGAATGGCAGGCCTCGTGGCAGCAAAAGAGCAAGCGAACCTGTGGCTCCGGTCACGATTGCAGAAGGCATTATGTATGGGTGAGCAGAAATATCAGGTCACAGTGTTACAGAGGGAGTGAATTAGTTGACAGGAACAGTATTTCAAAATTGATCTGCAAATAAGTCTGGCAGGTGGGGGTAACTCATTGCGTACAAACGTAATTATGACGATCATGGTCTGTACGCTGTACCGGATGAAGCCGAGCCAATCATCGAGCACATTGAGATTTATTTTGATCTGGAGGTTTCTCTCCGCTGTGGTGTCTGCCCAACTGGATCATGTTAAGTGATAAATGGCAAGATAAACAAGAACCATAAGTTCGAGAAGGAAGCTTGGAATGTTGCGGCACCAATGAGTCTGGTAGCGTTCCGGTATTTTCCCCATTGAATGGTCTTTCTCCGGCCTCAACTTCCCCCGATTCTGGAACTTCACCGGTATATCCTCCGTCCCTCATAGTCATATTGCACGGAGATTTATACGCCATCATATACACGACAGAAGATGGATGCGCGCAAAGGCAAGAAAATAGAATAACTGGAATGTCCACCTCATGATTGAATACGTAAGCAGGTTTTGTAGTTAACCTGCCTCGTGGGTTCAGAGTGAGATCAATCTCCGGATATAATGAGAGCCAAATGACATGGAGTGTTGTCGAAAGAGCCCAATTTCGTATCCGAAATATGCGTAGACGATTGACAAGAAAGAAGGACAGTGGTCATTGATAGCGGAGTAGTTGGATATATACACCTTTTGAACTCCGCCCATTGCTTCGTGAAATCGTTTCAGAATTTGGTGTGGTGTCATTACTCCGTCGCACCGCACTGGAGGTGTCGAGATACATCGGCTTATCAATTCATTTCTTCTGAGGCGGACCGCCTCGCAGCTGCTCTTTGATCTCGTCGATATAATGTCCCAGAAAGTTCTTGGTCGGCTCTGCAGAGGTATCAATGAGCTGGCGTGCGGATATGTCCGCGTCAAAGCTCACTTTCTATTTTTGTCCCACCCATCTCTTCTAGGTCAGGCCCATGCCGCATCTGACGAATTGTTTTGTGTATATTTCGCACAATCTGATGAAAAGCAGGGCTTGCGAGTAGCTATCCATAGCATGTGAGCGAGTGTAGATGCAGTCAGGGGATGATCAATATGTACTCTAGTGGTCAGCCATGCCTAATGTTGTCAGCTGAGGCTCTCAAGTGTGTCGAAACGTAGGCAGAAGCTGGATACCTCCAAAACCTGCAGCCAAACCATGACTGCTATCGTGACAACATCGAAAGCGCGTGACGTGCAACGTAATAGGTTCTACCGTCTCTGATTGCCTAGGATAACAGAGACTGTTGTTGGCAGTGTTGTAGTGTGCAGCTGTGAAGGAACAGAAAGTCGCAGGTGGCGGCTTCCATTTCTATTTTCGGGCGGAAATGATCGCCACGCGATCTTGCACTGGGGGCCAGTCGTTGTTGGACAAGGTATAAATGTCCATGTACAACGTACTGCTAGTCTAAAATTGAATGCTTTCTCGTCCCTTCTATATATGAGTGCTTGCAAGGAGGTGCTTTGAAATCCTTTGCTTGATCTTTGCTATACAGCGAGGCCTTCTGTTGCTATTGCTTTGCTTTGTCTTTTGAATTCACCAAAATCCTGCCACGCTACGAGGATCACTAGGGTAGCCCTTTCACACAAGCAACTGGCGCAACACTTTCAACGAGGAAAAGCACATACAATACATACTTAAGGTGAGGCTTGTGTCGTACCAAGCCAGTATCAGCAATTGGATATTACCAAGTAAGGCTGTTTGGAAACCGGATTTGTTCTGCCAACCTTTCTCTTTTATTGGAACTTTGAAACCGTGAAACTCCTAAAATCCTTTACTCATCCGCAGTTCACATATGTAATCAACTCGGTTGGGAGCATGGCGGCTTCTTTTGGTAAAGGGTCCAGCATAGCAAACAAAAGGGGACGCTCGCAGGACAGCCCAACGCCTCTAGTATCACCACCAGTACCCAAAGCTACCAAACTCGAAGATGAAACGGCTCTCGATAATGCTGGAACCCCTGCGTTCCTCCGTCAATCACAATACGGTAAGTGACCTCCCGTTGGTGCATACGCGAGCATGCATCATGCAACTACTTTAGGATCGTCCACTAATCTCAGCAGAAATTCGGGCGAAGTTTAAAGACTTGACCTGGAAAGAGAAACTTCGTCTATGGCAGGGTGGGAATGATTCTTCTTCGCAATGGGCGCAAGACCATCTAAGCCCTCAAGTTGCTAAGCGTAATCGTTATGCGAACGTGCAGCCATGGTTAAAATCAAGGATCCACCTAAGGGTAGCCGAGGGTAAATCAGACTATATTAATGCTTCACCTATCACCTTGCCTGATCCTCGGACAGGCGCAGAAACAAATTATATAGCGACGCAGGTAAGCCTGAACCTGATTGATCTCATCGCCAGCGTACTGATACTCTTCGCAAAGGGGCCAAAACAGTCCGGACTCAGTCATTTCTGGCACATGATATGGCACGAGACCGGTGATGTAGCTGTCATTGTAATGCTCACTCAAACTCATGACGGTTTCATGGAGAAATGCTGTCAGTACTTTCCACCCAATACTGAGGCTGGGTCATATAAGGTCGATTCCCTCGACAAAGCCCAGGATACCCCGGAAGGTTGTGTCAACTTATTGGAGACGGTGTCGGAACCAGACTCAAAGATCGAATTACGGAAATTGTCCTTGCAGTTCGGCGAAGAGACAAAAGAAGTCTGGCATTTCCAGTTCTCTGGCTGGCCAGATTTCGCCGTGCCCGAAAATGAGGATCGTGCAGCACTATTAGAGCTCCTGAAGCTCTCTGCAGAAAAGAACAAATCGCCAAGTAACCCTAGAGTTGTTCACTGTAGTGCTGGTGTTGGGCGGTCAGGGACTTTCATTGCATTGGAACATCTGCTCGCACTTATAGAATCTGGTGCGATAGCCGACGCTAAGGATGATGAAGATCTGATATACGATGTCGTGAACCGGTTACGAGAACAGCGTATGTCGATGGTACAGAATGAGACACAATACGAGTTTCTTTATGAGGTGGTTAAGGAGCAATTCAGGGAAAAGCAAAGGCAGCTGCTTCTACAGGCATCTGGACAGCATTCCCCCAAACTTCGAAAATTAGCAAGTGGCATGAAAGCTGCGATACTCGGTGAAGGCAAAGACGAAGATAGTTACTTTAGCGGCATTCAGACTAATGAAGGTCAGGACGACGAAAGGCAGAGCGAAGAGGCAAAGACACGAAGCCTGAGCGAGACTCGACTGAATGGAACGACACTAAAAGATGAAAATGGAGAGACAAAGGCACGATTTCGTAGTGAAAGTCAGGTGGAGGAGAGGCGACCCGAAGGTCAGGCTCCGAAGTAGAGTGAGGCCCTTTTGAGTTATCTGGGCAGGTCTGAATCGTTTCCAGGCATTCCGCGGATGTTCGGATCCATCGGACGGCCTTTCATTTTCATATCAGGCTGCATTGTAGCACTTATGGCAGGTGTAGCCGGAGCATTCGTCTGGGTAATGGGTACGTGACGGTTTTCGATGGCGTTGAAGGATATTCCCTGGGTAATTGGTGGCGAGGGCACTTTGCAGCGCATACTGGTACGATCGATGCAGAATGCGGCTTGGGAGGTCTTCTGAAAGATAAGACCAGATTTTCAACGACCAGTTTCATTCAGCTAGGGTGAATACACGTGCACCCAACAAATCTCCGAGTTTGCATGTCAAGAAATACTATAGCCACGAATCGTTTTATTGCTGCCTATTCAGCCTCTCCCAAGCCCATCACACAGCTCATCCATCTATGCCTGTGCCGTCTTCGCCGCCTGCTGTGGGTTAATCTTCTTTCCATCCTTGTTGAAGCGGACTCTTGGAGGTGGAGCTCGGTTCCGACGACCTTCTCGCGAGCGAACACTGTGAAAAATTGTCAGATATGTTCAAGCCTCCACCTATCCTAGTAGAGAGGTGACGAACCGAACAATCTTGCCGTGAATAGCACAAGAAACGCAATATTGTAGCTTCAGATACATTTTTGGAACAGCGTATTCGGGGAAGACGGAGGCGTCGGAGATATCACCTAAAATCACATCCAGGTATATTAGTTTTTTGAAATGTACCCAGCGGTGATACTGGAGGGAGAGTGGCGCACGAATGGCGGCTGATTCGACCATGTTGCGGATGGTGAATCTCTTGATTGCTTTGTCTTTGGGTGTGCATCGCGAGCAGTTGGAGCAGCGAATGGGTTTGACGTGGCCCCGGCCTTTCTTGTTGCGACCGCTAAGGAGGAGGATGTTAGTATTGAGGGTTTTGGAAGGTAGAGGGATGAGGAGGGCGTACTTTGATGCTCGCTTTTTGACCATGTTTGCGGTTCTGGTGGTGGTCAGTGTTGCTCTTGGAAGGGAGTTTGGACGCCTCGCATACCTCTTAGAAACTGTTTATGGTCGAGAGAACGTGGTTCAATGATGTGTTATCTCGTGCAATTCATTAGTGGGAGATACCATGCCAAGCCTCGCTTCCTAATCTTATCACCCTAATAGGGAAGGGACCGTTAGAATAGTGCCCGAAGTTTGCCCCTTAGCTTTGTTTCCTGGTCACTGTTTACATTCGCACAGGCCACTCTACATCACTCCTTTAGCGCTGGTGCCATTAGCCAATTGGCTATAGATACTCATCATGTCTGCTGCCGGAGGAACGTACAGAGGCACGCCTAACCGTGGACAAGGTCGTGGACAAGTTCCTGTTTTCGAGAACAGCCCTTCAAACATCCCACGCCCTAAGCTGGAATCACATGCGAGCTCCGCTATGCAGAGCGATTCAACAGGTACCTCAACACTTAGTGCGAGTCGGCAGAAGCAGGCAAAACGTGATGAAGTGGGTTATGTCTTGGTTCTGTGGTGAATGGTAATGCTGACCAAGTTTGGCAGGCTATCAGGAAGAAGATGGAGGGCGACCTCAATAAGAAGAAGGGCGGTGCTTCCCGTGCCAGACATACACGCAAAGCCCCCCCTGGGACTGTCTTGGCCCTGAAACCCAGTCAAGCTCTTCAAATAAAGCCTGGCATGACTGTAGCTGAGGCAGCTCAGCTCATGGCTGCAAAGCGAGAAGATTGCGTGCTGGTCACAGACGACGATGACCGTATTGCCGGCATCTTTACGGCCAAGGATCTTGCGTTCCGTGTCGTTGGAGCAGGTATCAAGGCCAGGGACGTTACGATATCAGAAATTATGACCAAGAACCCCCTTTGTGCAAGGACAGACACTAGTGCTACGGATGCGCTGGATTTGATGGTCCGAAAAGGCTTCCGACATCTTCCAGTGATGGACGAGAATCAGGATATATCTGGTATTTTGGACATTACGAAATGCTTCTACGATGCTATGGAGAAGTTGGAGCGTGCGTACAGCTCCTCTCGAAAGCTATATGAGGCACTAGAGGGTGTGCAATCGGAGCTGGGATCTAGCCAGCCGCAGCAGATTATACAGTATGTCGAGGCTTTAAGGCAGAAGATGTCTGGGCCAACGCTTGAATCGGTGCTCAATGGGCAACCGCCAACCACTGTCTCCGTCCGGACGACTGTTAGGGACGCTGCGGTGTTAATGAAGGAGAACCATACGACCGCGGTGCTGGTACAAGATCAGGGTTCCATTACCGGAATCTTCACAAGTAAAGACGTTGTACTTCGAGTTATAGCACCGGGGCTGGATCCCGCTAATTGTAGTGTCGTGAGGGTTATGACTCCACATCCAGATTTTGCTCCCATGGACATGACCATACAGGCTGCTTTGAGGAAAATGCATGATGGCCATTATCTCAACTTGCCTGTCATGAATGAACCAGGGGAAATTGTTGGGATGGTAGATGTGCTAAAACTGACATATGCAACCCTCGACCAGGTGAGACTTATGGCACCATTATAAGATATATTGCTTATAATTTCAGATCAATAGTATGGCAACAGGAGATGGAGAAGGTCCAGCATGGGGCAAATTCTGGCTTTCGCTAGACAATGACTCGGAATCGATGATGTCCGGAGAAGGGAGCCATCGTCCACACACGCCCGGTCACCGATCACTTATGACGCCAGAGATTTCACGGCCGCCTGTCGAGCGAGTGGACAGTGTGCAACCGCATGAGTCAGCTTCGCACAATGGAGATGATGATCGTTCACTGAGTCCCGTGGATGCATCAGCGTTCCACGACGACGCCCCTTTTCCTTTCAAATTCAAGGCACCTAGTGGACGGGTCCATAGAATTCAGGTTGCTGCTTCTGCGGGTATGGAAGAACTGGTCAGCAACGTAACCGCTAAGCTAGGAGGCGAGGTAGAAGCCGTCGGTGGTGAGGCCACTGTCGAGGACGGCAAGCTAGCACCTTCAGGCTACGCTTTGAGTTATCTCGATAATGAGGGCGACACCGTCTCAATCACTACAGATCAAGACCTATTGGACGCCATTACTCTGGCGCGCCGGACCCACCGTGATAAGGTCGATCTATTCGTGCATGATCCTGAGAAACCACCAATGTCGGCTACTGTTGATCCCCAACCAGCATTGGCAAAGCCTCTGACACCGCCCCCTTCAACACTTAAGAGTCGAAGGAGACACTTGGAAGATGAAGACGATGATGAGGAGATGGAGACTCCAATGAAGAAGGAAAGAAAGCCAAGTAACCAGCCAAAGCAACCGGATCAGCTAGTCGCAGGGGTGCCGAACGAATTGCTTCTTCCTGGAGCCATTGCAACGCTGGCTGTGGTCATAGTCGTGGTCTTTACGCTTAGTCGCTCGAGCCGGAATTGATCTGTATGTGTTGATCCCTGTGCGTAGTAGCTTTGCTGGAATCTGGACTGCCTCCTGGGAGACTCCAATCTTTCTGATAATCTTGGCACTTTTTTACAGCATTATACCTTTTAGTAGTATGTTCTTAGAAGCGGAAATTATTGGAGCCTTCATATGTAATCTGCATGTTTTGCATGACCTAAGGCTTGTAGTGGGGTGTGGTGCCTCGCAAGGCGAGGTTTCTTGCAGGCGGATCCCGCGCTAAACGGCCTGTCCGAGGGCGGGCCTCTTTTATCTAGCTCCAGGTCCCTACGCCAAAATTCTTCAGAATTTCTATATCCCACGCGCCCATTAACACAAAATCACCGCAAAGTGCGCCTTTCCTCGGAGGCTTGAGGCGCAGCTGTAGCGTCTGCTAATTCTGCCCTCTGAGACTACTGACATACTACAAGAAAAGAGCCAGAGCTGTGGTCCCGTTACTGCCTCGCACCGCGTCACTTGACAGTGTCAACGAATGCAAACGACGCGCAACTTTCACTTAGAACCGAATGCAAGACGAAACGGTTAGGTATTAGTCGCACAAAGTGTCTCGAGATGTCGTTACTCCCTCCGGAAATCCACGCAGCCCTGGCAACTCTGACACAAAATCTTTCTTCACCTGACAATGCCATACGCACACATGCCGAAGAACAGTTGAACAATGAGTGGTTCACTAAACGACCCGAACTCTTACTTGTAGGCCTTGTAGAGCAAATACAACGGTCTCAGGATACCTCAGTAAGAGTCTCATGTAATTTGTTTCGAGTGCAACTTTATAACGCTAATACTGTTATCTTAGACACGGTCCTTTGCCGCAATCCTGTTCCGCCGAATGTCAACTAAGACAAGGCGTTCAACTGGAGCAGATCCGGAGTCGAAGGAGCAATTTATGCTGTTAGAGCCAGCCCAGAAAGTCGCTATAAGGCAGAAGTTGCTGGAATGTCTACAGGGGGAGAGGCTGCCGGACGTCAGACATAAAATTGGTGACGCTGTGGCCGAGATCGCAAGACAATACTCAGATAACGGTAGGCGGACCCAAGAGCATATGGCTGAAAGCCAAGGTACAGACTGTATCTAATACTTCTCTGTTAATAGGCGAGAATTGGCCGGAGCTCCTTCAAGTGCTCTTCGTCTCGAGCCAGTCGCAGGACCCAGGTCAGAGAGAAAGTGCTTTTCGGATATTCACGACAACGCCTGGCATCATAGAGAAACAGCATGAGGCCACTGTACTGAGCGCATTTACAAAAGGCTTCAAGGACAGCGATGTTACTGTAAGCCGGCACCTCTATGCGAGAGGGGTATCCGCTAACTGTACATCAGGTTCGAATTGCCGCAATGGAAGCATTCTCCTCGTTCTTCATATCGATCCAGAAAAATTCGAAGAAGAAGTACTACTCTTTAGTTCCAGAAATTCTCAACATTCTACCGCCGTTAAAGGATTCCGGGGATTCTGACAATTTATCGAAAGCTTTTATGTCTTTGATTGAGCTGGCAGAAGAAGCGCCAATGATGTTCAAGCCTCTCTTCCATGTTTTGGTTCAATTTAGTATGACCGTTATAGCAGACAAGGACCTTGATAACCTGACTCGCCAGAATGCGCTGGAGCTCATGGGTACATTTGCCGACTACGCCTCACCTTTGTGCCGGAAGGATCCTACATACACCTCGGAAATGGTCACTCAATGCTTAAGCTTGATGACTGACGTGGGCCTAGACGACGACGATGCGGCAGAGTGGAATGCATCAGAGGATCTTGATGTAGAAGAGAGCGATCTCAACCATGTTGCTGGGGAACAGTGTATGGACAGACTCGCTAATAAGCTGGGAGGTGGCGCAGTCTTACCTCCTACGTTTAACTGGCTACCTCGTATGATCTCGTCAGCATCATGGCGAGATCGACATGCAGCGCTTATGGCCATCTCTGCGATATCGGAAGGCTGCAGAGACCTAATGATAGGAGAACTAGACAAGGTTCTGGACTTAGTTGTTCCAGCCCTTCGCGACACTCACCCTCGCGTTCGATGGGCGGGATGCAACGCACTGGGACAAATGAGCACAGACTTTGCTGGTACAATGCAGGAGAAGTATCACCAAGTCGTCTTGTCGAACATCATACCCGTTCTCGATGCACCAGAACCGAGAATTCAATCCCATGCAGCCGCAGCCCTCGTGAACTTCTGCGAAGAGGCTGAGAAGGTGACACTCGAGCCTTACCTTGATGATCTATTGAGTCGTCTATTGCATTTATTGCAAAGCCCGAAACGTTATGTTCAAGAGCAGGCTCTTTCGACTATTGCGACCATTGCCGATTCCGCTGAGACTGCTTTCGGAAAGTATTATGATACCCTGATGCCTTTGCTATTTAGCGTTCTTAAAGAAGAGCAATCGAAAGAATATAGACTTTTGCGAGCGAAAGCAATGGAGTGTGCTACCCTCATTGGTAAGTCATTCCGTTGCTTTTAACGCTTCAAATGCTGATAGGCTACCTAGCACTTGCTGTTGGCAAGGAACGTATGGGCGTAAATGCTATGGAGTTGGTCCAAATTCTTGGCAACATCCAGCGTACGTGCAACAATCCCGCTTAGATAGAGTATACTGTACTGACTGATCCTTCAGGAAACATTGCAGATGCTGATGATCCCCAATCGCAGTATCTCCTTCACTGCTGGGGTCGAATGTGCCGGGTCCTGGGCCAGGATTTTGTGCCTTATCTTTCCGGTGTCATGCCACCATTGTTGGAGCTTGCCAGTGCCAAAGCTGACATCCAACTGCTTGATGATGAGGAACAAATCGCTAAAGTGCAACAAGAGGAGGGATGGGAAATGGTTCCCTTGAAAGGCAAAGTTATCGGGATCAAAACCTCGATCCTTGAGGACAAACACATGGCAATTGAACTCATTGTCATTTATGCACAGCAGCTCAAAGGTGCATTCGAGCCGTACGTCATGGAAATCATGGAGAAGGTTTCTCTCCCAGGATTGGCGTTCTTCTTTCACGACCCTGTGCGGGTGGCTTCTGCAAAGAGCGTACCCGTACTATTAGATGCAATGAAACATGCACATGGCAGCGGCAGTATACAGCTTCAACATGTTTGGGAAATCACGGTCGAAAAGATCCTCGAAGTTCTGAGTGCGGAACCAGCGATTGACACGCTTGCAGAAATGTATCAGTGTTTCTATGAATCCGTGGAAGTTGTTGGCAAGAATTGCCTCACCCAGAAGCATATGGCAGAGTTCATCGAGTCTGTCAGGTCGACACTCGAAGACTATCAACAACGGGTAAAACAACGTGCCGAGGAGCAACAGGAAACCGAGGAAGGCGAGGAAGAAAACGAAGACATTCTCTTTGCAATCGAGGATGACCAAACCCTCCTGTCAGACATGAACAAGGCTTTCCACACCATTTTTAAGAATCAAGAAACGTCTTTCCTGCCATCTTGGGCTCGCCTAATGCCCTTCTATGATGCCTTCATCACTAGCTCAGATTCGACGCAACGACAATGGGCGTTGTGTATAATGGACGACGTGCTCGAATTCTGTGGAGATCAGAGCTGGAGCTATCAAGACCACATCCGCAAACCCCTTGTCGACGGTATGCACGATGCAATACCAGCGAACAGACAAGCGGCTTGCTATGGTGTAGGCATCGCGGCACAGAAGGGCGGCGCAAATTGGTCGAGCTTCGTCGCCGAAAGCTTACCTATGCTGTTCCATGTCTGTCAATTGCCTGAGGCCCGAGAGGATGACCATGTGTTTGCCACTGAGAATGCGTGTGCAAGCATCGCCAAAATTTTACAAATGAATTCTAGCAAGGTGCCGAATGTGCAAGAGGTCTTCGCGCTTTGGCTGACTACTCTGCCTGTGGTAAATGACGAAGAAGCCGCACCCTATGCCTACATGTTCCTGGCATCGTTGATTGATCAGTAAGTCCATAATTTCCGTTGCCGGTGAATCGCTGCTGACTTGTGATCCAGACGAAATCCTGCAGTTTTTGCTTCGCCAGAGGTGACAAGGCAATGCTTTGTAGCGATAGTCTCAGCACTTGAAGCAGAGACACTGCAGGGTACAACAGCACAGCGGGTAGCGGTCGCTGGCAAGCAGCTCCTTCAGACAGCAGGCATTGATATTACTCAAGCCTTGGCTTCCTTGAGTCCTGAGACACAGCAAACGGTTGCACCTTTCTTTTCATAGGCCGAATGATACCATGGGGAGCAACCCCACGGGGGACGCAGATCATGATTGATGCATAATGGCAAATATTGTGGCGATCTTGCATATGTATGGTTACGGATGGTTATATTTAGAGGTACTGAAGCCCAGGGCTGGCTGAGGGATGCATAGGCATGTATCTAGTGATATGAGAAGGACGCCCGAATGACCAAGCACCCAGATATGTTAGTCGATGTACCGATGCATGCAGTGAACACAAACATTTCCCTTGGTATACCTATTATCAGGACTGATGTAAGTTGTAGCCTTAGCGCTTCACGAAGCACGCGTCGGTAAAACTTCGGCTCAATTTTCTACAGCCTCGAAAACACCACAGCATAGCAGGAACTTTTAAGCTCACGCTCCTCTGCTTTCATGAAGACTTAATTTCCGCTGAGTCACTAGTTTATACCTAAATCGGATTTTGTAATCGTGTCAGCTTGTTGAGGATCCTCACTGCCCAGCAACAAACGCAAAAATGTCCTTCGGAGGGCAGACACCCACCATCATTGTGCTGAAGGAAGGAACGGATGCCTCCCAAGGCAAAGGACAAATCATATCCAACATACAAGCATGCTTAGCAGTTCAAGATACGATACGAAGCACCTTGGGACCCTACGGTGGAGACCTGCTTTTAGTAAACGAGAATGGTAACCAGACAATTACCAACGATGGCGCTACCGTTATGAAAGTGGGTAGCTCAATCTCTATCCTTACAGTATCATCTAAATCTTTCTGCAGCTTCTCGATATAGTTCATCCCGCTGCACGCATCTTAACCGACATAGCGCGCTCGCAAGATGCCGAAGTTGGTGACGGCACTACCTCCGTCGTTGTGCTGGCAGGAGAAATACTGAAGGAGATAAAAGACCATGTAGAGCAGGGTGTCAGCGCACAGACAATTATCAAGGGGTTGAGGAGAGCGTCGGCTATGGCGGTGAATAAGATCAAGGAGATTGCTGTTACCACAAAGGATGGGAACCAAAGAGAAACTTTGAGGCGATTAGCGGCTACGGCTATGAGTAGCAAATTGATCCATCGAAATGCGGACTTTTTTACTAAGAGTACGTTTGGGCAGTGTAGGGTAAGGGGAGTCGCTGACACGGTACTAGTGGTTGTCGACGCAGTACTTTCGCTCGACCAAGAAGATCTGAACGAGAAGCTCATTGGTATAAAGAAGATCACTGGAGGTGCTTTACAAGATTCGCTGTTCGTTAATGGTGTGGCTTTCAAAAAGACATTCTCATATGCTGGGTTCGAACAACAACCAAAGAGTTTCAAAGATCCAAAAATTGTCTGTTTGAATGTGGAGCTTGAATTGAAAAGTGAAAAAGATAACGCGGAGGTCCGAGTGGATCAAGTATCAGAATATCAGGCTATTGTGGATGCTGAATGGCAGATTATCTACAATAAGATGGAGGAGGTATATAAGACCGGAGCGAAGGTTGTACTGAGTAAGTTGCCTATAGGCGACTTAGCAACACAGTATGTCCCTCTACTTCCAAGATGCGTTGCTAGCAGACTGAAACCTACAGATACTTTGCAGACCGCGACGTCTTCTGCGCCGGCCGCGTCTCGTCAGACGATCTAGAGCGCGTAGTCCAAGCCACCGGGGGCAGTATCTCGACAACGTGTTCAGACATTCGACCGGAGCATCTGGGTACTTGCGAAAAGTTTGAAGAGCGCCAAATCGGTGGCGAGAGATTCAACTTTTTTGAAGGATGTCCCGCAGCGAAGACGTGCACCCTAGTCCTAAGAGGAGGAGCCGAACAATTCATCGCGGAAGTAGAAAGAAGTCTCCACGACGCCATAATGATAGTCAAGCGCGCCATCCGAAACCGTAACATCGTCGCCGGAGGTGGAGCGTGCGAGGTAACATCTTCCCCAATCCTTCCCCTAACATTCTTGTACACCAAGCCCCATCCCAACCCATCCAAACTAACCTCGCAACTCCCGCAGATGGAAATCTCCGCGCACCTCCACCGCTCTGCCGACCTCTCCGTCCCCCGCAAACAACAAGCGATAATAAAATCCTTCGCCAAAGCTCTCGAAATAATCCCCCGCCAACTCTGCGACAACGCCGGCTTCGACGCCACAAACATCCTTACCCAGCTGCGCGTCGAGCACCGAAAAGGGAATACATGGGCCGGCGTAGATTTTGATAATGAGGGTGTGAGGGATAATATGGAGGCATTTGTCTGGGAGCCAAGTCTGGTGAAGATTAATGCGGTGCAGGCGGCGACGGAGGCGGCGTGTTTGATTCTGAGTGTGGATGAGACTATTAGTGAGTGCATTTTCCCCTTAGAGTTGTTGAAGTTATTTTAGGGTTTTTAATTGTGAGGTGAGAATCATTGCTGACTTTTACTGCAGGAAACCAGGAGTCAGAGCAGCCAGGGGCCCCACAGCGAGGGTTGCCTCCTGGAGCGGCGCAGAGAGCATTGAGAGGGAGAGGGAGAGGGATGCCGAGGAGGTGATGATAATGTTGTATCATGGTCAAATCGAAACGCAGATAGAATGTACCGATACCATCCCAATGCATTAAGCGAAATCAACACAAGCAAAGATGATGATAATTGTAGAAGTATTTTTCATTTGTTCCTCTATATTGGAAACACTGAGCGCGCAAACACGCGCTGTTAACGGACCCAAGGGGTATGCCATTCCATATAATATTCACACGCAAGCAAAATCGCCGCCCCCTAATTGCTGCTGCACCAGCCACAGCAGTCAGACTCCCACACTCCAGCTCCATGCAATGCATATATGCAGTAATAAGGAGGTTGCAGCCGCCGAATCGAGACGCCGGTAATGGAATATGGACAAGAGAAATTCATCACCTATGTATCCATTTGAGAATGGATCTCCGCGAGCCTTTTCCTATCCTGAATTGATGTACACCCCCCTATCATTACAACCTCATGCAAGACTGATTCGTTCGTAAGCGTTTGTAAAACTTTTTCGTGAGGCCACAGTGCCTCACGGATGTATATGTCGGAGCGTTTGAGATCACGATGTGCCTATACTTTCTGGTGATATCATGCCCCCTTCGTTCTCTTTCTGTTTGCCTTTTGGCGTCGGGGTACCCAGGGAATCTGGGTCTCCAGCTCCAGCGTGAGTGACGACTCCATTGGGGAGCGGTTTGCCAAGAGGAGTGCCCTCATCTTCCTTCTCTTTATCTTTCACACCCCCTTTTTCATTTTCACCTGACTTTGCACCTTCGCCTTCTTTTGATGTTTCCTTGGCCTCGCCATCATTCAGCTTCATCTTCTTTCTTGGATGACCTTTACCAGGCCCCTGCTCTTTCTGAGGCCGTTTCCTCGGACTAGTAATTTTGCCAGTGGGTGGTAGACGCGGCTTGGGCAATCGCTGCTTCTGCGGCAAGTCATCGTCTTCGACCAGTGGTTGATCGTTGTTGGCATGCAGCTTGGCAAGGAAGAAATTCTGCACCAGACCAATTTGATTCTTGACGTTATCGATGGTGATGGGTTCGAGGGGACGTGGTGGTGGGAGGTCAGAGAGAGGTGTAGATGAGAGGGCGCTATGGGGTTTCAGCATACACATGGCAAACTAAGCCGAAGTTAGAAGGACTTACCTTGGGTTTTGGGCTTGATTAGCGTTACGCATGCGATTTTGCAGTAGATGTAAGGGGACGCTCATGGTGCCGATATCAAGACCGAGTTCTTTGAATCCGAAGAAGTCTTCCCCGAGTTCTCCAGCGAAATCACCGCCTACGAACTGCTCACTGTCGTCGTTGAATGCGTTGGACCCGTCAGGGCCTGCGTCAACGAGTGCTGGACGAAGACTTTCAGCGAGGTGGGCTTTCATACGATCATGAGTGGCTGCGATTCTAGTGCCGGCGCGCTCCACGTCTTCGGTGACGTAGCTATCAAGAGAATCAAGGTCGGCGCCGTTCTCCTGAAGTGCGTGCAAGATCTTTTCTTCAGTTGTAAAACGTTGCTTGAAAGTGACCTCACCCTGAGGTCCTAGCACTGGGACTTGAGGGGCCTGGTTATACTCGTTGAGCGTACGAGCAAGTTTAGTAAAGTAGTCCCCAATCAGGTCTGTAAATGCGTCAAGTGCAGCAGGTTGGAATTCCTCGAACCCAGCGTGGACAAGTAGCTTTGCAGCTGAGCGTTGAAGGGCAACTCGGGCTATTATGGGTGCTATTGGCGGGCCTTCGTCCGAGATCACAGTAGGCTCAATGTCTTGCTCAACAAAGGGTTGCGGCTCGTGCTTCTGAAACTGCCCTTGGTACATCTACCACGTGTTAGCGTCGTAGCTAGCCATACCATGGATCAGGAGACTTACTTGAGACTGGAGCTGCATCTGCTTGACAATACCGATCTTTGATGTTACCTTGCGCGTGTTTTGAATCTGCCGCAGGTTCTCGTCTATTTTACGCGTAAGGTTACTTTGAGGGGACGTGAAAAGCCCCTTTGGTAGAACCCGCAGAAATTCGTCTGATGCATCAGCAACGTTGCCCTCAGAATCTTCGATCCAGCGGAGTCTGCTGTCAATGTCCGGAATAGCGGCCATGGTGTCATAATAATCTGGTAAAACTCGCTCTTCTTCGCCCTCCATCCCCTCTGCCAGCGTCTCGCCACTTGGCTGAGATACTTCATTTTCTATCACCTCCGTGTCAGTGGTCTTTCTACCATCGCTCACGGCTTGCTTTTGGTTGCGTAGCCACCTTCTCATTCCCTGCTTTGTGCGCCTTAGTGCGGGTTGCTCAGGGTCGAGCCGATCGCCTTTGAATAAGGCATGGCGTTCTGCGGTAACTAAAGCACGATCCTTTTTGGTGACCTGTTTCCATGTTTTGTATTCTGGATCTTCATACTCCGCCTCTTCATCGGGGCCATCGATGGAGGGGATGATGCCATTGATAGAGGAATCAACATCAATATCCATCCCATCAGGCTGTGTAGTGTGTCCCAATATCCCATTAACCCCTGCAGGGGTTATTGTACCAGGCGGAGGGGTTATGCTTCCGTCAAAGATACTTTCAGAGTCAGCTCTGAGTAGAGCTTCATTCTTTAGGTTGCTACCTAGGCCATTCGGAAGTTGATGGTTTGGCTTGTTTTCATGGTTGGGTGTAGGTGAGCCCTCGGCCGCACCAGCTGGCGCTTTCCGAGCGGTAGTACCTTTCTTAGAAGTTTTCCCAGGTGCCTTCCGTCCACGCGACGAGATAATAGGTTCATCGTCACTATCTTCCTCTTCGTCAAGATTGGCGTCGCCATTCTGCTGCCGGCGTTCTTCCGCTTCCACTTCAGCTCTATCTCTTATGGTGATATTCGGAATAAGGGGTACGAGCTTTTCGGTCTCTTTGCGCATGAAAAGAGCCTTTTTACGAAGGAAGTGATCTGGATTGGCGTTGTACTTTAGGCAATTAGCCCAAATAAGGTTGAGATCACTGACGAAGTCCGCTTTCGATTTGTACTGGAAGGTCTTAAGCTTCTTTGTCATAGTGCCCAGATCCATGGGAGTCTTGATGACTGTTATGAGGTCAGCAATTATTTCTGTCCATTAGAAATTTGATCCAAGACTCACTAGTCGAATAGTCAGGAGCCTCTTTCTTATTTACTCTGGTAAGAAATGGACCAGAATGCTCAGTCATGGCCCTGAGTTCGTTAAGGACCTTTTCTGCAGCCTCATACAGCTCTTCCTGCCCAACCTTATCTTCGCTTGCCCATTTACTCCTATTCTTCCGAACTTCGCTCATCAAAGCTCTAAGTTCTGTGTCGGTTGCCTGAACCCTGTCCCTTTGCGCGTCGATCTGGCGGATGAGGTTCTTCAGGGTTAAGCTTGAAGCACCTAGGTTGCTTTGACTCAGAGTACCGTGTTGCGCATTTCCTACAGAAGTTCCATTCGCAGTACTGCCTAGGGTACCATGCCCACCCATTTCAACATCCACTTGGCGCTCAGCCTCCTCGAGCTTCTTCTGCTCCAACATCGAGTCTCTATCATTCTCCAGAGTATAGAACAGAGTGTGAAAGCTGCGCTTAGCAGCATCTTCGGTCGCTTTTTTATCTTCCTCAAGCTTTCGTCTCGCTTCTTCAGTAGTCTTCCCGGCTACAGAGGATGGCCCAACCCTGTTGCTTGTTGGAGTCGAGCTTGAAGAGATGTCACGGAGCATAGCTGTGGAGGAAAGTGCCAGGTGTGTTGGCGGCATTGCGCTCTTGGACTTCAGAGGCGAGACATTACTCAAGTCGTCTTCGTCCGACTCATCCGACTCATCATAGTCATCCTCGTCAATATTCCTAGCAGGCTTCTTTGCAGAAGCTCTACTCTGAGTCGGTGTCTCATTAGTTGTGATTTGTTCCCTCCCATCTTCTCGTCCATTTGAACTTTCTGGTATTCCAGCGATCTCTGTGCCTCTTCCTTCAAACAGGCTGTTGAGTCTAGCCTCGCTTTTCGCATATAGCTCTTTGAAGATCGCCAGGCGTGGGTCCTCGTCGGCGCCAAGATCTGCTTCAATGGACGTCATGAGATGGGCGGCATTGGTAGGTATCGGGCGGCCAATGGGCGTCGCCGACCTCCGAGGATGAACATGATACCCATTTACATGCAGGGTGTCACGTATGCCGTTGGGGAGAGAGTGGAGTTTATGCGTAGACATCTCTCATGTCGGGACCCCTCCAAAAGGGCAGGGGCAACTCCGCCCGCGCAGAGCAGCTGCCCGTGAACTTCGTGTGATCCTTCGCGCTCTACTTAGGGGGTTTGATTGTGTAAAAGTGGTTGCTGTAGATAGCTAACATGTCGAAGAGATGCCCATCGGCATTTGAAGTGTTTTCGACGAATTTTACTCCTCAGTGTTGATGGCCGAAATGTCGCTTTTGATGAGGTGAGGTTGCGTTCACTGCGGTAGCGTAGGGCTGCACTGCGCTGCACCACTGGGCTAGAAGTCGGCAGGCGGTCAAACGTTGTCCCGATGAGAGCTTACCAGCGTTTCAATGTTAGACCTCTTCTCAACATTTCTATAGATGGGAGCAAATTTTGATGAAGACCTCTTTGAACAGAACTCTTTCAATAAGTCCCCTGCTTCTCAGTTGTGAATCGCAAACATGCGCGTCAGGTTACCTTTTGCTGGTGAGGCATCCATCTCGAGTACCCTGTCCACTTCGAAGCTTACAACTCAGGCGCATTCTCCTTCTTCCTCCTCGGCGCCGCCTACCTAGGTCTGAGTTCCGGAATTCAGGTTGCCCAGGTCAATGATAAAGTCCTTCACTTCGTCACCTTCTTCATCCTCACTCTCACTTTCTACTGGATATTAGATACGACAAGAAGAAGGAATCTGAACCTCACTCTACTCATAGTGACCTTCGGTCTGGGACTCGGTAGCGAAGTTCTTCAAGCCTTCCTCCCAAATGGCCGTCAATTTGACCCTCTAGACATAGCGGCAAACATTGTCGGCTCGCTGCTTGCACTGGGTCTCTGTACGATCTATCACAAACGCATGCTTGACAGAAAGAGGAGAGCGAGAGGCTACGGAGTCGTGACACAGGATGGCGAAGAGGGAGACCTGGAACTTGGAGCTCAAGAGAGCGGAGTCACTACGGAGGATGTAGGGGAAGGCAGTACAGACGGAGACGGCAGATTGACGCCTAGCAGCGGTGCCGATGATGGAGGTGATGGGAAGAAATGAGCAATGATGTTTTCTCAACTGGGGATTTGACGCCTTCACACAGCTGGCTATGTGTTTCGGAATTCTATCGACGAGTGATGATATAACATCCATGATTGGGTTTGTATGATATTTGCTGGCGGATTTGGCGTCTGTGGCAGCAAGAAATTACCAAAAGAAATACCCCCTTACCATCGCAGCTCTATCTTCGAATACGAAGCCTTTATGTTCCTACATACACGTGGACTGTCAGCGAATCACTGGAACCAAGTCACGCCTTTTCGATCATGTTTGGCGCTGATTAGCCTAAGCTTATAGTCCTTTGTTATTTACTTTTCCTCCCAACCAAGCCATCGACACTACCCAACGGAATTAGCGGTTTCAGGAAGGCAATAATTTGAGCTCAAGTGGAGTACCAACCATGGTTTTCACTTAACGTAACCAAGATTAAGGCGCCGGAAATCATCAATCTGACTGCATTCCGCCCAGGTGGGGGGTGGAGGTGGGCCTGCCTGGCGCTTCAGGAGCATATTACGGGCCATTGCCCCATTAAAGCCACCAGAAGTACGAATTGGCAATTAAACCTCTAGATTGCCACGAATTGTACTCTTGTTGTTAAACTCGGGCCCTCATTATGACACCCGATTCGCACAGCGCTTTTCACGGTGAACGTATCCATCCTCGAATTGACAGGACTTTTAAATATGTCCTAGCATTACTCTAGATGTGTAACGGCTTTCTTAGAAAAAGGCAGAGTTTCACGAATATATAAACAACATCGTACAATCAATATCACATTCCAGAACATTTCCGTTACTTTTCAATACATACAAAGAACAAATCCGAATCGGAAATTTTATACAAAGGCTTGTATGCCTGTTATCGCTCTGCCCAGAATCAATGAATGGATGTCCGATTGGCCCTCTGATCGAAGATTAGCAAGATGCCTGACAGTCCTAGCAATATATACAGGAAGCTTACCGTAGGTCTGAGTAACGAACAAATTGGCCACATGTCGTCCAATGTGATATTCGTCGCTAACAGCGTTGCCGCCGAAGACCTCCTGCAAACTGAGATCTGCGTTAGCATAGTGCATGAGGAGAGGTGTTGACTCTACGCACGTTCTTGCGTTGATCAAAGCTCGGTCACAATTTTGTCTCTTTATCATTGAGATCATTTCTGGTGCTAACTTCCCTTCGTCCTTGAGACGGCCCACCTGCGTTGCTGCAAGGATGCCATATGTAGCATCGGTAACGGCATCTGAAAGCTTCTTTTGCACAAGCTGATACTTTGCAATAGGGTTGTTCTTGAACTGTCGACGCTCGAGAGCATATGTTCTGGCTCTTGCGATACAGTCCTCGAGCGCACCAATGACTCCCCAAGCAATTCCAAAACGGGCGGAATTAAGGCAGCTGAATGGCCCTCTCAGACCCTCAACCTCAGGAAACATGTTCGCTTCCGGGACTGGGCACTCGTCAAGCTGTATCATACCTGTCATTGAAGCTCGAAGTCCATTCTTATGTTTCAAATGTGGTGTCTCTAGTGTACCAGGCGGACATTGATCTCTGTCAATTAAAAAGCCTCGTATCTTTCCCGTGCTCTGCAGCTTCGCCCACACCAGCATGACCTCCGCAATTGGCGAATTCGTAATCCACGTCTTCGCACCAGATATTGAAAGATACCCTTCCTTGCTTGGATGTGGCTTCGCAGTTGTTTCCATTGAACCAGGATCAGAGCCGTGATTTGGCTCCGTTAACCCAAAACAACCGAGAATCTTCCCCTTTGCCATTGCTGGTAGGTATTTATCCTTTTGCTCCTGTGTCCCGAATTCATCTATCCCTCCCATGACTAGTGAACTTTGTACCGACATTCCTGACCTGTAGCCTGAATCCACGCGCTCGACTTCTCGGGTGATCAGACCTGATGCAACGCTGCTGACGCCTGCACATCCGTAGCCTTTTATTGTAGCACCGAGAAGGCCCAGCTCACCCATCTCTTCGAGGATCTTGCGGTCATAGTGTTCGTTTCGGTAAGCGTCTGGATTTGGTGTCAGCGCATTGCAGAACCACTTGAGGGTGCTATCAAGTACCAAGTACGCGAGGAAACATCCGCTCTTGACAGTAAGAATTGGCAGTCTCTTGTATTGCGAGTTCTTCTTCTGTGAAGAGCGAGGCAGAATCTAACGGGTCTTCCCAATTGAAAGATACTGGAGCATGTGCATATCGTTTTGTGACAACGTGGTACCTGGCAGAATTGGCCAATGGTCTTTTCAATGCTGATCTGATCATAACTGCTATATACAATGGAACAAAGACTGGGAAACGAACAAGCAGTGGGTCACAGAAATATTTATGTGCTAAGGTACATCAATGATACAAAGCCATCGTCGGCATTTTCCATGTTCTTTAACAACCGAGGCCACCTCGGCATGAGGTCATCTCCCAATTAGGGCTAGTGCTAGGGTAAGGGTATATCGTTCGACAACTTCAGAACGTTTATGATCATGGCAAGGCAGAATGTAGGTTTGTCAAACGAAAAGAGGAATCTTCTTCGCTCCCCAATTAGATGATACGCCGGTATCGCTTAGGGAGTTGCTGGATAATGCCAGCGCCTCATAACACGCGCAAACGTCATTTCCGCGCGCAACCCGCGTTCTGAATTACGTGCAGGAAGCTGCAGCCTTACATCAGCTTGGCTTGCGATCAACAACTCCTGCAAAAACGAATTGTTCATACCGCCAACCATGGGGATCAAACGTGGGTTATATCTTTCGAGTTGGCGCGTCATATTGCTTATGTTCTCCAGAGCTTGCCCAAGTCATTAAGGACCATGCCCCAGATGCCATCAAAACTGGCGAGATCAAGAATCACTTCGGCAGGAAGGTTGCCATTGTATGTCGAGCCATGATCTTTTATGATAAGCACTACTGACGAAGTCCAGGATGCGTAAGTTCCTGTTGCTATAACCGAAAACGTTTTGTTCTGACATTGCGATTTCGCTAGCTCTATGAGCATCTACAGCTTCTTAATCGCCGTTCGCTCTGACGGCCAACAACTGATGAACGAGAGTGGTGAGACGACCTCACACCTCATGGGCATGTTTTACCGTACTTTACGTATCGTGGACAACGGCATCAAACCTCTCTACGTTTTCGACGGCGCCCCACCAAAATTGAAGTCTGGAGAATTAGCAAAACGATTCGCTAGAAAGCACGAAGCTAACGAGGCACATGAAGAGGCGAAGGAAACGGGCACAGCAGAAGAGGTAGAGAAGTTCTCGCGCCGCACAGTCAGGGTTACAAGAGAACATAATGATGAATGCAAGAAACTTCTCACCCTCATGGGCGTTCCATACATCGTCGCTCCCACCGAAGCAGAAGCACAGTGTGCCGTCCTAGCTAGAGGAGGAAAAGTGTATGCTGCCGCGTCAGAAGATATGGATACTCTTTGCTTCGATTCCCCTATCCTCCTTAGGCACCTCACCTTTAGCGAACAGCGCAAAGAACCCATTCAAGAGATCCACCTTGACCGCGTCCTAGCTGGTCTTGCTATGGACCGCAAACAATTCATAGACCTCTGTATCCTCCTTGGCTGCGACTACGTCGACCCTATACCCAAAGTTGGCCCATCAACAGCCGTCAACCTCATAAAAGAACACGGAAGTCTGGAGAAGGTCGTCGAATATATGCAGAAGGATCCGAAACACAGATACACTATTCCTGATGACTGGCCATATGTGGAAGCTCGCGAACTATTCTTCGACCCCGATGTCCGTCCCGCCGATCACCCTGACTGCGATTTCAAATGGAACGCGCCTGATGTCGATGGTCTTGTCAAATTCCTCGTGACTGAGAAAGGCTTTAGCGAGGACAGGGTTCGCAGCGCGGCACAGAGATTGACTAAGAACCTGAAGACAGCGCAGCAGGCGCGTCTGGAAGGGTTCTTCAAGCCAGTTCAAAAGACCGAAGAAGAAGTTGCGAGCTTGAAGCGGAAGAACGAGGAAAAGAGAGCAGAGAGTAAGAAAAAGCAGAAGGTGGAAGCTAAGGCTAAGAAGGAGGCCAAGTCGAAACCAAGGGGGACTGCCTAGATTCTGCAATGGGCAATTGCAAAAGGATTTAACCCGTTAGCTCAATATGCATTATGATAATAGCAAGGCGCACGACGGCGTTGGCTTTGATGGACGTGGCAATCTCTGCATTGGTGTTGCTCCTACACATGGAACTGAGCTTGCTGGCCATTGCTTATTTACTCAGTGAAACACATGGGGAACGTTTTTACTTTCGCGGTTCCGCTAGACGAAATCACCCAATGTAACTTCAATGTTCCTCCTTTGTAACAATACAGAATTTTTCAGTGGGGCGGAATCAAGATCATGCATTGCAACTTTGCGCTCTTTTGACTTAATCTTTCAGCAGGAGTCTATCATATTGAGCTCAGATGACCTGATAACGCAGTGGCAGAGGCTGGAGGCATGATTCGTAACTTCGAGCGCTAGCAACACCCTTACGACAACGTCTTGAGACAACATCCCTTCAACGAAGCCGCCGAGCTCATAGACGATAGGACCTTTAAATGACCTTTCGAGAGCACAATCGTTCCGCCGTGCTAGAGACGATACATTCACAACTAACGGATCAGAAATGTCAGTATAATCTATATCACGACACGATCATTGCAGCCAGAAGAGGGAAACATTTCAGCAATTAAAACATATATTAAACTTTCATGGTGCATATACTAATATGTACCTCAGCAGGTTGAAGACTTGTTTGATCATCATAGATTATGTGCGAACGGAGCAGGGGAGGGGGGTCTTACGTTGTTGTCCAATGCTTTTCTAGGCCTTGGAGAAAGCTCGATTTGAGTGGCTGAAGGCAGTGATAGCCAAAAATAGGGAGCCTCTATCCCTTAAGTGGCTGGCGTCCACCTTCCAGGAGAAAAACGCGGAATAATGCCGGTTAGGTGGGTAAAATACCAGTCCTTTCAGCACAGAAGAGATCTATAATAAGTCAATATAATTAATATTCTAACCCTTTAAGATATAATATATCTCAACAAGTTTAAGTTAATTATAAGTATTATTTTCTTATAAAGAAGAAGTTATAGGTTCATAAAAATTAGCATTAAGCGATAGGGGTGCCAATATTACCTTGTTGTCCCCCGGGAAGGTGGACGTAATTCAGCCACTTAAGGGATAGTCGAGGGGTTGGTGTCCAATGCTTTTCTGGGCGGCGGTAGAATGCTCGATTTGTGTGGCTGAAGGCGGTGACGCAAGGCTGCTGATAGCCGAAAGTAGAGAGCCTCTGTACAGATTGTCCGAGCTGAATGCTGGTCGATGGTCGATGCAATGTTGCCAATAGCTGTTCATAAAGGAAAAGCTACCATGAACTCATGTGATCTCGAGTAACCGCCAATTTCAATGCTTGTGATCTCAGGCATGGCCTTCAAAGAAAGCCTTTACCCTCACCACCGTCTCCCGAAAGTCCCCCCTTATGCTCTTATCGCCCATCCCCTGCCTTATCCATGCCGGCAGCTTCCCCTCAATCCGGGGACTATTGTATCTTCTATCCAACAATAGAATACAGGCATAATCGGCCTTATGTCTGACCGCTCTCCCAATACTTTGATTCACAGCTCTCATGCACGCATTCTCATAAAATTCTCTCGCTAAGCCTTTTCCTTCCTCCCAACTACGACCACGCTCAATGGTGCTTTTCTCTACGTATTCGAGTTTGGCTTTCCATTGTGCGCTCTGGATGTTGGGGAAGGGGAGGCCGACCACGATCACGCCGCGGCCGAGAGCGTCAGAGAAATTTATGCCTTCGGACAGCTTGCCTCCAATGACGGACAGGAGGAGACCTCCCTTGCCGGCCGAGATGGCTTGCGTATATTGGCTGAAAACGTCGTCGGTGTCGGTTGTTGTCTTGGACTCGCGGAAGATGGGCTTGATGTCGAGTAGACGTTCCCAGAGGCTCTTTGACCCATCTTTACTCTTTGTTTGCCACCGTAGGATCACCTGGTCAAGGTAGGCGTAGCTTGGGAAGAAAACTACCAAGCCATCCGGTATGGAACCTCCGAATTCGATGAGCGAATTGCCCAACGCGTCGATCATGGTCGAGGAGTTGCGTTTTTCATATGTAAAGTCGAAGTCAACACCACTATGTCCCTTGGCTACGGGTAGTGCAATGAGATTTTCTTTGGGAATGATATGACCACAGCTAAATGTTTGAAGGCGATTGGGTTCAACGTAGGCGAAGAGATGGCGGATATAATCATCCATCTATGAAATCGTCAGCAAAACTCCGCACTTCTCGACATGCGGCGTAGAGATCCTATACAGGCGACATTGTACCCCCTGCTAATATTACAGCTCTTGCTTCTTCGACAATATCTTTAAAATGATGAGTCGGGTCCAGGAGCATATACTTGAGCACGATGTCTTTGTTTTCGTCCCTTTCGTAGAAGAAGCGACCTTCTACTGCGGGATTGCTCAGAGTGTGGAGGAAGGATTGGATATGAGTCAAGACAGGCATAGTCGAAGTATGAAAATTGATGTCTGTCCTGGATTTGTTTTTCAATTCTTGCTGCTTGGCATGCTGAGCATATTCTTCGACTTTCCTAGCCAATTTGCTTTCCTGAAGGTAATGCATCAGTTTATAGAGATTGATCTGATCGACTCCCTTGCCAGCCATCAGATCACTGACATTCACAATACCTCCAGCTGACTTATCTTCAGACCCAACAGTCCGAAGATAGGCAGCAATCGAATCGATAAGGCGAACCACTTGGGTAACATATACTCTGTTCTTACCCTTGAGTCTGTTCCGGAACTTTTGCAAGTAGGTACCCAACTGCGCTCTGCAGAGTGTCAACTGTTGTAAGGTGACGCTGACTGAGTATATATTGGAGATTGTGTCCATTAGATTGTGCGCTTCGTCAATAATTACAATATGACCTTTCAAGGAGATACCAAGGGCTTCTCTAGCGGATTTCTGCAAAAGCAACGGATACGGTAAGGTGACGATCTTGCTTCATTAGTAAGATGTCGAGGTTCAACTGACAGCAGAACTCACCTGACTAGGCTTGATAGTAGCTCTCGAAGCATAGTAGGGGCAGATGCCAATCTTCTTGCCAAGGGATCCAAGATCTTCAATGTCTCGTACCTTTGCAAGCGTATAATCTCGAAAATCATTAACTAATGTTTCATTCTCTTTATTTGGAAGAAAAGGACATTTGTCAGTTTTTGGAGCGCTTGGCTGTTGCAAATCGAGACATCTTTCGTTGATAGCAGTGACGCTGCCAAGTCTGGCCACGTTTGGATTGATACACAAGTTCTTTCTCGACCCCAGAGGAACATGCTTCACCACTGAGATCTCTTCAGAGTCATCTTTATCCTTTTCCCATGATGGTGCTGGAAGCTTAACGCGGCGAACTTCTTGGACAAATTGAGTCAATTGTGAATGGGTCCTTGAGCAAAAGAAGATTTTGAGCTCGTCAGTGGGCGCCAAATCCTCGTTCTCGACAGACGGATTCAAAGTCAGGCCCAGCCTACAGAACCCATCAGTCTTGCAGTGGGAGATTTATGAACAGAGTCTGTTGCTGACTTTTCCATCAATTGTAGACTTGTCGAAGACAGCCCTTGAGTACGAGATGCAGACACCGTGGACTTTGTTGTTGAATTCTCGTCTTCGCTGTTATACTCACCAAGCTCGAACTGCGCTTCGTCATCGACCTCAAATGTTTCACCAGTCTCGTTAGTTTTCTGAAGGAGTTAATAGCGTCCCTAGCTGTTTCTGCTATTCCAACGTACTATACGTTTGCTGTTCGGCTCCCCATTCTGATAGCGCTGCTTGGTTTGAAGTTCTTTGGCGCGAATTTGTCTAAGACGAGCTTCGAGTTGTAACTTTTGCTCAACGAAAGCATTCGTTTTCTCCTTTATGGTGTGTTCTGCTACCCAATTTGGTTCGTCGTCTTCTTAATTGATTTAGTTTAACCCGCTGGCTGAGGCTTGGAAGACTTACGTGCATCTGCATCTAGCTGCTTTTGCAGCACCGTTTCTTGATTGTCTCGTTGCCAAGTCAAAGAACTACAGATCAGGCTTAGAGATTTCCCCTAAAGGCTCGTTAGATCCGGTTATTGAATGGAAGTAGGACCTATAGTGGAATGCGGCGAATGCTTATTCCACAAGAACAATAAGGGGCCAAGAGAAAAAGTAAATAGGGTTACTATTACATACAGTCCCTAAGCATTGGTATTAGTAGATATACATTCTGTAGTGGCACCAGATCCGGCGGACCTGTAGGAGATTCGAATATTCCGACATTCCCATCGGCAATACAATCGTAGATAGCGTTCATTAGCTGAAATTGAATATCATAGGGTTTGTATGGATGGTGAAAGTCCCTTGCAAGATTCTCCATTCTTGCACGATCATTGGAGGTGTAGCAGGCTGAGAGCCTTACGAACTCACAGGTACAACTAGCTTGGCACAATTGAAGTTGTAGTGATTGGCCTGTGTCTTGGAAGATGTCGTAGAGCAGTCTCTATGTTTCAGCGCGGTATCTGTCGCGCCCTAACACTCTCATCCATATCGAATCTCCCGCATTTTGAACCTTAACCTCATCTACGCGTTGACGCGTTGAGGAGAACGTCTCAATGCTCGTCGTTATCGTGTTGGCGCCATCGCATCTCTAGTGCCCGAAAGCTTGAGCCCAGGCGCCGATCGTGGGGTACACTCAGCCGCTAGGATGGCTCCGGGGGTACGACGCCGTCTATTTGTGGCATTGGAGCAGCGCCAGATATAGCTAGGTGTACCCTTACACAGCCTTGGTCAACAGAGCGTTTCTGCTTGGCTGAAGAACGTCATCTCTTATGCTTGCTGATCGTCATTGCTATATACAGATCTAAAGGTCCTTCGTGGGCCACCGCATCAACGCAAAAAGGATACATCTTTGTGTATTATGTTATGTCATTGAAAGCCAAACCAAAAGCCAAGCTGCTTACTCTCCATCTCATGTCTGCAATGGCAACAAAGAAGTGACCTCTCTTGCTTTCCCTCTTTCATCCATTGAAGGATATAATAGCTGAATGAAGCTCCGGCACGCCGGAAACGGATCGAAGTTCAACAAGCCTTAAGTCCACAACCTCCAATTACTATGGGCAGTCAGCAAGGTCAACGTCCGCCCCAATTGGGTGCTACGTTTTATCCTGGAGGATCCGATGACTTCTACATGCCAGAAGTCATCTCTCCTGCTCCACAGCGGTGAGTGCTTCCCAGGTCCTAGCACCAGCAGGCTTACGCGTCCACCATTCGCAAGGATGCTGACCGTTGCCAAGGGTCACGCCGGAAGTACCTGAACGAATCCAAGATAATGTCACACACCTTGAGCTAGAAGCTGCACCAGTCAATCGGTTGTCTGGGCTACAATCTCCTGGTCCTTTAAATGAGAAGCCCGGAAAACCGGCAACTATGAATACCTCATTCCCAAGCCGCAACTCTTCCGTTTCCAACTACTCCGCCGTAACTCCTAAGACCGCACACCAAGAATATAGCCCTGAATACCCGATCCAGCCGCAAGGCGCTGGAAATCCTTACACTGATTTGGTTGACCAACCAACGTTTTCTCCATTTCCTCCAATCCGCAATCGGCCAGCAAATGTTCCCCCCTCAGATGAAGAAAAGGAAGGCATATTGGAAAGTGCGCGTGGGGCAGTCTTGAACTCGGATGACCCCGAGATGCAACTGAGTTGGGCTCAAGACGCCTTGGCGTGGGTCGAGATCGCAGCTCAGAACGAAGCGCGCGTTTCTGAAGGCCAAGTTGGGAGACCGCGGACGCCACATATAGAGCATCAGCTGCGGGTCGATGCTATTAATGTAGTGTCATTTTTAGCAGACCAACATCACCCTAAAGCCGAGTTCATGAGAGGAATGTGGCTTGAATTTGGAAAATTCGATATGAGGATGGACAAGAAGGAAGCCTTTAGATGTTATCAGCGAGCAGCACAGAAGGGATATGCAAGAGCTGAATACAGAATGGGGATGCAATTTGAAAGTTCTAATGAACCGGACAAGGCAATCAAACACTATCTACTTGGAGTACAGGCAGGAGACTCTGCCTCTAATTATGTAAGATCCCCCAAACGAAGTCGTAGAAGGCACGACCGTAAATCCATCGGCTAACATTGCCAGCGCTTTGGGATGATGACTTTGCTTGGACAGCATGGCCAGCGTTTGGATTATCCAAGAGGCGTCGAACTTATCCGCTATTCTGCCCAGACGGCGGATGAGAATGCGCCACAGGGAGCATATGTAAGTCACTTGAGGGATTGGAATTGGAATGTGAGCGTCAAAATTAACTTTGTTCTTAGGTTTTTGGCATGTTACAAGCTCATGACCTACCTCAGGTCAATCTACAAGAACAATATCTGCCGATGGACATTGCTGGTGCGCGGTTCAACATAGAGAAAGCCGCTTATTTGGGATTTGCAAAAGCGCAAACAAAAATGGGGGTTGCATACGAGCTTTGTCAGCTGGGCTGCGATTTCAATCCTGCTTTATCGCTTCATTATAACGCACTAGCCGCCAAGCAGGGAGAGCCAGATGCTGATATGGCGATCAGTAAATGGTTTCTGTGTGGCTACGAAGGGATTTTTGAGAAGAATGAAGAACTAGCATTCACGTACGCACAACGTGCAGCACAGAGTGGACTTGCGACGGCGGAATTTGCGCTTGGCTACTTCTATGAGATTGGCATCTACGTCCCTGTCAATCTCAAAGAGTCGAGATCGTGGTACGAAAAAGCAGCGGAGCATGGCAACAAGGACGCTGCAGGACGGATTGATGGCATATCTCGCGCGAAGACACTCTCAAGGAAAGATCACGAAAATGTAGCAGTTGCCAAGATCCAGTCCCAGTATGGGTCACACAGGGGCAAAAGGCCGGATCGCTTTAAGAACCCCCCGACTCCCATGCCTACCATCTCGGATGATCCAATTGACATGCCAGAGCCGAAAATTCCGCAGACAAGACCTGGACAGCCTCAACCATACGCATATCGGACTTCCCAAGGTCAAGCCCCAAGACCTGTCTCAACCGCTCCATATCCAGTGGACGACATTATGGGACAGCCTCAACCACGGCCAAGACCTGGCCCAGGTTATCACACTCCTGCTGGTTCCACTAACCCTGGACCCCGACCGCCATCAATCGCTGCATCGGAAAGTTCTTTTGGGGATAGCAATTTCAGAGGTTCTGGATATCCCAAGTTCCAAGCTAGTCGACCGAATGTAGCCGGGAGCAATATGGGTGCCGGCCGTAGTAGAGGCGGTCCCGTATATGGACCTGAGAATATAGGAGCTGGTCGGGGTAGAGGTGGACCACCTAATGGGTCGGTCGTTGCGCCGGGCCCGCAAGGCTATCGACCGCCCAACTCTGGTCACAGTAGTCCTGCGCCAGCTATGAACGCTTCGCGACCGCCTCCAGCGCAACCTTCCACGCAGCTTCCTGCTATAGATATCGGCTTCTCTGCTCCTCCAGATCCTACTGGTGCTGACAGCAAAAGGCGTCAGCAAAGAATCGACAATGCTAACATGCCACCGCCGAATGCTATGCCAAAGTATCCAAGTAACGACGGCCAAGGAGGTAGGAGGCCGGACCGAATAGCAAGCTTACCTCATCCGCAAAGTATGCCCGCCCTCAACAGTGCAGCTAGCTCGCAGGGCAGACCCGTCTCGGCGGGAAGGCCGGATTTCTCGTTACAAGACACTGGTGCGAGGCCTGGGAGCGCCGCAACGCTACCTGTTAGGCCTCCGAAGACGCCTAATCCTGATCGCCCGGCTGCTACTCCACCACCGACAGTCCCTGTGGCCAAGCCACCGGGAAAAGGTCCCAAGACGTTCCAAGAGATGGGTGTGCCAGCAACCAAGAATGAGAGTGATTGCGTAAGCTGCTACAGACTCTCGGTAAACTTCACTATACTGACTATGTGATAGCTTGTCATGTGATTTGGAAGCACGTTCTTTTTTGGATATGGCGCGTTGCGAACGGCGAAGATACCCGGTTTTTAACAATGCATATATTGTGATTGGGCGTATAGTGGCATTATAAAACGGTATGGGTCATGTTGGATAGATGCACATCTTATAAGGTAATTACGACAAAAGCATCATAAGCGAGAATAATGTGCCGAACTTTATCTTTGCGTCGAATTCCCTGAACATTCTCACAGCCCACATTTGAAAACAGCCTGTGAAATTGTCAATCGAATAACGAGCTTTTACATTCACAACCCTTGTTAAGAATGGCTCCTCGCAAAGAGAAATCAGAGAAGGCAACAGCAGATCAAGGTGACCAGCAGCGATAGCGTTCTGCAAGATGCCATCTAATACGAAGGAGCAGGGACTGCTATGATCGTAGAGTACTTGAGTGAGTGGATTCTTGGTTATCATATTGTGAACCTAGGTTGACTTCTGTAGAAAAGCAGAAGTTCGTGATAGGACCATTGCTGTCTTCACTGCTATCATTTTTAACGTCTCAATTTCATCCTCAGCCGTCCCTATTCGGTGAGCGAGAGGCTCTATGTTCAGATCATTCTTCGTCACAAACTGATTTGTCTCTTACTGCAGGCCACAGACATATCCGCCAACCTGCATAACAAGGTTACGAAGAGTGAGGATTACGACTCTCCTTATGTCGTCCAAGGCATCTGGAAATGTATAAGTGCTGAGATAACGCAGCATACGCCGCAAAGGCCTTGAAAGAGCTCCATGAGAACCAGGTCATTGCGGGCAAGGCTGCTGGTGAGCAAGACTTTCGCCCCAGCTAATGCTGGAGTTGTCTTAAGCCAAGCCACTCACACCAATTCTCAGGCAAACAAATAGTCTACCATGCCATGCAAGACCCCAATGACGCCATGAGTCTTGAAGACCTAGCCGCCATGGACGCAGAAATCGCCACCCTCCGTAAGAGTATCACCACCAGCAAAGCCAATGAAAAACTCATACGTGCGAGCCTGGTCTCGATCAACGCTACGATGTCTAGCGAAGAGCTTCGTGATACTGTAGCACAATTGGAGCATGAAAAGAAAGAGATACTTGCCCGTCTTGTGCCTCTACGCGCGGGGAATGTGAAGCCTGTGTTACGGGAAGAGAAGGAGGTTGTGCAGAAGGAGTGGAGAGAGTGGTCGAAGAAGGCGGGGGCGAGGAAGAAGATTTGTATGGAGCTTTGGGAGATGTGTACTGAGGTTATTGAGGAGGGAAAGACGAAGGAGGAGCTTTGGGTTTGTAGAGTCCTAGCTTCTGAAGAATGCTACAAGTTGCTGATATGTTCTGATGTAGGAGGAATGGGGGCTGGAGGGCGATGGATAGGCTCGCTGACATACTCGGCTGGAAACTTAGAGTGATGGAGAGGACCTTAGTCGCATCTTGTGCTATCCCAACGGTAAGAGCACACCAGCTATTCCAGACGACGGCATGGGCTCGAATCAGCTCTACTCCGTGCCTGATGGCGAACTAGCTAGTGTGAAAATGGACATTGGCTACATCATCGCGCATCAGGCACAACGCATGACAGCTTGTCCTCCATAACACCCGCGGAGTCAGAGATCATCTGAAGAGTGTAGGGAGGGAACACTGTATGTATGCAATGGTCATCTGCTAGCTCCAGGTGCGCGTGACACCGCTATTGGTTGCATTTTGTCTCAGCACCGCCTGAAATGTGGCATTAAGAAGACATGAAAGTCTTGTATTCTGCCTTCTGCCTGGAGAGGACGAGAAAATCAAGATATATACCGAAGAAACAATAGGGCGGCCTATGGGGAGGAGAACGTTCGTGAGTTGGGGCGTCTGGGCGGAAGGTGGCATCCCTGCAGCATATCTTTGGTAGCTTGCCCTCTATTTTAGTTCTAAGCGGGGGTCCCTGACTCGACTCTGAGCCGACTTGCCTCTGCAATTCACAATCTCTACAAGCTTCACAATTACACTTCGCTCTTATCTTTGTGCGACTCTTTATATGCTTCGTATCCCCTCCAAAGCTCACAATTGCTCGTGATTGCTCTTCCCTCCCATCGGGCTTAACACAGCGAATGCGCGCCGACATGGCAACCTCCCTGCAACAACCCACCTCCAGACCCCTCCCCGATTTCGCTACATCCCCACCAGATCAAGCATTCTTCAACATGCCTAACCCTTCACAACAGTCTACCTCCAATCGGAACATGAATGGTAATCATGATACCCAGCATCGGCTATCAACGGACTTCAAAGGGAATGATACAGCCACTTACACCAATGGAAATGGGCCCGTACCCGTCCCAAACGGGCTCCCACATCCCATTCCCAATGGTACCTCACGACACCGGAATACGGTGAGCATGGGGGCTTTTGAAGGTCCCAGAAGCCCTTCGAATACCAAAAGTGCGCCCCTACATCCAACAATGCGCTGGGCAAAGAAAGGGCTGACTCGATCTTTATCAGATACTTCCCACGTCCCTTGCAAATTCTTCAGAACAGGGCAATGCCAGGCGGGGAAAGCATGTCCATTTTCACATTCTACAGATTTATCACCAGTCGATACACCTTGCAAATACTTCGCCAAGGTATGGCAAGCCATGTGGGAAAGGGTTCCAACTCAAGCAGACACGCTAATAGTCGCATAGGGAAACTGCAAATTTGGCGCTAAGTGCGCGTTGGCGCATATTCTCCCCAACGGAAGGCGTGTCAATAGACCGCATGCACCTTTGGGCGGGCAACTGCCTCTCGGTGGAAGGGTAGATCCTCAGTTGTACCAGCAATCAGACCCGGCCTTGGCACATTCACTCCTAGCTCAGCAAGCCAACGGCGCCCCATTGCCTTTTGGACACCAGATACCTCCCTATGTAGAGAACGACTTCAATCTCCAGAACCAACTGCTTGACAGCATTCCCACAATTGATACTGGATACACCTCCCACCCGGACTCCAAATATGGTTCCCCTCGAGACGAGAATCGCAACCCAATCTCACCAGTTGCCCATCTCAGTGCCCGTGATGCACCGATGCCAGCATCTTTCGAGAGCCAAGGTATCTCATACATCGCTAGGCATGGCCCGGTTGCTGCATCAGTCCCTTCCAAGTTCGGTCTTGACTCGCCCCCATCTTCCTTGCCGAAGAAAGCTGCCCTACCAACCGACGCGGTTCGGAACCTACACAGTTCCGTGTATGGAAGGGACTCGCGTGCGCGAGGTCCAGATCTTGGATCGTCGCCGCTGGGGTCCGGTGATGAGGGCTTTGGGCAAAGGATGATGCATTCGAAACGAGCCGTGAGCGTCAAAATTGGTTTCATGTCATCCAGTCTACCAAGACAGCGGCTACACGTTCCTGATGATGAGGACGAGTTCGCGTTCAGCGGAGAGGAGGACTTCCTACCACCAAGCCTGCATGACCTGCTTACTCCGCAGGAGAAGATGCGCAGGCTGTCAAGGACAGAACAGGACTCAAGGAACATGCGTGAAAGCCTCAGCGGAGTAGCCTCCCCAACGGACTCAAACAGCAAAGTCGGATCTCCCGCTGCGGGTAGTCCCTCTCGCTATGGCGCACTTTTCGCTCGTCAACGCCAAGAGGAAGCCGCCAACAATGCGGCAGCTTCAGCTTTCGGCCACGTAGGCTCGCCCCTTCGCAACTCATCGCTGCATCCCCCAATTACAAGCCCTCCCCTCCGTGCAACAAAGACATCCGGCGATGTCTCCCCAGCCTTCGCCAGCCCACCCCGCCAGTCATCAATGTCCATGATCTCTCAGCAGTTAGCTCGCCAGCGCATTTCCTCCCAAACATCTGATCCCAACGACCATCAGCCTTCGAACACCAGACAGAGCAGCAACAACAACAGTACCCTTCATCCAGGTTCTACGCGCAATCCACCCTCCTCTAACCTTACAAATCGTGCTGTTTCCTCTTCGAGCATAAGCGGCACTGGCAGGATCGAAGAAGAGAATGACGGCGTCTTCTCCATGGAGGAAGAAGATGATGATCACAGAAAGCGGTTCAGTATTCATGCCAGTGGCTACGCCTCCGGTAGCGGATCTGGCAGAGGATCGCCAAAATTAGGTGCAATCGGCTCTGGAAGGAACGTTTCTGTAGAAAGGTACGGGTTTTGGAGTTGAGGTGCGAAATCTTACGTTTTTCTACGAGCTTACGATAAGCGAATCACTTTCGGCAAAGCTCCACCTACATTTGGATTCCGACCAATGGAAAAAGGGGACTGCAAACCCCCCAACAATGACTCATTTACACGAGATACCCTAGGATCAAGCAAAACTTTGCCTTCCTTCCTTCCACCTTTCTAGTGGCATAACCCACACCACCAAATTTTGGAAACCGAACAACTCAGGTCCCGAACATATCCTAGATCAGCATGCATTATTTATCTTAGCGATTTCATCTTCAAATCTCTTTTTGTATCTACGTGTGATGATGAGTGGGGAAAGCATTTACAACGGGAACGGAAAGCTGGCTGAGTGCTTGGAATCTTGGTTTTTGGGGGGAAATGATGAAGACGAATCGTGCGATCAACGTGCAACGTGCATGCATAAAGGGCAAGGCTTACATATGTTAATTATCTAAGTAGGCTATGAAAAACAATGTAAATAAATTTTTCGCAAAGTAGAGGGAGCAACATGTCTTGTTAGCCATCCATGATACAAAGAGTCCTAACAACTCATTTTCTGGAATCTACCCTGTGCCTAGGTATACCAAATAATCGCCCACCACAGATGGCCTGTCGCCTACACAAAATAAATGGCGCCCATGCGAATACGCTATACAAAACCACCCACCAAAATACCTACCAAAAACCCGTCGCCCATAGGGTTTGGTATGGCGGATTTGCATGGCGGATTCACATGGCGGATTTATATGGCGGTATTTGGTGGCGGGTTTTAGTGAGGATGTTTTGTATGGCGGTTTTGTGTGGCAGATTTACATGGCGGATTTATGTGGCGGATTTGTATAGCGGATTTATGTAGCGGATTTGTGTAGCGGATTTGTATAGCGGATTTATGTAGCGGATTTGTGTAGCGGATTTGTATAGCGGATTCGTATGGCGGATTTTTTGTATGGCGGATTTGTATGGCGGATTTTTTATATGGCGGATTTGTATGGCGGATTCGTGTGGCGGATTTGTATGGCGGATTTTGTATAGCGGATTTGTATGGCGGATTTGTATGGGCGAATTCTTCGAGGGCGAACTTAGAGGGTAAGCACGGGGGTCGTCGTCCAATTGGAAATGTATGGTTTATATCTATAATACAAAAGTTCCCAACAACGCTGTCTCTAATCTATCATGCATCCCTTATATTTAAATCTTACAACTCATCCTTCCCCCCTTTTTGCTTCGCCTTTATCACCCTCTCCTCCTCCTCCCTCTGCATCCTCTCCTGCACACTCTCCCCCTTCCCAACACCCGCTACCACCTCCCCACCTCCCTTCCCCTCACCACCCACCGCCCCCCTCAACACCTCCGCAATCTCATCATCATAGACAGTCCACTCCGGCACCTGCCTCCTCGCCCTCGAAAGCTTCGGCTCCTTCGTTTGCGGATTATTACACAAATCGATCGTTCTTGCTTCCTTGAGACTCTCATCACTGCACCACGTCTCGCACCACAACCACTCCTGCGGTAGCGATTTTATAGGTAGGACGTGCTGCATGTGGTTAGGGAGGTCTTGATCTAGGTTCGAGAGAGAGCCGGGGTCGGCGGAGAGTTGGTAGTATTGTTGTCGGAGGCGGTCGCCGGCAGCGATTTCGCGGAATTTGATGAGATCGACGACGTAGAGTGCTGAAATGTGGTAGGGTTTTCCGCGGAGGAAATTAGCCCAGTAGCCTTGTTTCCAGAAGCGGAACCCTTCCATTTCGGTGCGGGAATCGCACATGGGTGTGAAACCGTAAGCGGCTCCTTCGAGGTCGAGAGTGACGAGATCGTACATGTCGGTGCGGACGATTTGATCTGCGTCTACGAAGATGACTTTGTCGAGGGAGGTGGGGAAGAGGACGTCGAGGAAGAGGATTTTGTAGCCCCAGATTTCGCGCTGCTTTTCGCTTTGGGCACGTAGCCAGTGCGGCCATTTGTAGGTTATCAGTTCGTATTGGAAGTTGTAGTGGGCGGCGAGGTGGGGGAGAGAGGCTTTGAAGCTGGGGGAGAGGAATTGTGCTATGAACCAGAATTTTACGGTGTGGGTAGTGTGGCGTAGGACGGAGACCATCATTATATTGAGCATGCGTTCGTAGAGGTGGCCGGAGGCAACGGAGAAGATGTTTATGTCTGCGTGTTGGGGACGAGAGGGAGCGAGACCGAGGGTGGAGAGAAGGGAGGTGGCGAGCTTGGAGGCGCGGCTTAGGTAGTGGGTTGGGGAAGAGGAGGAGATGGATTCTTCAAGGACATCTTCGGCTTCCATGCCGGGATTGCGGGAGAGGCGGGGATAGAGGGTTTTACCTTGGAAGGACATGAGGGTTATGTCGGTGCTGGAGTCGCCGGGTTGGGCGTTGTAGCCCAATTGGCCGGCGCTGTCAATGGTAAAGATTTGGGAGCTACGGCCGGGTTGGAGCTGGAGTTTCCAGAAGCCAGGGTTGGCTTTGAATTGGAAGTAGCCCAGATTCGACATGATAATTGTGTCCGCAGAGTGAGGATCTTTTTCTGTTCCTAGGTATAATTGGACACCGCGGGGTGGAGGTCCAACTATGACGTCCCTCGAGTGGCCTTCGATAAGGATGTGCTCTAATTCGTAGATCGCATCGACGTTGTCGCCCTCCTTCAATGCACTAAGCTTGATATTATCGAGATCATGAACGGACTCCTTAGGCGCAACAAGCCATGCTGGAGGAACATCAAGCGCCAAATTCAGCAAAGCGTCCTTGGGCAACTTATCGAAAGTTGCCTGGAGGCTTCGCAGTTCTCCATCTTCATTGAAGGATGGTTTCGCATCCAGAACATGACGGTAGAACCTTTTGATTGGTAGTTCTTGCATCTTCTCCCGTGGATTGAGGTACATCTTAAGATGAACGCCATTAAGCTCAGACAAGACTTTTAGTATCGGCAGCCACCGCTGTGCTACTTGGCTCGTCGGGTCTATTGAGACAACGAGATGGATTGATGAAGTATCTGCATCCCCAGTCTGAATCATGGTGTAGTCGCCTGTCCAATTGACGAATTTGTTCATACGCAACGTTGGGGCGGATTCGAAGATTCCCTCGGGGATATCAGACACAGTGGAGAGAGCAATGGTTGAAGACAGTATTGCTGCTTCCAAGGCAGAGCTTAATTGCATTTCAGGAAGGACTGCCGTGAGAGCCGCACGCGCAGGGTCTAGTCGCTTCGACCGCTCAAACTCCAGTAACTGCTCGAAGTCGCTATTAGTGAAGGCGGTGGTCTTGGCTACAGGTCCTACCACCCTGCCGTTGAGAATGATGGCTTGTTGCCCGGGCTCAAGACCGGATGCCTGAGTCACTGGTTTCACAGCATTCCAAAACTGTTTTGCTCGCTCTACAGATTCTGGTGATAACTCTTTTTTGATCTGAGCAAGCTGCTCGTCACTAAAAAACCTCTTCAGCTTCAAATCTTTTTCCAACGCACGACAATCAAGATTTCTCCTAGTCTGCTTCACCATCTCTGCCATGAGGACAGATTCTGGAAAGTCGCCTGGTACGTCAGCATTATGTATGAGCAATAATTCGACGTTCCCACGGTCCTTGCAGAACGTAGAAGCCGACAGCACTAGTTCAGAGCCTTCTTGGGAGTCGAGATCAGCTATGATCATTAATTGTGCAGTAACGGAGTCTGTTACTTTCTCTCCCGTTTCCGGCACCACACGTGGTATGATGTTAAAGATATCTGCGTGTTTCGATGTCAGGCTCCCTATATCGATAATTCTGATGCTCGTTTCATCTTCCGGGATGATTAGGGCGTTTCGATGGGAGATGGCATTTTCCAGGAATTGACCAGCGAGCCAAGTATCTTCTGGGATCAGCTCTTCATAAACTTGACGTTGGAGCGATCGAAGATCCATGTCGATTTTCTGGCTCATAACCTGCAACCAGGCGTCATTTCGAGGCAGCGCTACTCCATTAGCGAACAATGGTGCAGGGGTCTCATCAGCTCCCAGTCGCTTCAGATAGGCCTGTGTCTTCTGCAATCGCTGTTGATACTCTTCTGCTTGAAGAACTGACTGAAAGTCAGACGCAACCTGATCCGTCCGAAGCGGTCGGTCCTGGATGGTCGATTCGAAAAATGCTTTTTTGGCGAGGGCAACTCTCTTGCCTACTGCTGACTGTTTGATGTTGTTAGCTACCTCTCGAGGCTCTCAACACTACCGCCAATCTCGGGTATGTACTTACTGCTTCTAAGTATGCCAACACAGCACTCAGACCATACGTATCTAAAAGATGATAGGCGACTTTGGCCTGGTCGATGGCCGCTTCTGAGGTAATCAAAGGTACGATACCAAACCGGATGGGTATCTTGCGCTTCACAAAAGTTTGTAATGACTCTACAAGTAATCCTACATCTTTGACATCCGAGAGATCGAGCAGTAATATCACATTATGAATATCACGCCGGACTTGAGGCAATTGCCCAGGGAAAGTCCGTTGAAGCAGCTATGGGAATTTTTCAGCAGGTGGTGCAAACCATGGCGGAAGGGAACTTACTGCAGAAGAATGTACGGGCCAGCCGCTGTATCGCTTATCCTTTTCAATATCATTGAGCCAAATAATGACCTTTCCGCCCTCAATCTCATCCCTGTAGTCGTAACGTTGCGAATCCGTATCCATTTTCGCATCTGCAATTGCTGGATGCGACAAGATCTGTACTGCTTCCGATCCACTAAGACCAAGACCTCGTAAATTGCCAGCGATGGAACGCTCGCGTCGTAATTGTTCGAGAAGCCCAAACGCATCCATCTGACGAGCTTGTACCTGCTGACCATTCATCCAAATCACATTGTAGCCTGCTGGCAAGAAAAGCTCGCGATTGCTGACGTGTTCTTTCACGAAATCTGTAGATGCGTTGCGTTTCGTAATAGTGGAGGAGTGCTTGGGAAAATCTTGAGATACCTTCAAAAGGATCTCAAATGGGTCTTCACTAGCCATGATGAAACTTCCAGTTTTGAGGCCAAGACCTAACAGCTCTTTGGCCGAAAGGGGTTTGAGATCCGATACTTCCTCGGTATCAAGCAGAAAGTCTACAGCACCTGCTCCGGGGTCTTCCCCAGGGTCTTCTTCATTACCAATTAAAGGTGCCTGGTCTTCTATTCCTTCAGCGCCTTCTGCTCCACCACTCCGGTCATCAATAACAATATAGTCTGTTCTTTTGAGCGCGAGCTCAATGCCATAGCCGCTAACCGCCAAAGGTTTCGCTTCCTGCGTTGTAGAAGGCCTATACCGGATCCTATAGGAATTTTGTCCATTACGAGCCGTGTTACTTATAATCTGGTGGAACTGGGCAAAAAGTGGTGACATAATATCGGCATATAGTATCGAGGGAGATATATTGGGGTCGGAGCCTTCCCCTAAGACGCGGTCAAATGGTAGATGTTCCGGATTCCTGTTGTTTGTGAGCTAGGTATGAGAAGAACTCCGAGCAACACATCTTACTTCAATTGGCCCACGTCTTGCTGAGCTCGATCTAGAGCTGGCGAACAGTATTGCTTTTCATCAAAATACACCCAAACTGGACATGCGGCATCTTGTGCAACCATTAAAGACGGCTGCACCGATGTGTCGTAGTAGTGGTAATGAGCTTCTATTCGAGGAGCTGCAGAGTGTATAGATAGAGCAAACTGGAAGGACGATAAGGCCTCCGGGTCTCTAATATGACCATCATCTTTCAGCACCTCGAGAAAGGTATTATAGAGCTCTTGATCGGTCGAACAATCCGCGAAACGCCCTTCAGCAATTCGGTCAAGGAGAGGGAAGTAGGCGGTCGAATTTTCTTCTGCAGCTGTTTCACTACTTGAATATCAGTACAGATGTCCACACGGCCATTGAGTTATGATAGTACCAACAGGAGCTCTAGGATATAAGGGGGCGAATTGAACGATGCCTGTAGGGCTACATTGACTGAAGGACTAGCCAATGCATGTCGAACGTTAAGGGAAGCAGTCAACAAGAGTCCCAGAAGCTCTGCAGGTAACAGAGAGAGTCGCATGATGTTCAAATTCCTCGAAGGTCCAAATTCTCATGCTGCTACTTTGGGCGAATTGCCAAAGAAGGGCGCGTGTGATTGTAGAGGGCAATCCTATGTAAACAAGTTCGTGAAGCTCAGAGATCTCTCTAAGGCGAGAGTAACAGTCATAGAGTTCGTCTCTATGAACCTAGACAGACTCATTGTGCTCAGATCCACAGTTATCAAGCTGCCTTTCCAGATTATATTACTTTCGTAATGGCCAGATTTATATACTCGGAGAGTCGGAGAAAGTGATTCGCCGTGGCGGCATTCTAGCCTCCGCTGCCCGCGACTCTTGGCCTCAGTCGTAAACAACCAAATTGCTAAGCGGAAGTTTTGTGTCACGGTGAAACCTTGTTCAGTGCATATCACTATGCATGATCCCTTGGACATTCGGTAGATATGAATGAGCTCAAAAGATTGTCAGGTGGCCACTTGGATCGTTTCTCTTTCAACATTTCCTGAATCTATCAGATTTGAGATCACCAGATTTTCAACATTATGAATGCCTATGAGGAACGTCTCCAGAAAATTGCGGTAGACAGGTATATTAGAGAATCAGGCATGAATCCCCCAACCGCTCCACCGTCATACTCGGCCCCAACTCCACCTCCAACTTCAAGTCCACCCCAAGGTCCAGCTGCTCAGAATGCAATATCGTCCGACGCTCACATCCCAGCTGCCCACAACGGATCCTTGTCCAACTCTCAAGTCCCGGCTGCTCAGAACGGATCTTCATCAAAGTCTCTCTCATTCAGTACTCTCGATGTTTTCACATTAGAAAAATTCAGTGGCAATCAGCTTGCAGTTGTTCACGTTCCCTCAAACCTCTCGGATTCAGATGCTCTGACGCAAGAAATCAAGCAAAAGATAGCACGCGAGTTCAACTTTTCGGAGACTGTTTTCATTCATGAGCCCGTTTCTGGATCGCAAGACCATCAAATTGAAATCTTCACTGTCAAGGAAGAGTTGCCAATTGCGGGTCACCCTGTGATTGGAACCCTCAATTACTTGGCTCAACGCGTAGAGCCGCCCTTGAACCGCCTGACGCTGCTGTGCAAAGCCGGTCTGATTAGGGGCAGGTATCACCAAAAAGACAGTATCTCCCAAGCCGAAATACCGCATCAGAACCTCAGGATCCACGAGGAGCTTGTTCCAAGCGGACTCATGTTGAGCTCACAACCTCATCCGCTACAGAATATCCTTGCCTTGGACTTCTTCCCTGTGGTATCGACAGTGAAAGGTCTCTCTTTTGTTCTTATCAGTGTACCGTCTGTACATCCGTATCTTGAGATGTTGGAGCCTGCTAGCTTCGATTTTGACGCAAGCAAGATCAAATTTGACGAAGGCTGGGAAAAATCCTTCGTTGGTGCATACTTCTATACGAAAACGTCACATCCACAGCAGGCAATGATTTCGATCAAAGCAAGAATGTTTGAACGAAGTGTGGGAGAAGACGCAGCAACGGGTAGCGCGGCGAGCGCTCTTGCTTGCTATTTGGCACTGAAAGACGGGAATCCAGGCAAGTGTTATCGCTTCAACATCCAACAAGGGATCGAAATGGGACGCCCGAGTGATATTGGGGTAAATGTTGAATTGGATTTAAGTGGAAAAGGTGTGAGCAGTTTAGTTCTGGCGGGTAGCGCGGTCGTTGTAACTCAAGGCACTATGACTTTGCCTAAGTCTTGATCAAGCAGAAGGGGGACATGCACATCTATCCTTTACTGGTGCAAAGGGGAATCTGGATGTGTTAACGGCAATACTCAAAACTTCCCACCATTATTGGCGAGACTGTATCGGTCAGTTACAGGTTCTTGATGTATGCATAAGAGCTGAACAATAGTTAGTTTCCCGTAGACGATAGCTGAAGAAATATCCATCAGCCACTTGTGGCAAAAATAAGGATTTCATGCTCATGCATAACGGTACGGATGGATAACCCCACCACTTCATGACCAGCGGCTCCTTCCGTATCAGATTTTGATGCACCATTGCGAATATAATTATCTTCATGGACGGCAGATTTCCTGTCGATGGTGTTTGACGAGTAACATCAAACTCAGTATCTGTCACAGAACATGCATCAGATCGTAAACAGGTTTTGCAGCTGCGGAGGTCGCGGTTCAGCTTTTGCTTTGGACGGGTACACCGACAATGGCGGGCATGCGGTCCGATTTGGATTTGAGATGCGGCCTGTAGCCAGACCTGATCGTCTGATCGACCTATTATCTTCCACAAAGATTGAGATCAGTCATGTTCCAAAACAAACGGTTCGGTTCGAGCGGTAGAACGCGGCTGAGGTTTGAGCATGATTGGCTGGGCTGTGGCTCCCCAAGCTGCAATGCGACTTTCAGAGCTGAGGTCTTGAAGATGTACACCATACAGGAAGGCTTTGCACTATAGTAAACAATTGACAGTGTCGACGGATAAGAGCGTGCTGCAAGGATCGCCATCCAGACCATCAGGCCGTTGCATACGTGCGTAAGGCTCCTTACTCCACCGTAAGTGGGCAGACTGCACACAGCTGGGATTTCATATGTCCGAGGTCTGCCAAAATGCGGCCATGATCTCAGGATGCAATGCTGGTGGGGTTCAGGAAATATCAAAGTTGTACAGCAGGTAGCCTGGAGGGCCCCTAAGGTAGCCAGGGCAGAAGCACCCCCCCTGTCCGGTGGCTCGAATTGGGGGCGCTATCATCGTGTCTAGCCCCCAAATCTACTCGATCATTGAAGCGGGTATGCGAGTCACGCGATCTATTCGCGTGCATTTTATCGCCCGGACCGCCTGCCCACCCCCCTGCAGCCAAAATATCGGCCTGTGCCGAGACTGGGGCCAGAAATGATGCCAATTTTGAATAATTGGAATTGCGAGATTTCCTGGCCGCATTGATGCTGGAAGGTGCAAAGCAGTGACTTGGCCATCCTATCAATGGCCCATGGAGGTCGCGAAGCACCCAGTCGGATAGTAGACGATTCGCCGTGGGAATTTGACCGAGCATATTCGATAAAGCTTGATATGGTCTGTCCAAGCTGGCTTCAGCTGGCCCTGTGGGGAAACAAGGACTAACAAGCCACCGCTTCCTCATCCTGATCGACGTATGCACGAGCATGCAATAACGCGTATAGTGAAGAGCCCAGGGAGATCCTAATACACTTAATCCGTACCAAATGGGCTAAATGATTACTCTGACAGGGCCAAGAAAATGTTCAAATTCGTACCTGTTCAGCCCCGCCAATGCGATAACAGACTGCAAGATTGGTTTACGATCTTAGCTCCTGGAGCTTCGAGTAAATCAGAGTGGGCGATGCTCGGTGGCTTTTGGGCACCTCGCTCAGGTCCCATGTGTCGAATGGAGCTTTTTGGGGGCATTTGCGCAGTACAAGAACGCTTGCATAGGATGCAACATGATCGCCGCACTTTGTCATGAAGTGAATCAGCGCTGTAGCCTCATCACATGGACGGAGACAGGAGGCAGGAGGCAGGAGGCAGGAGGCGTTGCTGCTCGAAGACAATTCGAGACGAGACGGGGGGCAGGAGGAGACGGAGCTGGTAAGGCGGGACGAGTGCCGACGGGTACACCGTAGTGGGTGGTGGATGGTGAGTGGGAAGTTTAGGGGGGCTCTAGGGAGACAGCCTACCCTAGAAAGCAGCCAAGGCAGCCACTAGACAGGGGATGGGTAAGGGAGGGCAGATCCGTTAGGGCGTAAATCCTTTAGCGAGCCTTTGGGAGGCGGGTGAATGGTCATAATGCGAGCTTGTCTTTCCCAAAGGGACCGTGGCTGCGCGCCGTAATTCTCAAATTTCTGATGTGCCGTTGGAACGTTTGACAGGCAAGAAAATAAAATCAAGGGTGCAATTCGTGCGTCAAAAGGGCCAGGTAGTCGAAGTCCTACAAGTCCTGCTGCTCCTGCGCCCTACTTCTTCGGAGATCCGTTTCTTGTACAGTACCCCATCTTCACGCCTTCTCCAACACAGTGCTGATGCTGTCAATAATCAGCTTCTGCTTATTCACTCAAATACATCTGCCTATTGACGGGTGCATCTGCTGTTCGTAAAATTTGCCTGCCTCTTAATTATTACATATAGACTACCTTATTACCAAGACATCCGTCACGCACAGCTACTACTACCTTGGGCCACCTTCGCCGCATTACCGCCGTGCAAAAGACCCTCACACTTTTCTTTGAACCCTTTTCGTGCCCCATCCGGCTGACTGGCTCAACTGCGGACTCATTAAGCTACCGTGTCATATTCAGGACTGCTGCCTTCTTTGCTCCGAAATCGACACCACATATTTTATGTCGGCCAGCAACAGCTTCGCCTGTTTGCATTGCAATCAAGACTAATCACATAACTACCGGGTCGTTGCTGAGCCATCGAGTCTCCGTCGTAGCCAGATCTGTGGGTGTGGATACCGGCAGAGAAGGAAGGGAACATTCCGCCCAGCAACGAAGGTTTACAGCAACGACCGTAATATCAACAAATAACGCCCGTAGATCTCGGACATTCTCACCTACCCACGACCATTGAACAGGACTGATTGAAGGTTATGTCATATTGAGATCCTACAGCTTTTACTTGCTGCGTCCAGACTACAAGCAAGGCGGTAGCCTGCACGCCTACAACACATTCCAAGGAAATTAACAACATGTCTACACACAGCTCGACATCCTCCAGAGAGGGTGCTGCATACCCATGGATACTGGAACATCTCTTCGCATACCCTGGAACTTATGAGATACCCTTGCGGACAATGTACACACTGAATTCTACACCACAAAGCCAGCAGCACCCACGTCAGTCGCTTCATGGAGGCCCCCCATCCTTAACCTCTACGGCGTCAAGTCCAGAAAGCTCTCCAGCATCACCGAACTTCCCACCCGAACAGCAACATCAATTACCCGCCTACACCGCCACCAATGCAACCGATCATTTTAAGGGCTGTCTCATGTCATATATCCGCCAATTACCAGCCCAACCGTTCTCACTACCGCCGTCATTTATAACCTCATTCGTCCGACGCTGTTTTACTGTGGACCTATGTAAGGTGGACTTCACGCAGGCATTGACAGCATTGGACTACTTGAAGGATCTAGAAAATAGAAGGAAGAAAGAACTCACACTGGCTCTACAAAGGCTTGGAATAGAGCAAGGCTTAGGGCCCCAGGCTAAAGAGGACATAAGCAACAATGCGAGGATATCGGAATGGCTGCAGGGCATGCAAGACAAGGAACGAAAAGTTGAGGCACTCTATACACAAATCTATCTAGGTCTTCGGCGCTGGGTAAGTCATTGCTCCTTCTATTAGTGGCACTGATCTTGTACTAATTCATAACGTTCAGACCCTGATCAACGAAATGCGCCTTGAGCCATTCAGCAAAGCAAATAGCATAGCGATGCTAAATACCCTTTACCCTCCTACAACCGCTACTCCTCCCACACGCCAACTCACAGCAGAGATCCTCAAATCCCAACGTGATGCCTTTTTCAGGTACATACAGGGCGTCGAAAAGAACGGGAAAGATTTACTGAAGAATCTCGAACACCAGAACAAACGCCCAGGCGACGAAAATGGCTGGGCTTTCCTCAGAGAGACCTTGGACAAGTACCTTCGCACCGCCAACGGCGTTATTGAAGAGTGTCAGGAAGTGTCTGGACCGGAGTATCTTGACGCAGAGTCCGAAGCATACCGCCGTGGGAATAGAAGGGCGGACTCCGGCGTTAGCTTCGCGACTGGCGATCGGCCATCTACTAGCAGTAGCAACGGCAGAAATCACCTCCCTCCAACCAATAAACCTCTTCCTGCATTTCCAGAGCAACAAGCACCACAACGGCCACCACCAACCCCCAAGAAGCGAGGTACAACATTGGAGAAGATTGCTCGAGAACTTCGAAACCTTCGAACACGCAACGATGTTAAAGAATTATCTACGACATCGAACAACATCGTGAAAGAACCCAAGCTTCGCTCACTGAAGAAGATGAAATCGACGAGCTCAATAGGTGGAGCGAGAGCTAAGCATGCCAGAGTCGGCAGCGATGAAGCAATGACCGAATTCAATATTGATGATGCTCGGCGGCAGCGTCTGATTTGGGAGGCTCAACGAGAGAAGGAGAACAGAGCACAGTCAAGTCTCGGGCACAGGCATAACCCGAAGACTATTGTCCTGGACGATTGAGCACGTGGGAGCATTTCCTTGTAATGATATTTGATATACCCAGCGAGGGCGTTGGCACGGATGGAATGTTTACACGATGGCATAGATATGACCAGCATGGGGACAGGTTGCATCAAGCGTTTTGAGACGTTTCAGGCCATCTTTTGCTGCTATGAGGTGGACATGGCACTTAGCGTATTATGTTGTTACCTTAGGTACTAAGTTACCTTAAGGATGGATTCTCAATGCAGAGATATTAGCACTTGTACTTAGCTGCAAAGTTCAAGGACAAGGCAATCATTTTCACAATCCAGTCTTCATAGGATTAAGTGACTACCATCACGTTCTTCACAGGACCAGTTGTGATGTCATTGATGGGGAGAACTATCCATTTGCTTCACACCTTCCTTTAGTACCCCGATGGGGCTTAGTGGGTTACAGGAATCCTGAGCGGCAGGCGCAGTGTACTCACTGCTGCATACAATCATGAGCATTCTGGATGCGAGTGCTCCACAACTACCACCTCCTGGCCTCCAGAGCTCCTCATGGGATCACTACCGCCAACAGCGAATGGCTTAGCTTCCCCATTGGCTGCGCAGCGCAACAATGAAAAGCCCATCGATCTCAACATCCGCAAAGTTGTCCTAGGAGATGTCCTTTTCGATCCCTGGTATCCGTCATTTTACCCCGAAGAGCTCGTCGGTAGAGAAGTTGAGAGGCTCAATGTCTGCCAATGGTGTTTCAAGTACTCCAAGGATCTCATGCCTTATCTGGCGCACATAGTTCGGAAACACTCCATCTCGTAATGCTATCAACAAGCTAATGAATTATCCACCAGAAATCATGTCCTGGAAAGCTTACACCTCCACCCGGCAGGGAAATCTACTCGCGCGATCTCCATGCGATCTACGAAGTCGACGGCGAGGAGCACCAGCTCTTTGCCCAGAACCTCTCCCTCTTCGCCAAGCTCTTCCTCGACAACAAATCCATCTTCTTCGACGTGACATCCTTCAATTACTACCTCCTCGTACATACTCCACCCACTTCTACTTCCACCCAGATCATTGGATTCTTCAGCAAAGAGAAGATGAGTTGGGATAATAATAACCTCGCTTGCATCCTCGTGTTCCCACCCTGGCAGCGCAAAGGGCTCGGAAAGATCTTGATGGGTATTAGCTATGAACTTAGTAGACGGGAGAACCGCATCGGAGGTCCGGAAAAGCCATTGAGCGAATTGGGGAGGAAAGGGTATATGCAGTTCTGGCAGGCAAGGATTGCAAGGACCGTATTAGGATTGAAAGCAAAGAGCACGTTGAGTGTTGCAGAAATTGCCGAGAATTGCTGGATGTTGCCTGAGGATGTAGTGGCTGCCTTAAGAGAGATGGGAGTGCTAGGTCAAAAGAAGAGAGCCGATGGGGGCGTAGTGATCAGTAAAGCGAGGGTAAGGGAGTGGATTGTTAAGAATGGGGCAGATTTGTCAGCCCCCATCAGTGAGGAAGGGTTCTTGGAAGCGTGGGAGCCAGTGGAAGATGGAGAGGGTTGAGGGTAGCCGTAACAGTTTCATCTCCTAAGAAAGATGGTGGCTTTCATAATCCACAACGCAGCCTACCTAGGAGCGCGCGCGTAGCGAAACAGTGTATGTTATCGCTCTTTTTGACTCCCGCCAGCCCCCACTCCTTCTTTACTTTCTCAGTCGTCTAAAAGACCCTCATCATACGTCTTTTAACGCGTTCTGCTCAGTTTAGGTGTTGATCCAGATCAAAATCGTTCCTTTTACGACTCGATCATTTAGAAGCCGCCGCAAAACCAACGAAATTTCAGTATCAAACATGCCAGATTCGTCCTCTAAAGATTCATCTGATCAGACCTACTCCATTCAAAAGGATACTGAAACGCTGCAGATGAAGCGGTCCGTTTCTGCGCTGACAAAGTGAGCATAAATGGCAATTTGAGGCGATCAGTCCTAACGAGCGAAAAGGTCTTTCGAAAATGGCGAGTATTCTGATTTAACCGTCAAATGCCGGGATGAGTCTTGGAAGGTGCACCGCGTCGTAGTCTGTCCTCGCTCTACCTTCTTTGCCAATGCATGTAAGACTGTATTTCAGGTCCGTTACCAACATAGTTCCTTCTCATAAGCTGCTAATCATGTCAATAGGAGGGGCAATCTGGAATAGTAAAACTACCAGAGGATGACCCAGCACTAGTACATGAAATGCTCGTGTTCCTCTACTCCTGTGACTACGATGACGAGTCCCATCAAAATCCCTACGAATTCAACGCTCGAATGTACGCCCTTGCCGACAAGTATGGGATCGAGGACTTGAAAGATTACGCAAAGTATTCGCTCTCCCGATGGCTGCCCCCATTTGGGTACGAGGTGAAATCTTCTGACGCACCGGAGTTTGTCAAAGCTCTCAGGGTCATCTATACCACCACCTTAAGTTCTGACCGGGGCCTTCGCGATCTAGTCATTCCAGTCATCAAGAAGCGCATGGTTGACCTTCGGGAAGATTCTGATTTTGTGGAACTGCTTAGTTCAGGATGGGGCGATGGTGAATTTGCGCTAGATGTGTTCGACGCCTTGTTGGAGTTGGCGCAACCGAAAACATTTGGGTGCATCGATTGTGATACTGTTGCCTTCGTCAAGCGCCATCAAGAGGTTAGTTGTTTGAAATGCGGAAAGTAAGGTAGGCAGCGTTCATAATTCGGCCTAAGCTCAAGCCCTAGACCAGCGCAGCACATCAAAGCTGATAAGGAAGTGTACTCTCATGCCTCTGTTGCAACTAGGAGAAAAAGGAGCTGGCTACGTGCAATCAAAAAGTAATAAGATTTTGCGAGCTACGGCTTCAAGAACCTCTGAAAACCAAGAAAAAAAGCGACTACTCAACCATACACGCTCACCCTCCAACCTGCCAACAACCCCCCTCCTCCCCAACCCAAAAAGACACCTCTTCAACACTTCCATCTCCTATCCTTACTCACATATCCCCTATCCCAACCCACCATCCAAGCCCCATCCCCCCTCCTCTTCCCCCCAACCCATCCTCCCTCCTTTTTCTCCCCCGTCACTCATCCTTCGTCTTCTTTCTCTCCATACACTCATACCATGCACGCTGGCTCAGAAGGCATAGTCGTAGCTATATTTCATCCTTCCTCCTCTGCCTCCCCACTCACGTAATCCTTACCACGCACGCACGCGAGCCCAGAATCTTGAATCATGAAGAGACATGCAACTTTCTTTGTTTTACGCGGGTAGTGTATTTCAAAGGGTAGTTATGGGAAGGATGCAGGGGGGCAGAGAGATGCGAAGGGGATGGAATGGGATGAGTATGGGATGGGTATGGGATGGGTATGGGATGGGTATGGGATGGGTATGGGATGGGTATGGGATGGAAGTTTTATGATGGGGTGAGAGAGATGGGTTGTTGTTTTCGCGAGAGGATTGGGGATTGCAATGGAGTCAGTACATTATATAACGTTATGTAAAAGGCGAAGTAGAAGAAGAATACCTCTCCAACTCCCCAAAAACAAAAATAATACAAAACACGCACGTCCCAACACCTTCTACTATCCCCCCCTAAACCACCAAAACACCAAAACACCAAAAATGAGCGATCAAAATATTCGCCATCTCAAGTCTTAAATCTAGTACGTACGAGGAGTTGTATATCAGAAGGATGAGTGAGTACAGTTTAAAGATGTCTAAGGGTGGAAGTGTTGGAAAGCTTAGAAAGGGAAAGGGTAGTGCTGATATTATAGGGATATGATGATGTGGCGATGGAGGGGATACTTGGGTGTGATGGGCTTGGGCTCCTAGAGGGGGGGAGCAGGTACAGAACGCAGAGCGATGTGTCTAAACTCATGGTTCAGTCTAATAGCACTACCGAGTTGAGTTGGAAATTCGTTTACCCGAAATCAAAGACGTAGGAAAGGCTGGTGTGGTGAAGAACTCTACTATGCGATGTGATTGTTTTTCGTTTTGTATAGCAAAGGATGAAACGAGAGTGCCAGAATTGCCCTATGCACTGCGACAAAGGAGTAGCACCAAAGGGATAAACCATCCAAAATGATCTCATCGAAATAATTTTGTGTGTCATTAATCTCAACATTGCGTACCTCAAGACTTAATCCCTCGAGCCAGATCCGTTCATTCAAACACCAGCCCATGCCTTTAAGCTCGACATGCGGAGACTCACTCAATCGCTCACTCAGTATCTGTACCTGGAAATGACAGCCAACTCCCGCGTGCTTAACCTCCACGCTCGCCAAACTCCTTAGCCCAGTTCTCAAACTCCTGCAAACCTTGCTTGCTAACGCTTGGCCGGATGTTGATCAAGCTTGCCTCGAAATCCTCAAATTGTATTGGTCGTATCTCCTCCGTAGACATGTATAGGAGAGCTTCCCCAAGACTCCGGAGGGGGCCCATGGCAGCATCTTTGGCTAGAGCTGTGATATCGCTGCCTGAGAAACCTGGTAACATTGTTAGCGAACTGCTAGTCCATGATGCGTTGCAAATGACTCACCGTCAGTTAGCTCCACTAAGACTTGTATGTCTTTCTTGCTCAAGTTGTGCTTCTGATGGCCCAGTAATGTCCTCAACTGTTCTGCTCGCACGGGCGGCTCAGGAAGGGGTATGTACTGTCTCCTGACGAATCTTCGCCGAGCAGCCTCGTCGATAGCCCACGGCATGTTCGTAGCTGCAAGAACAAGAACTCTAGTTGCATCTCCTTCCGCTTTCTCTTTGTCATTCAGCTTACTGCCTGCAGCCGCGCGTTGCAGGTCCGACCATTGAATGAGGAATTCCGTCTTGACACGTCTCGTAGATTCGTGCTCACTAGAACCCCCCCTCGATGATAGAAGTGAATCTATCTCATCGACGAATATTATTGAGGGAGCAAGCGCCTTAGCTAGAGCGAAGAGCGCCCGTACGAGTCTTTCCGAGTCTCCAAGCCATTTGGACGTGAGGCTACTGGCTGAGATGGCAAAGAACGTAGATCGAGACTCTGTTGCCACCGCTCTGGCGAGCATTGTTTTCCCTGTTCCAGGAGGGCCAAACAGTAGCATGCCCCTGGCTGGCTCTCGAAGGCCCATGAAGAGATCTGGTCGAAGAAAGGGATAAACCACGGCCTCTTTCAAGGCTTTCTTTGCAGCTTCCAGACCAGCTACGTCGCTCCAATGCACTTCATCGCCCTGAACAACTATCTCGTTGAAGATCTGCTTAGCTGCACTTTCGTCGACTCCCTTAGGTAAGTGCTTCTTAACGTATTTTAGTCGCTCACGCCAAGGTGCAGAAGCGTCTATCCCGCTAGAGGCCTCTCTCTCGCTCCTAGGAGACTCAAGCTCCGGGTCGACTGGAATAGGATTCTCGCGAACTTTCCGCGCTATTCGTTTCTTCTTATCTCCTACTTCCTGGCTACTGCTAGTATGCTCATCATTGCTTTCAGAAGATCCAGACTTCCCTTGCATATCCCTATCATGCTTGGTCGATCGAGGTGTTGAGCTATTTGCTACTGGGCGTCGGCTAATACCAGACGGTGCTGAAGGCCGTGTCGTCCTTTGAGGTGAACGTTGCCTTGTCGGTAGACTAGCTGCTCTGGCATTTTCTGTTTGACGATTGGTCCGGGCGAGAAACTCAGCAGTTGCTCTTGTGCTAGCAGTCTGTTTGGGGAACTCTGTCCTGTATGAAGGATAGTCGACTGTTGCTTTCGATTGCACAGGTGATTTGTTCCTAGACTCTGGGATAACAGGATCCTTGGCCTCCTCTGCATGTGCCGGAGGTGTCGGTGGTTCCAGGGTGATAAGATCTGCGTTCGTCTGCGGACGTAAGCCCGAGTTTCCGTTCACGTACTGCTGATTTGAGGCTGACGGAACAGTAGGGTAGCTATAAGGGCGTTGACTGTCCTCAAAGGAAATTAAATCAGGCGGTGTGCGAGTCTTATGTTGCACTAGATTATTTCCCCCCAAAGCTTGATCTTCTGCGTCTGTCAAGTTCGTAGAGGCAGGCCGAGAAGAGGGCATTCCGCCAACACTATCGCGGTGAACAGAATCTACTGTCGTAGTACTACCGTTTCGGGCCCCTAGATTTTGGCCTAGCTTTTGCCCTGTAACCTTGGATATAGAATCCCATGCCAGACCTGCCGCTTTCGAGGAAGCAGGTGGTACTCTTGGAGCCGAAGCTCGCGGCGACTTTGAGGGCTTCTTGCCATCCCTTGGTCCACGTAAAGTAGTCAACATAACTCGTCCCTTTTTCTCTGGACTGGGCGTCCTCGATGTCTTTTTTGAAGGCACAGGGGATGTCTTTTTGGAAGGCACAGGTAGAGCAGCTGATGGTTGAGAGGGTGGAGGCGCCATCGTGTTAAGCTGAGGACTGCTATAAGACCGTTCGGTAGGGGAAGTCGAATCATTTTTGAGTAAAGCAGGTCGGCTAGGAAGCGGTGGAGGAGCTCTTGATAAATCAGGATAGTTCACAGGAGGGACCGTACCTTCCCCTAACCATCCAGGAGAAGATTGCTGCCCCACTGAACTGTTAATCTTCCTAGACGCTGTTGGTCTGCCCCGCGTAGCTAAGCTAGTAGTGGAGCTGTCTTCGCTCTCTTTATCTTTAGCCTCCTTCCTACTTTTTTCTAAAGCCTCCAGGAGATCTACACGCTCTTTACATTGTAGTTCCATGTTCCTCAGTGACTCTCGTAAGGCTTTCTCCGTCTCTGTCTTTGGCTGGAAATTCGGCGGGACCTTGTAAGCATTGAAGTAGTAAATGTGGTCCAGAGCACGACGCCAGGTACGAAGTGCTTCATGTTCGTTGTTCTATTGAAGATAAGTGTGTTAGTCACGAGGAGTGGGAGCCCAGCAGCAAATCTTGAATACCCACCTGTGCCTCAAAGTACACTGCCGTGGAGCAGGTTAAATAGCACTCATCGTATGTCTTCTGCATAGCAGACGAAGTCTTGTTGTGCATCATCGCTGAAATAAATTCGCATTTGATTGTCCATGGGAGGGTATCAAAAGCACAGTCAACGCTAGATAGCTAGATAGGCTTGGAGGTGGTCACTGCCCCCGAAGCCTCGTGTAGGGCACGAATGACGTGGGAAGGGCTGAAAGTGGCCCTGTGGCGCCCCAGATCGCCCGTGCCCAAGCCGCTAAGAAACCACCAAATTATCAGTGTTTATCTTCAAAGTCCTTCATGATACCTATCAGATATCAAATTCATGATACTTCTCAGTAGATGTTCATTTGGACACATCTAAAAGGTCAGGATATGAGGAAAGTGGAGCTTCAGATCGACCTGTACTTATTGCTCCAAGTCGATGACTGGTCCGGTATCGATAAGCATCTTTATCGCAGCAAGGAGTGAATGCCATGTGGTGCCTCACTAAGGTAACTCTGGGAAAAGAATAAGGGGTGAACAAGCTTTACTGGTTTTGCGTCTGAACCTCCTCGTTGACTTACATTGAAGGCCGTATAAGTACTCACTCGCCGGCTCTGCAACATCTGATCCTAAATCAAGTGTCTCTGTACGCTTCTCCAGAGCACGAATAACAAGCTATGTACTTGATGAGCTCCATTTGGTAGAAAGTAGCTACAAGGTGGTGTCATATATACAAGTGCGACCAAAACATCGCAGGTACACCCTGCTACTACCGGAAAATGCGGCTGGTATCGATCTCCTCTCGCGAGAAGATATGCTGATGCTTCTATCATTTTACACGTCGTAATGCAATGCTGTCCATATTTTCCAACTCCCGCTTCATGTCATGATGCGCTATCGATGGCCGAAGATGGGTATTGGAATAAATCGCTAATACATAAGATGGGTCTCTCGAGAAGATTAGGGAGAAGGTTGGCGCGATGCGGGGAAAGGCCGGAGATGGTTGAACAAAGTCTTCCAGCTGTTATGGATCGTCGTGATGACGGATGAAGTAGTTTTTAGCCAGTTCGTAGCAGCTCCTGGATCGTCACGTTAGCATCTTATTGAAAAATGTTCGGCCTCAAGAATCTTGCAAAACATACCAACAGATAGCTGTGCTGGGCACGGTAGTCATGATCCGAGGCCGCAAGCCCCGGAAAAATCCACCATAGCCATCTTGCCTTTTGATAATAGCAGCTGCATCGAACATTCCCTTCGCATTTCGGAGCTCCGGATCTTTGGCGGTACCTCTCGTTTGTAGTAATGTCTTGATAACGTCTAGTGGGGTCGTCAATGCTGCGGCAAAGCCACCGGCAAGGCCCCCAGCGATCATATGTGTGGTGGGATTATACTCTCTTTTAGGATTTAGGGCTTGTGAAATCGATCCGTAGGCTGAGAATTGGAGAGCGGTGAAAGGGACAGTCATGCTTATTGTAGTAGGGTAGGAGACGTAGAATGCTCTGAAGCCCTCACGCCTGTAGATGGATTTGGTGCATTGGAATATCGACCTGTACGTAGATCCGTGGACTTGCATGCGCTGCTTGATGACTTGCGATATCGTCAGAATTGCTTAGACAATTATAGTGCAGTACTCACCATCGAAAGGGTTCATTAAAGCGTCACTGGCTATTGTTGCGCAAGCTCCGCTGGTGGCTATGACTCCGTCAGCAATTTCTCTTCGGCGTGACCCACCCTGTAGAGCATACCTCCGGCCAAGGGGTGATGGCCAGCATTGTTTCCCCCCATAGCATGTTTGACTGCCTCATATGTAACAAAGTAGAGTGCATGCGCAGGCCCTATACCATGTCATTACTCTCTTGCCCAAGCGCAGACTATGGACCACATACCAGCGCCCATTATAACGCTTGTGACACCTTTCCACATTGATCCGTAGCCTTCTACTTTCCCTATCCTCCAAAATGCTTGCTGCATGCCTGTGTAGATACCGCCTTCGGCGGGCTTAAGGACTTGGAGGCGGGTCTGCGGAGGTTGAGCACAAGCCAAAATAGGATCACCAGAATAGATCTTTACCTTTAGCATGTCCACCGGATACATGACCGAGTGTTCCTATAGCAAAATGAGCATCCGATCAATTGTAAGCTTTCGGTGCCGTGGGGCGTGCTTACAGCGACTCCGGCAAATGCACCAGCGACACAATTTTCCCACACTGAAAAATTGGGAGGTAATGCTTCATAGCTAACATGCTAGGTCAGTAAAGCTGCAATTGAACCGTGTGTTTAATGCGACAGAGCTCACTCAAAATCTTCCGCCGGGACCGGGTCATGGGCAGCAGCCATGGAGCCCAACTCCAACGGCGTGGCAAGAGTCTTTGATGCCGCCGTGGTGTAATTTGTGGGGTTGTTTAACTGCTGGTGTTGTGTCGTACTCATGAACAATTCGTGGAAAGATTTCACTCGGAGTGTATAGACCTGTTGCGGTGCCGAAAACTTGGTGGTGCAGTTTGGATTTGGAATTCTTTGGAGACTGTCGAAATGATGTCGTCTATCAAACACTAACGACTGAAACGGACAAGGGCTTCCACGTTGCCTAGTAGCATTACTTTGATACGCCTAGAGAACATTCGATAGGTTTATTCTACATATTGGCTGCACTATATGCCTCGTGTATGTCATCTAACAACGTTGAGAACATCACAGCGGAGACAAGCTTGCGCTTTGTTCCATTCATCCTTGCATCAGGCGGCAGGAGCGCATAGAAGAAAAAACATGATGTTGCGGAAGCTTCAACAAACACAAAAGCAAAGAGTAAGTCGTTTTGAATGGATGTGATTATATAGTGTGTCAAGAGTATATGAATTGATTGCACTCTTCCACAGCACTGACTGTCTCGATTGTTAGGCAGGATTGTGACACTCTCCAGACCACACCAAACGCCTGGAAGAGATGCATGTCGCACACCAAATGAACGCCTGCGCTTTGAAGAAAGGCAATCCGGGTATCAGATGCATGACGCCTCCAACATGGACCAACTCTATATGCTTACACCTGTTCCCCTGCCCTCTGTTTGGGTCTTCGCGAACTGCGCAACCAAGCCTAAAACGCCTGGTCCTCTGTCATTATTCGCTGCTTGAGCGTCTTCTCCTACATCTTCTTCTCTGTTCCCTGCGCGGGTCGTTTTCCACGACTCGCCCAGATTGCTCTCGTCTCCAGCGCCTTCACTAACATCACCTTTCGCCTGTCCCTCGTTCTCCATCAAGGTTTCTTCCTCATCCTCCAACGGATCATCCAAAGGCATTCGTGAAGTCTGAAGCCTAGAATGAGTGCCGAGCCTACGCTGAGCTCTTAAGCCCGTAGAAGAGGGTTGGTGCTGAGGATCCAGCAAGATGGAAGCCATAGGTGATGAACGACCGACTACTGGGGCAAACCTCGGTGTACGGTGGTGAGCTGAGTGTTGTGCAGCTGGTACTGTAGATAAGATGGATCGCGCTGGTCCTCGAGACTGACGATCTGTTCGGCTTGGTCGGCCTGTAGCAGGTCCTCCGATTTCGGCAGCGAGAGTTGGCGACATCAACCCCGGAAAATTGGGAGGTGCATGGAAACTCTGCCTCGATGTGGGGCGTAGAAATGGTGCGCCAGGGCGTTGATTGGCAGCATAGTTGTCGATGAAATTGTAGTATGAAGTGAGCATTTTATTGTCCTTAGTCGAATAGAACTCGTCGCGCAGGTCTGGCTCCACCCCTTCGTTTGGCTGAGGCACATTATTTCCTCCCTTCTTGAAATCGAACACCGCGAAGGAGCATACATAGCCCAATCCGTCAACATGGATGGTAAATTCTCGGAAGAAGTCCACGAGCCGATCACTGCATTTTGGGAGACTGAGCCAAAGTATAAAGGGAGTGAGAAGGAAACTAAGTATCTCTTCCAGGAAAATGACCACTTTCATCTGGTAAAGTTGGGCGAACTCTGCACGTACTTCATTACTATGGAGCCGACCATGCCAATGACTTGGCATATAATGCGTATACTCCGTTACATTCGTGAGGGTGTATTCAGGGTCGAAGACGAGGTTTTCCTCCGGCACACTGCCCCTAGCCACGGCCCACACCGTTCCAAAAACACCTAGGTAGAACAAGACGGTCCGGTCTGGTGTAATCTCAAACGCTAGGAACGACTCCGGGTCAATGACAGAAGCCAGGGCCAGCACAGACGCCAGGGCACCGGCAACAAAAGCCACAAATTTGGCAACTTGAATAGTCTTATCCTTAGGGAACTGATCCAAGTATCGTGAAGCGAACGGGTAGGACATGTTGATCCGACGCTCGAACAGATGCCATAACTCATTGAATTCGCGGAATTTCCATTCCGCCAAGGGCGTGTATTGCCGAGACCCTATCTGTGACGGATTACGTTGGTATTCATTGAAGTAGCGAAAGAAGTACAATAACATGAAAAAGATGACTATGAATGGAGCACACAAGACGTTCATGAATCCGGCAAAAAGGAATCGCCGCCGCAAGCCATCGCTCAGGGCCCGGCGGTGCGTGTCTTTGAGGAATAGCGGGCGAACTTGGCCTTGCTCATTGAAGACGTAGTCCATTATACACAAGTTTAGATTCCATTCAAGAGTTCTCGAAAAGAATTGCCTATTGTTCAAGAAAGGAATTGGCAGGGTAAGATCGAGAATGTCCTTGTTGATCAATGCGATCAGGTAATTATCTCTTCGCATCAAGCGATTTGCGATGTCGTGCGCGTCCATACGTTGCTTCGATTGACTGCCCATGAACCGACGATGCCTCTCTTTAACGCCAGCTGCAGTTGCGGGATTCGAGTCTCTGAGCATCATTAGGCGCTTGACAACCTCCTGCCACGAGATTGTTTGAATATCGGTATCTGAAATTTCCAGAAGATACCGATAGAACTTCTGCATATTCCTTAGGCGACGGAAATCCCAGCAGTATTGGAACAATTTACATATCCACAGGAAAGTGAACAGCCAGATCAAGAAATTGGCCATTCCAGACATGTTTTTCGTGCACTTTGGAATTTGGATCTGGGACATAGTCTTGCTATCTGGGATCTTTGTATAGTTGATGCATGATAGAAGAAAGGTGCTAAAGGCAACCACGAATGCCAGTGTCCTGCGTATTGTTTTAGCAGTCGAAGAAGGGTGGTGGAAGCATAGTGGGGTCTTACAGAAGATTAAGAAGTCGGTTCAATAACATACACCAGATACCATTACCCAAAAAGTAATCATAGACATCCTTCAAAAAGTTGTCTAGGTTTTCCACGTTCGCCCACATCCACAACGCACTTTCTTTAGGATCCATTATACCCAGAGCATTACCACGGCGTCGTGGTATACCAGGCTGTCTTGAATGAGGCAGTTCCTCTGGATGCAGTCGCTGCTGATCTTGAGTAGCCTGCCACTTGGCCCGTGTACCACGAGTTGTAGGTCCTGGTACGGGCGGAGGTATACCACGTGTTTGACGAGTTCTTGAGGCAGGAAAAACTTCGTCGTCATCTTCGATCAGCAAGGATTGAGGAACTTCGTCATCGAGTTCGTCTGCATTGCCTCTGTGAGCAGACTGGTGTCCCCGTGTTCGGCTATGTACATCTCTTGCTGAGGTTCCCCTGCTGGGAGCCCTTCGAGTCGAAGTTGCGGCTTGACTTGCGGCAGCATCAGCTAGATCGTCATCAAGCTCATAGTCATGGAAGCCGGTTCCCAAGTTTTCCTCATCCAATGCCATGCCCGCTCTGTCTTCGAGGTCCGAGTGATCTGAACCCTCGTCGTGCTGTCGTAATGTCTCGTACACAGAAGGCTCTCCTACTGCAGGCGGGAGGAACCTCGAGAGTATATTTGAAGCCATCATGATCCCGAGTTACGATTAGGGTGGAGGATTGGGGTTGCCTGGGATTCACACCACTGCAGTGGTGTCACGCAACATGTTGTCACCAGATGCCCTAGAATAATTAGGACATCTGCTTCAGACTGGCGTCTGTCGACGCAAGCGGGCAATAGAAGCGACCGTGTTGCCTACTTCCTAAAGCTATAACGTCAACAGACTATCCCATAATCAGATGAATGTGTATCATGATGTGTCGCTACTAGGCACGTCCAGGTGATATTGCGGGGCTGTCTTTCAAGACCACCGTAGCCCTGGATTCATCATTTAGGGCTTAACCCTGACTGTTTATCTTTGCCTCATGTTTGACTCCTTCCGCAGTAAGGAAGACCCCATGGTCAGGGATGGCTCAATTCAAAAGCTTTGCGAATGATCTATCTGAAAACTTTGACGACAGATTGACTGCGTCTTCTACACCGCAAAAGTCCAATGCCCTTTCGAACAGGGTATCCAGTGTCCTCTCGGCCTCCTACGCGGACGCCGAAATCAGAGATGCTCTACGTACTTTGGATGAGAAAAGTATCAGAAACTCAGCGGAGACCAGGCGTAGACTACGGCTAGACGTACAAAAGGAAGTCATAGAAAGGAATGGTAATGTTATTAAAGATTTTGGCTGTGTTGCTGAGGTTTGTTTTTCTCTCTATATCTCTCGAGCGGAAATTGAGGAAATCTTAGCAGTTGAAACGTATTGGCATAATTATTACCAGCTTGAATCAATGCTGCGAGGATATGCGTCAACATGTGGTAGCGGCACGTCAAGAGAATGCTCCTGTTCTAGAGGAAGCCTCTACACTTCTAAGCCAGAAGCAAGAGTTGGAGACGAAGAAACAATTGCTAGATGCCTTCAATAAACATTTCATCATCACAGAAGAAGATACGATAATTTTGACAAGTGCACCTGAAAAAGTAGACGAAGAATTCTTTGCGATCTTGAAAAGGGTAAAGCAAATTTATGTGGATTGTCAAGTTCTTCTAGGGTCAGAAAACCAAAGGCTTGGGCTTGAATTGATGGACCAGAGCTCAAGAAAGTTGAATATGGGATACCAGAAACTTTACAGGTGGATTCAAAAGGAGTTCAAGAATCTAAATTTGGAGAATCCCCAGATCAGCTCTATCATTCGTCGTGCTTTACGAGCGCTTGCAGAACGACCAAGCTTGTTCCAGAGCTGTCTCGATTTCTTTGCAGAAGCACGAGAACATGTCCTTACCGACGCATTCTATGCGGCTTTGACCGGGTCGTCCATTGAAAATGACCAGAATCCAATGACTAAACCGATTGAATTTCACGCCCACGATCCTCTTCGCTATGTCGGGGATATGCTTGCGTGGACACACTCTGCAACAGTGTCCGAGCGTGAATCACTTGAGACACTTTTTATCTCGGAAGGCGATGAAATCAGCAAAGGCTTCTTAGCTGGCAGGGAAGCCGAGCCCTGGACTGCAGCTGACAGCGAAGTCTTCGATGGCCGTAAAGCCCTAGGAGACCTCGTCAACCGGAACGTTGCTGGGGTAGCCAGAGCACTACGCCAAAGAGTAGAGCAAGTCATCCAAAACCATGAAGACCCCGTCCTGCTCTACAAGACAGCCAACCTAGTCAACTTCTACCGTATCACATTCGCCAAACTCCTCAGCCCAGACTCCACCCTTCTTGCCACCCTCTCCTCCCTTGAAGACTCCTCCCTTCGTCAATTCCGCACCACAACATCCGACGCCGTCTCCTCCATCCAGGCCGACCTCGCCAACCCTCCCTCCGACCTCCGCATCCCTGACTTCCTCGACGAAGCTCTAACTCACTTCGCCGCCCTCTTGAAAAGTTACGACTCATCTCTCACTCCTCCTGCCTCCCGCGCCGCAGACTTCGAACCCATCCTAACCCAAGCACTCAACCCCTTTCTCGCCGCCTGCGAGAAAATGGCCAAGGAAACAGACGAACCAGTCACCAGCATCTTCCTCGCAAACTGCATCATAGCCGTCAAAAACACCCTCTCCCCCTATGACTTCGTCCACGCCCGCGTCTCCGAACTCGAAACTCAACTCGCGTCCATAAACTCCACCCTCACGGAATACCAACACGCCTACTTCCTGCACACCTCTGGCCTGCACCCTCTCCTCGTAGCCCTCGCCCCTTTAGACGACACTCCGGAATCCCTTCTCAAGATCCCCACACTTCCCCCCTTCCAGCACCAGCCCCTCTCCGACGCAAGCCAAACGCTCGATGAGTTCCTCCCCTCAGCGCTTATGGATGCAATCCAGAATTTGAGGGGCTTGGTTAGTATGAAGTTCGCCCAGGAGATTACGGCTGCGGCGGCGGAGAAGTTCTGTGAGGATTTTGAGTTTGTGGAGGGGAGGTTGGGGAGGGTGGATGAGTTGATGGAGCAGAGGGAGGAAGAGGGGGAAGAGGAGGTTGAGGAGGAGGAAGAGGGTAAGAAGGAAGTCGGCGGGGAGGAAGGAAGGAGTGAGGAGGGTGAGGAGAGTGGGGGAAGAAGAACGGAGAAGGAGGAGGTGGCGCCGTTGAGGAGTTTGTTCCCGAGGACGAGCGGGGAGATTAGGGTATTGTTAAGTTAAGAGTTCTGTTACTTTCGTCTCAGCGCCGAAGAGCGAATATGCTTCGAGCTTTTGCTTTTCTATTTCCAAGCCTCTTGTCCGAGATTTTGTCAATAAAAGCTAGATATGCCGTGTCCAGCCCTGTGGAGAGCTGCCATGCGCCGCCTCGCATGCTGTGCGCTAGAGATATAAACACTACAGTAATGTTGTTGGCTCTCATTGGCCTTTCAAAACAATCCCAATAGATCCTCATTAGTTTTCTTGCCCCCTTGAAGCTGCTGCTCCGGCGGTGGAGGCTGAGTTGTGGCATTCATATCTAGCCCTGCAAATCCACCCAGTATATCCTCATTAGTCATGCCATTCGCATGCTGCCCAATCCCGCGCGCACTCCCATTAGAAAGCCCCATTAGATCATCCAAGTTATTGCCAGCCACAGCCGGTGATGCTACCCTTTGAGGTGTACCAGCCAAGCCTTCAAGACCAGACATCCCGGATGGAGGAGACTTCTGAGCTGATGCAGGTGCAGCGCCATCAAAGTCAATGTCGAGCAGGTTCTCGGCGTTTGCTTGCGGTGGAGGTGCACCGGAGACAGCTGCAGCTGCAGCTGCGGCCGCGAGAGGATTTTCGCGGGCATTTTGCATTTGCTCTTCGATAGCAGCTTTTTGCACTGCGTCGGCCCCATACCGGCCTTGGCCGATGAAGGATTCTGGGGGCTTGTGGTAGACGGAAGCGAGTGTTGAGAGTTCGGAGATAAGACGGTCAAGAAGGGCTGGTGGGAGAGATTGGATGGTAGTGGTAATCGGGGGCTTTTCGGATAAGACTACGTTTCGGGCGATCTGGGGGTTGCTGGAGAGAAGCCGCCAGTACACATATGCTCTGTCTCGGACATCAGGGTTGTCGTTTTCTGCGGTCGCGGCTTGGAAGATCTTTTGCACTAGGGATTGCGCTTGGGGCTGATCAGGTTTCTTGAGGAAGAATTTAACGACCGCTGTCAATATTTGAAGCTGAGTCTGCAAAACGTCAGCGTCCACCTATTGAATGCGAAACTGCAGTAACATACTTGTGTGAATTCTTCCATGAAACCATCCACAAATCCTGCAAGTATGTCGCCAGCATTACTTATCTTCTCAGCATACTCTCCGACGATCCATATCAGCGAACCTCGAGCATTCGGCTCATCCAATTCGTCGATGCACTTGCACAAAGTTGGTATTATACCTTCATAACCAGGGTATTTCCTGAATATGTCTTTGATCACCACAATTGCTTCTTGGACGACGTAGTTGACCTTCGTGCCAATCAGATCGAGCAGGGTGTTGACACAACGTTCAGTAGCGCTCTCAATCTTGATCGCAACCTGACCAATTGCCTTTACGGCTCGCTTTACTATATCCATATCAACTTCCAAGGCGTACTCCTTCAGCTCAGCCAGCAGCTGATCGACATTTTTGTCATTTGCTATCCGAACCATGATTTCAAGCTTTTCGAATTTGATATATGATGGGTCATTATACTTGCAAAAGAAGACGCGAAGCTCTCTACTGAGTATGTCTGGTTGTTTTTGAAGGAGAAGGTCGATGTTTCGAAGAGCGACATATTGTACCTCTGGTGGAGAGGCAACAAGAGTGACTATAGCAAGTCAGAGCCGGCATCTCCAAGCGGCAGAGGTCACTTACCCAAAGGAGGGGCCATCTTCTTCAGGTATGACTTTGCTGTTTCCGGATTGATGTACTTCATATGTAGAAATACCACTTTTACTGCAGCTAAAACCACGCTTGGATTGACGTGCTGAAACTGGGGCGACACTCTCTCACATATGTGTTCTGCTTCTTTCACATCCACTGCCTTGTGCTCTGCCAGGGTTGAGAGTATTGTCACTCTACCCCACTCCGTACATTCGTTCAAAGCCATCAGCATCTTCTTGAGGGTGTGTGACGATATTTGCAGAGCTTTTGTCTCAGGGGCTGATTCATTGATCTCTGCTAGTGCTGTGACCGCGTTTGCAACTACCATTGGGTTGGGATCACCCATCAATTCTTGTAAGGTCTCGAGGAAACCATTTTCCAAACATAGAGCGGGGTTCAGGTCAAAGAGCTTTGCTACGCAGATTGCAGCAGTCTTCCGTACGTAGGGTGACTCGTCTCGTAAGGTTTTCCGCAAAGGTTCCTCCATGTAATCGACCATCTTGTCCACTCTAATGCATCCCATTGTCCTTATTGCCAGTGCCCGCACTAAAGGGTTCGGATCTTCTGAATCTTGAACAAAGGTGTTGACAGCGAGGATGCAGAGGTCCGGATGTGATTTTGCGTAGTTCATAAGGTATAGGTAGACGAGCTTCTTTTGGTCAAGGTCTGCCGTAGCTATGTTCTTCAGGACATCTGGAAATAACGCTGAGACATCTTTGCCCAACGTCATGGACATTATAGTTTTCTGAATAGCTTCTTTCCGTTCGTATGCATATTGAGAGACTAGACCTGCCCTGAGCTCGAACGTCTCTCCTTTCCTAGGGGCTGCGAATTGGGCTTTGATCCTGTTGACCGCCATCTTGAGGCGGAATTCCTATGTCTACGCCCAAAGCCGCGCTCTGTTGTTCTTTCGAGCCCCCCGGGCTATTGTAGCAAGTGAGCAACAGTGAACTTCGTGGTGGTGCGCCTAGTCCCAAAACCGCTAGAATTGTGTATCTTCTGTTCAGAATAGTGTATCAGAGGCACAGGACCCTCTTTGCATATCTCTGAGAAATAGTCTTGACGTTGAAAATTTTGCCGATTGACTGTTGTTGATTTCAGGCTGCTTGGTTGCGGTAAATAATTGGCATGGTTTAGCGAAGCTTCTGAAGCTTTGCTACCTACCTACTTCAACCGCCGCAACGTACAGTGAGCATTGATATCAGCAGACCAAGACTGCAGGATGGTATGCTATTCTTGCAACTCGCACTCGGATGATGCTGGCTAATCAAGCAATGACAGGCGAGCCTACCGAATCTTCGCCGTTTATTTGTCGATGCTAGAACTGAAGCAGAGGAAAGCTCTTATTCCAGGAATGCGGTATGCAACCGTGGATTCCCATGCCTACTTATCTACTGACTACCTCAAGTTCTACAATCTGATTCTATTCATGTCCTCCGTGGCTGCCTTCAGTTTGATAGCGCAGCGAATGAGTGGAGCGAGAAAAGCTCTCGGCTCGTGAAGTGGTTATATCGGCTCAGAGTACCAGGACGACTCGTTACTTATACGATCGAAGTGACTCATCTGATAAACTCAGCTTGAAACCTGTGACTATTGGACCGTTCACGCCACAGGAGCACTCATGTTGCTACCTCAAGCACAGCAGTGAAGCTTTCAGAAGTTGTCATATATAGGAAGATGTCAATCAGTCTCCTCGCCATCGTCGTCGTTTAGGAAATCCAGCCCTTCGAGACCCCTGGCTAGTTTCCTCCTTGGCCTGCCTGCGCTACCATTCTCATCCTCGGATTCTGGTTTCCCCCAGTGTTTGTTACCCTCCTGAACAGCTTCCAGATCTGCTCGCAATTCCCGCTCTTCCTTGATCTGATTGGCCTTTTCCGATGAAAATCTCCCTGTCATTCCAGCCTCGGCCAACATTTCTCTGAGGTGGCGGATCTTTGCTTTAGGCTTGTCGTAAGGGGCCAGTTCTTTGCCCCAGATCTTCCGGATTCCGCACTTGACAAGCCATCCTTGAAGCTTCTTTATCTCTTCCGCATCTGGGTCTGTAGGCTGCTCTGAAGTTCGTTTTGATGTCGAAACTTCGGCTTTTTTCGTCTTAGGTTTCCCAGAGCCAGATTTGCGGCCTCGTCCCTTTGACTTTGGTTCCTCATCAATCAATTCTGACATCTCACTCTCCGAGAGCTCTCCACCTGCTCCATTGGCTTTAGATGCGCCATTCAAGCCGCTTGGGACCTCCTTTTCTTCCTTTGGAGGCGTGGAGACACTCGACGAGAGACTTCGTTTCCTGGCTTTAGTGGGTGGCTTCTTGCTCGGTGCCTCGTCTATATCGCTTCCAGACTCTTGATCGTCGGGGGTATCCTTTTTCTGGCGCTTTTTTGGCCCTACGGTCTCCGCTGAAGCTCGCTTGGTACCGTGGGCTTTGCGTGGTTGCTCTCGCGACTTGGTAGGTGGCGGATGTGATCTCTTTTGAACAGGCGGTGAGGAGGGTGTTCGTTGACTGCTGGTGAACGGTTCTGGATGTGCGTCCTATGGCATCGTCAGCTAATGCCAGCAGGAAGAGCTTGGTTCGACACTGACAACTTCCGACTGTATCACACTTTTGCTCTTCGTATTCCAAATGGGATCATTCTTAAAGAAAGCGTCTTGCAAATCCAAATCTTCTTCTACAGCTTTCCGTATTCGTCTAACTGTAAGATCCTCCATATTGCCCATTTTGTATACTTTCTGCACCGCATTGCGCAAAGCCTGCTCCAAGGTGACGTCCGTTGGAGCACCACCACCTGACAATGAAGATTCAGACATGGTTCCTTCTGTATATAGCAATTGTGATTATAACTTCTACAAAACTTAGAAACCCGAACAATGGTTGCGGAGAGGCTCCCCGCGTGTCGCGTCTCCGGGTCGGGGCCTGGACCAATAAAGTCTTGGCAACGCACTTCATCAGCCACGCACTGCCAAGGCATGATTAGTCAGCGATGTCCATAGAGTTGGGGATCCATTCAACACAGACCAAGGAATCTAAGTGCAGTCAATGTCCAGGGTGGTTTCAACCTATGGCCTTTGCCATAAAGTTCCTAAATCCCCTCTAAACGCTGCTAATCGTTGGCACAGTCTCCGTGTGGCTTCATTGCACAGTCAATGGAACCTCTTAAGCAATCATGGCCGCGCTTTGCAAACAGATGCCGTCCAAGCCAACGATGTGCCTTTCCGCAAGCACTTGAAAGATGAAGCCAAGAGAAAGCGTCACGCTGAGCGTAATGTTAAAGAGGATCATCATACTGGCCGTCGTGGGAAGGAAGAGGAAGCCTTGAGGCTTGGAAAGTGGAAGTTGACTGTCGGACTTGAAATACACGCCCAGCTGAATACAGAGCGGAAACTGTTCTCTACGGCGAAATCTTCCGATGATGACGTACCAAACTCCAATGTCGCTCTCTTCGACCTTGCCCTCCCCGGCAGTCAGCCCGAATTCCAAAAAGCAACGCTTATACCAGCTCTACGTGCGGCACTAGGACTGTCATGCAAAATCCATCGAGAAAGCAGATTTGACAGGAAACACTATTACTATCAGGACCAGCCAGCTGGGTACCAGATTACTCAGTACTATAGGCCCTTTGCAGTCGATGGACGACTGACTCTCTACGATCATGATGGAATTGCTCCAGAAGATGGTCAGTCGATTGACATTGGCATCAAGCAGATCCAGATGGAGCAAGATACGGCCAAAACAACGCTCCAGCCCCCTCTAATGGCAATGCTTGATTTCAATCGTGTGGGTCATCCTTTGATTGAAATTATTACGCATCCTCAGATTCATCATGTTCAAACAGCATCGGCCTGCGTGAGGAAGATACAGCTTATCTTACAAGCCGTAAATGCAGTAACTACAGGGATGGAACTGGGTGGTTTAAGAGCAGATGTGAATGTTTCTGTCAGTCCTAAGGACAGTGAAACCCTTGGTCAGCGAACCGAGATAAAGAATCTTAGCAGCTTCAAGGCTGTCGAAGATGCTATAGTCGCCGAGCGGGATCGTCAGATTGCGGTATTAGAGTCTGGTGGATTGATCGAGGGTGAAACTCGCGGATGGACGTTGGGGGGTACTGAGACCAAGAAACTCCGGGGAAAAGAAGGCGAAGTCGATTATCGGTATATGCCTGACCCTGACATTCCACCGCTCATCATCGGCCAGGTTTGTCTTCTTTTACTTTATGGTTCACTTAAGCTTGTTAATAGATTCCCTGCAGGACCTCACATCCCATATTGAGAATTTCATACCAGACCTCCCGGATGATATACTCAAAGATCTCACTATGCATTCTGGGTTGACATCTAAGGATGCCAAAACCCTGATGGTCCTTGATGACGGAGAGCGCCTTGACTATTTTGATGAAGTCAAGCTGTTGTGGAGTATTAGACGTGCGTCTAAAAAACCTGCGGTGGATGTAGAACACATACAAAGTAGCATCTCTTCTGACGTAGCGGACCGACAGCAATCAGATCTATCACGTGTGGCGGATTCTTCTCCAGTCTTTGATAAGATTGTTGCTAATTGGTACGCCGTGTACCCTCTCCAGGAATTGTTTTTCAGCTAACTGAATTCGTGAAGGGTGCTTCACGAGCTGGGAGGTCTTCTGAGCGCAGCTGCTCTACCCTTCAGCCCAGACCTTGTCCCACCCAATTCAATGGTGGATATCCTCTCTAACCTGTCTGAAAACCGTATTACAGGCACAACAGCAAAACGGCTTCTTGCAATGGCTTTTAACGGAGACAGACGAGAAATCAACACCATTATTCAAGAAGAAAACTTGGCGTTGCAGCAATTGTCACGTGACGAGTACTTGGGTATGGCCACGAGTCTCATTGATGGGAATTCTGATAAAGTGAAGCAAATCCAGCAGAAAGGGCAGATGGGCAAACTCAAGTGGTTCGTGGGGCAGATGATGCGGCAAGGAGAAGGGAAGGTGGAAGCTATCAAAGCGGAGGCAATCTTGAGGGAGCTCCTTGGAGTTTCTTGACTGATTTAACGCATTCCGCGAGAGGCGCAGTATTATTCTTCGAGGAAGCTCTGAGGATCAAAAGCTTCTTAAGACCCACATCTTATTACCCAACCTTATGACCGCTCCACGCTCCCTTTGCTCACATCACCGCTGCTCTCGGCTTTCGCTCCGACTCATTTGCCACTTTTTCTGCGGAGAATGAGCTGTGTATATCGCTATATGCATCCGATCCCGTGCATAGGCTTGTTCCCCTGAACACGGAACCTGGTGGTCCAGCCCCAGACTGCTACTGGGATCATATCGTTAGCTACGGATTTAAACGACAGGCGTGCGGTTCTGCTTCTACCCTCAGTCCCTGCTCAATTGGTAGGGCCCTGGGCTTAGGATTGACTGGAATATCTGAATGGCAATTACTAGGTACCTTGCCTATCGTGTGGCGCTTGTGGGCGCCTTATGCAAATACTTCGGATTTCGTCACGAATCAAATGTACTTGTGCATTCAGGGGAAGGTGGCAAAATCAGACATTGTGATATTCTAATATTGTGGGATGCTAATGAATAGGAGATAGTGTAGGCTACAGACAATGGAAAAACAACCTTGCATCAAAAAATCACCAGTTACCCACAGGCGTTTAAGCAACAACAGCCTCTGGGCCCAACGGCGCTTCGGTAGCAGCCATATTGCACTGTCTGAACAGCCTAACCTCATCCTCCCTAAATGCCCCAACAACAGAATGCAAAACCCCTTGGTTATTGAAAAGTACCAAGTCCCCTTCTTCCCAGTCGTGTGCATACACGAACTGCGGAGCAATAGCAGGCCGCTGGGTCCAGTGCACAATTTCTCGAACTTCCTCCAAGTCATCAATCACCTCTCCGTTCGCCAAGTGGATCTTGCGCACAGCTGAAGGATGAATCTGCACCGCCAACCGCCCAGTGACGGGGTTCTTCCACACCATTGGCAAGATCTGGATCTTCGATTCATCAATAGGTGGGAGCTCGGACTCAGCCAATTCAAGCCCATCGGAGAAGAGACCCAGACCATCAGAGCGGGATTTCGCACCGCTCATCCAGATGTACGGGTGTGCTGCATACTCAATGCGGCTTGTACGGACAAACTCCTTTTCCTCCTCAGAAAGAATGTCATACATCTTATACCCGCTAACAAACGCAGTGGTACCCAGCGGGACATCCAATTCCTCTCCCGTCCCATCATCATACCGCAGCGTCTGGCGTCTACCCTTCGGCACAGACACAGCCATCAGCGTCGTCACCTTTGGCGGATTGAGATCGTACAGCGCGGCATCGATGTGCCAGCGGTAGAAACGCGTGAAATCCAAATCGTCTTCCTCGGAAATAGGATGTTTGTGAAACTTCCTGTGGTGCGGATGCACGAGTTTGATGTTCTTTAGGCCTTCGTATTCAGGCACGAAGCCGTTGCCGATGATCTGTACTTCGGGCTGGTGCGGGACGGTTTTTAGATCTGGGTGGAGGATGCTGCGTTTTGCGTCGAGGGTTTTGCCGTGGCCGTAGCCTTGGGCCGCGGGGTCGAAGCGGTGGGTTAGTTCGTATTGGGCTTTGGGGGTGAGACCTTGTTGGTTTTTGAAGAGGACGACTTGATGCTCGTAGAGTGTTGAGCGGATGAGGGCGAAGTCTTCGTCTGGGGGTATATTAGTTTGATTGTTCGTATTTCATTTAATTTCAAGTGGTACTTACTCAGGAGGTTACCGTTCCACGGAGTGCTCCCTATTGCTTTGCCTTGCCATACCGCCAATTACTCTACAGAACCCTACTTACCAGTCATGTTCTCGATGTTGGCGTTCTCGATTATGGCGCCGAAGTCCACACTTGAGTATGGTGGCGCTGGAAGACGGGACACAGCCATGGGAGCGGAGGCCACAGTCATTGTTGTTTGCTGATTTTGAGCTTACTTCTGTTGTTCACTATAAAATTTCAAGGTTCTGAAGCTTGATTTCTAATGAAGTCCGAGAAATAAACAGGCGTGGTAGGTTGCCCGTTCTTATAGGGTTGGGAACGCCCGGAAGCCGCCGTATGGCGCGCCACCCTTATCACGATAGGCGCTATCGCTGTAAGGGTGCCGGCGCCCGCCGATTATAAATTTCCAATATCTTTAACTGTTGTTATGTTGCTATCTCTAGCTAAGACAAACAGATATCACTTTCGATGCACGTCAAATAAATTACCTTGAATGATAGCTAATTAATCAGCAGTAGCCGGTTTTTGCAATGGCTTATAACCTGCATCTTGAGCCATGATGCTCACGGTATTTCTCGAGAATGCCTTGGAACCCTCAGTGCTCAGTCTTTACCTTCCTTTTCCCTGGAACTAACAACTTCTATCTTGTCTGTGTTTAATTATGTCTTCCAGCGGAGATTCTTCAATGCGTAGATGGCAGATAAACCGCCGTCTCGCTAGACGGGGTGCAACAGCCAAAAGGCTTAACGCACTGGGCATCGGCACGCAAGCCCACCTCTACTGGAAGTTTTCGAAAATTGCCTCTGTGGCTGCCATTAGCCATACATTATTGGACTACTATGCTATTAAGGGTCTACATCAAGCTCGACGTATCGCTTCATGTTTTTTTACCCATCGACAGTGTTAGTATCCTAGAGCGAGGCCTTCGTCTGGTACAAAAAGCTCAGGGCGGCTGGCCTAAGATTCTGATCTAGACGGTTGCCCTTCAGTATTTTACAAGCGCTTCAGATTGCGGGAGAGCTTCCTTTCGGGTATCGCTGTCTTCACACAGTGGTGGAGTTCGTCGCACTCCGTCCTTGGCAAGGCATGTACACGAGGGATCCCGGGGATATTGGACATCCTTCTCGTAGCGCCAGGGATCTGAATGGCGCGTTTTCTACAGGTACTGGCATTGACACACATCGACGGCGACCCCTGCTGGCTTGCAACTAGGGGAGAACTCTGTTCAGGATCCCAGGTTGACCAGCGGAACGTCCAGGCTTGCTGCGTTCTACCGCGCTTATGGAGATCGGGCACAGGCACAGGACTGCCTCCCCTAACTAAGATAATAGTCCCACGAACATGCTGCTACTATGCTACGCCTGACTTCGAGAGTCGAAACGAGGCTTGAAGCCAGGTCCGAAACATTCGTATTCGCGCGTGAGGATTCTCTCTTCCACACGAGGCATGATGAATGCTTCTACGAGCACGATTTTCATTTCACTGCCGCCGTGAGTCTAGACTCTCGCATATCGCGCATTCGTATAGCCTTGCGGCAGTCCTCTGCGGCAAAACTCCACAATATATGCCTGGGCTAGTCTGTTAGGACTATCTCCTTTGTCGTTAGACAGAATCTTCGTAGGATTTTCTCGATCTTGATGCTAACACTTGCTGGAATTCGGATTCATCTGACAATCGCCCGGAGTTTTCCAGGGTTTAAAACAATCCTAATTACAGTCCGCTCTATTACCGGATGGCTTCAGCTGTTACTTGCTTTGATGAGTTGGCTAGGAATTTGTGGCTGCTCGGCTTTCTAAGCCAAACCGTACTTGCTTCTACTGTCTTCCGCTCTACTCGTATCCCAGCGTGTTTTTCGTAACATGAGTCAATCCCTAGCTGAATCCTTCATTCATCGCCGAAACATTCTGGCATGCCAGCATTGGCGATGTTTGACATGCATAGGGCAATCAGTAAACTGACACAAATAAGCGGGATCGCAGGGGACGACTGGACTTGGATTATAGGTAACAATCAAGGGTGTGTTGCGGTAACAATATATATGACCTAGCATGAAGGAGATCGTCTCCTACAGAAGCCGCTTGCGTGTAGCTGGACTATACATCCAAAAATATAAAGTGGGCTCATCTTAAGATGCCTTCTATGAGGTGGCTGTTTGCCGTATGCTATCTGACTACCACCCAGGCCTTGGCACAAAATCAATTAGACGAGTGAGTCTTGTCGATACGCCTACATTGGCTGAGGGCCTTAATGACTCTCTCAAAGTACCTCGCAGTTGGAACTATTGAACGCTCTCACTTACAGTCCGTTCCTTACGAACAATGTATGTCTCAAAGCTCGAGATTCGTCACAATCTCGCTTATGAGTAATGCAGCCTCTTCCAGATGGATATCCATGGGGAAACCGAACGGCCAATGGCTCCAATCCATACACCGACGTACCAGACACGAACATAACTCGATACTACAATTTTACGATCTCGCGTGGGCAGGCAGCGCCAGATGGGTATGTAACGAACGTGATAACTGTGAATGATCAGTTCCCGGGTCCTCTAATCGAAGCCAATTGGGGTGACTGGATCGAAGGTCTGTACGAGGACTGGACGAACCCGGCATATGCAGCAAGAGTATAACTGATCCATATCTTAGTGTCAATGACCAACAATATTTCCGATCCAGAAGAAGGCACAGCGCTTCATTGGCATGGTCTCTTGCAATCGACTACGCCATGGTTCGATGGTGTACCCAGCGTTGGCCAGTGCCCTGTAGCACCTGGAGCATCTTTCACGTAAGATGCTCTTTTATTATCATGTCTTACTCTTGCTAAATCAGAAAAGCTACCGTTTCAGAGCCGATCAGTATGGTACTTCCTGGTACCACTCGCACTACTCATCGCAATATGCAGGTGGGATACTGGGTCCCATGATAATACATGGACCCAGTAATTATGACTATGATATTGATCTTGGACCTGTTTTCCTTCAAGATTGTGAGTCTCATTCTTTGTGTTATGAGATTAGGCAATCTGACAAAAATCTAGGGTTTCACAAGGACTATTTTACCATCGTAGAACAGAGTGGGCTCCACAGGCTATCGTTTGTTCTCAATGGAAGTGCTAACTATCCATAGTCGAGAGCGTCACTCCAACACCGAAGGAACCGAACAATTTCAATATCAGCAACTGGCGCCAATATGCAGACAGCAATCTGATCAATGGTAAAGGAAACTACAGCTGCGCTTTGGCCAACACTAGTCAGGGATGCACGAACAACGCACCCCTCGCACAATTCAGGTTCCAACAAGGCAAAAAGCACCGACTCAGGTTGATCAATTCTGGAGCGGCCGCAACTCAACTTTTCTCCATCGATGGCCACAACTTGACAGTCATTGCCAATGACTACGTACAACTTGTGCCTTACACAACCCAACATGTTTTCTTAGCGGCAGGTAACTCTTGATGGAATATCCCATTGTACTATGCTAAAAGGTTTGTAGGCCGGTCAACGCACGGACGTGATTGTCGAAGCAACAGGCAACATCAACTCGTCCTATTGGATGCGTTCAAATATCTCTGTAATCTGCGCGCTGGCCGTTGAGCCTTCCAATCAAGCCCTGGCCGAAGTTTTTTACGACAATGCCAACATTACCAAGCAGCCAACAACCCAGCCGTGGTACTATAATGATACTGGCGCATGCAGCAACGTGAGCCTCTCCTTAAGCTACACGATAACGAGAACCCACTGACATTGCGACGAATCAGGATCCCCTAAACGAGACAGTACCCTACTACACCATAGCCTCGACCACAAAACCATCCACAACGATCACTCTCCTCATAGACAGAATCATCAACTCCACAGGCAACATGGAATGGCGCATAAACCAGCAAAGCTTCCGAGCCGACTACAACGAACCCCTCCTCCTCCTCGCCCAAGAACAGAATACTACTTATCCTCCAGAGTCAAACATTTATCAAACAGGATCGAACCAAACAATTCGTTTGATTGTGAACAATAACTCCACATCGCAGCATGTACGTACCATCCCTTTATCTCGCCTATCTAGTTCCTTCTGGTACTCACGCTGCCTAGCCCATGCACCTCCATGGTCACGCCATGTCTGTCCTCCACCAAGGCCCTGGCTACTGGGACAACGTCTCTCTTACGAATATGCAGAACCCGCAACGTCGTGATGTGCAGATGCTGCCGCCGGGCGGGCATATTGTGCTTCAGTATGAGGCGAACAATCCGGGCGTGTGGCCGTTTCATTGTCATATCGCGTGGCATTTGTCGCAGGTATGTGAAACTTCCCCAATTTCTACTCTTTTTGCTGGAAAGAATGGGGACTTGTCACCTCCTTTTCATTCATGTTGTCTTTCTCCTGGGTAACCAATCCTTCTTCGCATTACAGGGCCTTTACATGAACCTTATGGAGCAAGCCGACAACATCACTTCGATGCAGATACCCAGTGTCATACCGGAGATGTGCAAGAACTGGAACATTTACACTAGTCAGGATGGGGTTGACCAGATTGATTCCGGGCTATGAAAGATTTCATTGTCATGATCGGATCTCTCCTGCGACGTTGCACAGGTGCCTGACTAGAGGAGTATGCTGGGTCGCGCGGAGGAGTGAATGACAGGTACTGGGATGGCGGAGGATGTAGAGGGGATACGGTCAAGTTAGATTGGAAGTACGAAAAAAACTTGGGAGCATATATTATGAAGAATCAGAATGGGAGATTAATGAATTCTGCAAGGGTTATTCAGAAACTTAGCTCAATCCTCCATCTCGAACCCTCAGCATCCTTTTTTTCACCATCCCGCTGTATTAACTCCTCACCCCACGCCGCCGTTTTCATTAGCGTGCCTGTCAGCTACTAGCGGCTATGTGACAGCCCCTAGGGGCGCAATGAGCACCCAGGGTGGGGCGCAGCACAGGCTTGTCCCTATCCAGCTATCGCATCTGTGGCTGACCCTCGTCCTCCCAATCAAATCTACCATCTCGGAGCCAATAACCGTTCAGGTTTGCTGCCCCCAGCCACTGGTTATTTTCTGAATGCTCAGCCTACGGTTTCTCTCTATGCTTGCATTCTGATTAATTGAGCATGGAACGCGCGATGGGGGCCACAACGTCTTTCCAAACCCTGCGCTTCTCGTTCACTTGGGAGATTGGCATCAGTGATTCTAGAAACCCTCTTCTCAAGATGACCCTGTACTGAGTACCTAGCATAACGGTATGAGTCAAATCAGATATAGGTTTGAAGCTGACGCTGGAAGGCCGAAGCGGTAAGAACGTGGCGGAGCCATGGCCTGATTGATTCTTCCAAAGGGATCGCCCGATGCGTGCAATTGGCTAGAACAAGCCTGGCAACTGCTGACGCACAGGCCTTTGGCGAGATATTGATAACGATGTGGCTTTTGTAATGGGGGCAGTCATGGGGGTGTCAGCTTTGCAGCCTTGCCGGACACGCTCCACATAAGACCACGGCGTTCTCGAAGTTTTGTCCTCAGAACGCCCAACAGTCTGATCCAGTGTCAGTTCTGCTGATTTCCCTCAAAACCTCTCCCTCATAAGGTTTGTGCTGCCTGACAGTGCGTACCTAGTGAGGGGTCTCGAGTGCGTTGCAATTAAGCGTGATGGACCTCGCCAACGCTTTAACCTTAAGGGAGGAACCGTCCAATCCCCCAGTGCCCCTTGAAGATCTACCCCCGCTATCCCCGGAGCCCCCGGAGCCCCCGGAGCCTCCAGAGCCAATCCACCTGGTTTCTGGGCAGTCTTCAACTTCGCGCACCGCCACTTCCTCAACTGCGGTTGCCACAGATCGTCCGTCAAGGCCGCAGAGTGAACGTTTATCTCAAGCGTCAACCCGCCTGTCACATTCAACTTCTTTTTCAACGTTTGTCAGGAAAGCGAAAGTCATCAGTGGACTGAGTTGGTTGGGCGTCAGCTTTGATAAAGAAGAATCCAGCCAGGGTAGAACGTGGATTATAAAGGTGACCAAGGCTGGACGATGGTTTGTGTATCTTCACCTGATCATTACGGTCGTGAGCATATTTAATCTCATAACCGCAATCTACTCCTGGCCATCAGGAGCCGACAGCGACTTGATGCTGCAAAAGATATTGACGGCCGTGTCCAAGTCGGGTTCTCGCTTGGAAGGCTTGGACAACGAATTCCTCAAATGGATAAATACAACTAAGCTGCGAACGACGGAAGAAGAAGCGCGATTGGCCGAAGAACAAACCCGCTGGAATGCCCTGCTGAAAGTTTTTGAGGACTGTGGTGCTTCTCAGAGTCGGCCAAATGGGACAGATGCCTGCAATAATATTCGCCATTTCTTTGAGACGAACCCTCTTCCACACCCGGACAAGTCTCCTATCGCCAAAAGGAATATAGCACAACTTGATCGGATTATTCGCCGCGTCCATCTCGGCGAAAGTCATCACAAAGGTCCATATCCTGGCTTTGGGCACGATATCAGCTTTGCGAAGATCGCCCGTGGTATAGTTTTCTGGGTCTTGATGATTTCGTTGTGTGTTTTTGGCTGTTACTTTCTGGTGCGTTCGGGCAAAAGTATGCTACGCAGTTATCGCCAGTATCGTAAAATTTCGAAAAAGGAAGACGATGAGATTGATGAGAAGATGGGCGGACTTGAGGTCGAGGACAATTCTATTCCCATCATCGCAACAGGAGGAGATCACTTGGCTCTACAGAACAATCTAACCAAAAGGAATCTCCGACGGTTCGACCAACATGCAGCAGCAGCAAGGGGAACTGTCATGGATTTGATAGAGAACAGTTTTTCTATCAAGATTAACGAACTAGATCAAACCAACGAATATGGATCTCTCCTTGCTGCTGCTTCTCGGTCCGGAAATTTGGAAACGGTGCAGTATGTCTTGTCTCTGAAACCTGACATGGACGTTGAGGGTGGGCGCTATCACAATGCTTTACAAGCCGGTGCGCACTCGGGAAATAGCTCAGTGGTTCAGGCATTGCTTAGAGCAGGCGCGCGGGATACTTCAAGAGGGGGCTTCTACGGCACAGCACTCAACGCAGCCGCAGAGAAAGGAAGTGCCTATATGCTACGAGAATTGCTCACTCATTACGTAGACGAAGAGACTATCGTGAGTTACCCCGGCGGGACATATGGATATGCGGTCATCGCTGCTGCTGCTCGGGGAGACGAAAGAGCTGTTGAAATGTTGCTATCCAAAGGCGCTCTGGTCAACCAAATTAATGCAACTGGAACGTCCGCTTTGCACCAAGCCGCATGGAATGGTCATGAGCAGACAATGGAGGTTCTACTAGCATGGGGAGCTGATATCAACCCGCTATCTTCAGTTTATGGAACCCCACCTCACGCAGCGTGTCGAGGTGGGCATGCCAAGGCGGCGAACAGACTGCTGGCAACAAAACCGGACGTTTCCATTAGAGATCATCGCCAAAGACTACCGCTGCACGAAGCTGCACAAGCGAAAGAAGGGCTCGACGACGTCTTCCAAGAGATCCTACGACTCCGACCAGACTTAGTCAACGAAGTAGACGCCGACCAAGCAACTGCACTGCACCTTGCCAGTATCGCAGGAAACACATCAACTGTCAACTCATTGCTAGATGCCAAGGCTGACTGCTCTATTGGCGACAAGTTTCAAGCACAGCCACTGTTCCGTGCAGCTGGTTGTGGACATGCCGAGGTCGTCGAGCTTCTCTTGCGAAAGGGTAACGCGGATCCAAATGCAAAGGACTGCTTTGGTCGCGTGGCTCTGCACGGCCCAGCACAGACGAACGACGTACGAGTTCATGAGCTTTTAATCAAAGCGAATGCGGACGTCAACGCGATTGGAAGCGATGGAAAGACTCCCCTCCACGAGGCTTGCAATATGGGCCGCATCAAGAACGTCGAACTGCTACTTGCACACCCAAACATCAAAGTCAACGAGCTCGACAACGACCAGTTTCCGCCGCTGTACAAAGCTTTATGCAGTTCTGACGGTAACAAAGACTATTTCAACAAATGCGTCAACCGCTCAATCGTCACCCAACTCCTACAACGCTCCGACATCAACGTCGACGTCTCCAACGGCATCGCAGTCCAAGAAGCCGCTCGCAAAGGCTACCAAACCGAAGTCGAAACCATGTTACACAAAAGCAAAGCCAGCATCCAAATGCACGGCGGCAAATACGGCGGCGTCCTCCAAGCCGCCTGCATAAGCGGCAACCTCCCCCTCATCAACCTCCTCCTCCAACCAAACTACCACGCCGACATCAACCAACAAGGCGGCGAATACGGCTGCCCTTTAGCTGCCGCCTCTGCCCACGGCCACGTCGCTATCGTGCGCCGCCTCTTGGAAGCGGGAGCGAATCCCTCCGTCGCTGGTATCAGCCGTTATGATTCGCCGCTGCAGTCGACTTGTCGTGCAGTTGAGGAGTCTTTGAAGGCGAAGGAGGGGAGGAAGTGGGCGGCTGTTGAGGATCAGATTAGGGCGCTGTTGAGGGAGTATGGGGTGGAGGAAGGGGAGGGTGGGGATAAGGGAGGGAGGGGGGGGGAGGAGAGGTATAGGGATTGGCGTTGGTGTCTGACGCCGACGGGGTGGGAATGGATTCCGCCGGGTGAGATGTGATATGTGATACCCCGTTATGTGTATATGAATTGTTTTGGTTTGGATAGGTACTAGAGATGTGATACCCCGTTATGTGTTTATGAATTGTTTTGTTGCCATTCCAGTTAGCGGTGTATACAACGAATCCATGAGATCGAAATTCTTTCTCTTGCTTTGCTTTCTCAATATCTCATATCCAATATTTTCCTCCGTATCTTCTCCCCCCCTTACCCATCCCTCTCCCTCTGATGTGCCAAAACGAGTCCAACCACCACACATCCCCTCTCCATCTCACATCTTCCATCCTACGACAACACCATAATTTCTCCTCTCCTCTACACCACAACCCCTTCTTTTTTAAGTCAATAAGCCAACAGTTTCTGACCTGCTCCTCCTTTTAATGGTGGAATTGCCGAACTTCATCGGTATAGAATATTGTTGTCGTTGATGGTTTTATTGCTAGGTACTTACCACGCGGCTGTTACGGCTGGTTTTTGATATTGTATGTGAGAGGGTGACGAAATTGGTGAGGGTGTGGGTGGGCTGGGTGGTTGTGGGTGGTGGTGGCTGTGGGGTGGTAAAAGTCAAGGAAATAGTGATAGGGCAGGAGATTTGTGGAAACAGCAGTATGCGGCCGAGATATGATTTTCCTATACTTTGTCAATGGATTGTCTATTTACAAATGGATGGTTTCTATGAATAGACTAAACTCTTTGTAAATGAATTAGTTGACTAATGAATGGAGGGGGTGAAATTTGTAAATTGTTGGGATCCGTCCCTCGACTAGGGTAGATTCCAGTGAATGGTCGACCGGTGGATGAGAGGAAAAGAGGGTTGTGATATCTTAAGTTTTGCTAGGAAGAGGGGAAAGTTCCTGTATCCTCCCGAAATTCGGGGAACGTGCTCCCACGTATCCAGAGTCAGCAGAGGGCGAGCTCTGCTTTACATGACGCGATCTTGGACGATTATTTCGTGACGACAGCGTAGACAGCTTGGGATTGGGAGCCCTGCTAGTACGCTCACAAGCTGAGTGTATAGATCTCCTTACTCTGAAATGTCGGCCTGAACTCCAATTGTCGGAGAACTTCTAGCGTGCTACTGAGGTGCGATTGTGGTAAGAAATTGTGGGATTCGATTTTCTATGGGCGTTGGTAGTAAGATAGAGTTTGGATTAAAAAGGGCGGTAGATTTCGATAAATATGAAGATTAATCTGCTGGAAGAAACGTTGCTAAGCTTGCTACTCGAAAGATCAATTTAGTCACTAAGTTGGTCGCAAACAGAAAACCACATGGGATCGGCTTCAATTTGTTCTTCCTCCAATTTTCCCTCAAAAATTTCATCCGATGATTCTTCGGATGATTCTTCTTCAGACTCTTCTGCGTGCTGGGTCGGCAACTCTCCGCGAATTTGAGAGAGCATTTTGTTAATCTTATTTTTCGATTTTTGTGATCTATCTTCTAAGAGCCGTGCAACGACACCTTCCTGCGTGAGGATTTGTAAAACTTGCGCTGAGCCATTCGGGTTACTTTTCACCCAAATTGCAGCTTCTAGTAGAGTATAACAGTCTGATCGACTCATGCTAGCATTATGAGACGCCAGAGACTTCTTGAGCGACAAGGGTAGGTTGCAAAGAATATAGAAAAGAGGGAATCTTGTACGATTGTTTCGCAACAAAGATCTTAACGAGCCTATTTCCCTGCAGTGCATGAAGCCCGGCTGGCTCGCATAGAATACCTCAGGGACTTTGACGAGAATATCATGTTGCAGTTGCGTCGGTAGTCGAAGGACAATTGGCTCGAAAGAGTCAGCAATGCCCTGTTCTTCTTTCCACTCAAAGACGCTTGCGTAGTACATGATATTATTAGTTATATTGGGCGTTCCGAGTTCCAAAGCCTGCGTTATCTGCAACCACTTCAAGATATAGCGCCAAATCAGGCCGAAGCCACTTTCAAGACGTTGGTCACTCAGACCTTCCCGAATCACAGTTTTACCATCCCCAGTGGTCAGGAATTCTTTGACTGTTTGATGAATGAACTGAACAGGCCCCATCCCACCTCCGGACACTTCTAGAAGCCCGGCTGACCGGCTGTTTAGCCTACGTTTTTGTTGTTCAGTGGAAAGTCCAATTAAACCAGGATAGGTACCTCTCTCGGTAGTCAAGACGAGCGTCGCAGCCAGAATTTCAAAAAGTGAGACTGGGTCGCGGGCGCAAGTCGCAATCTGGAACATCACATAGGCCTCACTCCTATCTCTTATTGAAGCCTCCAATGAATCGCGCGAAGGGCGACGAAGAGCTCTCTTATATAATTCTCCCAGCTCAGTTGGAATCGTCAATAGTAACGTCATCAACTCTTCCATAGTGTCTCCCTCACAGATACCCTCGACGATCTCATTGACAACCAGCCTAACCCACAGAAAAACGCCTTGCGCTTTTCGGATGATGTTTTCAACCAGGGGTTTAAGTCCCTCATCGTACTCGATAGAGAGTTCACCCGGCATATCTGCCTTAATCCTGTCTTCTGCATAGTGCCGGATATCGTTTGTAGTGTACTCATGAATGGAAAATCCAGGACAACCTTGGAAGGCAGTCTTGAACACGTTTTCAGGGCGTCCGGCCAGAGCCAAACGTACTCGAAACGCAGGATTGGCTGTCAATTGGGCTATTTTTCTCAGGATAAGGATCAGTTCCCTATGGTTGCCATCATGTTCATCCAAAGCATCAACGAAAAGGCAGATGTTAACTTCATTTGTTGACTTTCTCCCAATCAATTCCAATGCGTCCCGAAGAACTTTCAGAGTCCACCCATCAGCCAAGTATTGTGAGCTGTTGATGGAATGCCCCATTTGTTGAAGTGTTTTGACAAAATCAAGTATTTTGGCAAAAATGGGGTATACGATTACGAACAACTGCTTTTGATGATGTATCAGCTGGTATAGAACCTCACGAAGGAACCCTTCAGCTGACTTCTGCATCGTCGTCCCACGATCGTGGAAAAAGAATCCCGCAACCACCCAGAAACTATCAGTGTATTTGCTCAGGAGTTTACGGGTCAAATGGTGGTTGATGGCGAATTTCATCACCGTAGACTTTCCAGAGCCCGGTTTTCCTTGAATCCAGTATATGTTGCTTGAATTGTTCCCTTCTAGCCAGTCTTCGAACCCGACTTGATGATCAAAGAGCCAATTGTAGGTTTCGTAGTAAGCTGGCTCAATGGTTTCAAAGCGGTTCTGGGCATCAGGTGAGTAGAGAGACGTCAGGCATTGTTTCAGCTCCTTATCGAACACTAATCCATCCGGAAGCGCAGGGGCTTCATCTGCGGACTGGAGGTGTTGTTGGTTATTCAGCTTCTCTGAAGATTCTTTGACCCAATCTTGCAGCACTGATGCCACTCTTTGAAATTTGATGTCCTCCATAGATGAAAATCTGGCCAGATTGCGGTGATTAGCATGAAGCGATCCTCGAGTCTCATGAAGATAGCCTATTGTTGAGGATGCTGAGCCAACCACCATTACTCCATGTGTTGGAAGCTCTTCTCGGAACGAATGGACCTTGATTCTCCCTGTGGAAAGGATTTGTCCGAAACTTCTCGAGATCCGCTCTAAGATTTCTGAATTGGTTTCTAGCCCACGGAGTACTTGAAGATTTGGCTTCTTCAAGAAGATTTTAGATACTTCGAACGCCTTCCTGCCTAATGACGCAGCACCTGAGCCGTGGTGTGGCGTGCCTAAGAACATTACCCCGATGGTAGCAGGCAGAACTGCGTTGATGACTGTACTTTCATGGCCCGAAAGGCTAAGAGCATCTTTCACAACGATCCCACCCAGGCTGTGAGCAATGAAGATCAACGGTTTTAGTTTTGCGGCGTCTGATTTCCGCAACATCACGAGGTCAGACAGAAGGTTTTCTGCATGGTGGTATATTGACGCCTGAGAAGTAGCGGCTAAAAGTCCGTCAATTTGAACATCATAGCCCCAGGTCACAATACGTGCTCGTGGGAATGCTCTGGGTAGGAGATCCCGAGGCCAGAAGACATCCTGGCACAAGTCCCCGCCTCTTGTGCATCTCTTCTTTCGGGGTCGATTCTCGATCTCAGCCTCATCGCTAGTACTACTCGGAAGATCCCCTTCAGCTGGCTCCCGTGTAGAGGCGCTGCTGGAGGTGTTGAGAGTCCACGTCTTTTTCGGATGCCCGAAAAGACCATGAACCAGCACAATACTGTATTGCTGAACAGATCAATGTCTGTTGCTTATAGTATGAACGGTTAAGAAAGACCTTACGACACCATAGAAAACGGGCGAAGGCTTACTCCAGACGGTGCGGTTTGTCGCTCTCTGGCTCGTAGACTACTGTAGGGCCGATGCGAGTTACTTCCATCTTGACAGAAGAGCCAATTTCTGCCGTAGCAAAGCCTTCCAGTCAGGATAGAGATCAGCTCCTTGGGTGTCAGTGCTTTAGATTCATAGCATGAGCCGCTCGATTGTGTACAGATAGATCTTCGGGTGTAGGCACCGATTGTCACATCGTAAAATCCAAAATGATAGCGACCTTGACAGGGTGTTGAGTAGAAGACTGAAAAGGAGGACCAAACAGGAGAATTACTTTTCCCAGCGCCTGGGGAGTAGTCAGTACCTATCTGAGATTAGATCCACCGTGCCGGCTGGCACAGCCCACAAGTGAGCCCTTCTATACGGTAAGGACACCAATGGGTTACTTCACTGCCCTATTCTGTGCTCTAGATCGATGTCCTCGCCGTATCAGGGTCATCCACCTGCTCAAGTGCGATAGTCCTAGGCGAGCTGAGTTAAAGAATGCCTTGCGCCTGAGTAGGACGGCACTGCTGGCTAATCAGATCGACAGCTTCTTGTATCTAACCATCAATCCATATATCACTATAAGTACAAATCAAGCATGGGAACCCTGCGCCTTTGCACTGCCCCGGGTTGCTCGCTGGGGTAGTGCACGTAGTAGGTACGAGCCTGGAAGGCACCACCCGCCGCGGGTAGACCCGCTAATTTGCCCTCACTTCCTGGTGCATGCTCACGAATGTCATTGTCTTCATCCATTCATTCAATGGTTCACTTACCGAGCTACGTGAGGCATCATCCCAGCAGGCTGGCGATGCCGAGAAATATCGCTTTTGAAGAGCGAGGACACGACAAAGGCTGTCGACAGTCCACTCTAACAAGCACTGATCGCTCCTTACTCCCATCCTCTCCGACCGCATTATAATCATCAAGCCTCATTCATACCCCTCTAGCTCCTTCTGCGTCCACTCCCACAACTCCCCAGCCAGCTTCTCATCATTCGACAACTTATCATGCGTCCCCGGCACCCCTACAGGCTCATAAAACCCGCCATTAGTGATGTGCTCCTTATCCGCCGTCGCCGCCCAAAGCTGATTGCACGCGCCCTGTTCCAGCGTCAGCACCTTCCCCACAGTCGTCACAAACACGAGGGCCCTATTCCAGAAGCCCAAATCAGTCACTAGGCCGGTATTGATAACGCCCGGATGCACGGAAGTTGACGTGATGTTGGGGTATCGCCGCGCCAACTCTTCAGCGTAGAGGATGTTGGCCAGCTTGCTCTGGCCGTAGCGGATCCAGTGGCCGATGAGAGGGTATTCTTGCTTGGTACGCAGGTATTCGAAGTCGATGCCGCTGGCTGGATGAGCTTTGAAGCCGACGGAGGTGTTGCTGACGATTCGGACGTCGGCGTTGGGTTGGGCGGCGGTGCGCTGCAGGGTGGGTAGGAGTAGCTTGATGAGGAGGGCGTGGCCGATGTGGTTTGTGCCGAATTGAATTTCGTAGCCGTCGCTGGTCAGGGCTGGGGGGTGGGCCATGATGCCGGCGTTGCAGAGGAGGATATCAAGTCGGGGGGATTGGGAGGTGAATTGCTTGGCGGCTTTGGAGACTGAGGCTAGGGAGGCGAGGTCGCATTCTAGGAAGGTGATTTGGGTGTCTGGTTGGGCGGCTTGGACCTCGCTGGTGACGGCTGCGGCGGTCTTGGGGTTGCGTCCGCTGAAGTAGATGTGTGCCGGTTGGTGCTTTGCGAACTGGATGACGGATTCTTTACCGAGACCGGCAGTTCCTGTAGTGTTCGTTAGTGATGGCGGGTTGTTGCCACTAGAGTAAGTGAGAATTTGCGTACCACCTGTGACAAAGATGACTTTCCCAGCAAGACTGGGGATATCGGTTGTGGGGTTGAATTGGACGCCTGCCATGGTGTATGGTTAGGTGAGTGGTTTCGGCCGCAGTTGTGCTATTGTGAGTAGAGATGAGAAGGATAGGTGAGAGCAAGGTGGAGTTAGAGGAGGGTGGGTAGTTGTGGAGGCTCTTCGTAGGATCACATTGCATGGATGATGACTGGTGTGGACGCCAAAACGTTGAGATCCTCTCTCGGGCTTAGATCGATGCAGTATCTTCGAGCTACCTTAGTAATCATGGTCTTGTCTGATTTCATCGAGATGGTCATCTTAGCTTGATTGATTGAGATGCAAGATGCAAAGATGCAGAGCTTGTCGGCTCGAGTCATGTTTCTAGAAGGTCACTATGGGTACCTTACAAGGTTGTCGCCGAGTAGCCTTCCCTAATCTCGTTGGGAATGGCTAAAGCAACCCCCGTCTTGGAGCGATCGGAAACATGCCCTTAACGTGTCACCGTCTGGCCTGCATATCCCTGCAGGAGGGGTCCATGCGGGGGTCCGTACCTTAATGAAGATAAGGTTCTAGGGTCCCTCCCTCCTTCCCTTAGCTAATCTTAGGCCGGATTGTTCATCATTCAGTACCTAACCTTCTCTCCCATCCTCCACCGCCTTCCTTTGATCACTATACACATATCGCATTAATTTCATTCAAGTCCTATTCTTGGCCGAAATAGTTAAGGGGATAAGACTGGTCGCAGATCGACTACTGTTTGCTACTGTTCACTGCCAAGGCTTTAAAGAGAGCTAGGTCTACCTTAGCCATTGCCATTGAGCCCTGCATCCCACATTATCCCCTTGGCAGATTCTACCCAATTATACCAATTAACCTCACCATCTAAGTCCATATTAACATCCATAGAATCCACGTCAAAGTTGGAGAACATATCAACGGATGGGTCAGCATCAGCCCATGGCCAAGGGACAAAATCAGATCCTACAGAATGGCCATCTGACCAGTCCGCGGGTACCACGGGAAGGGGATCATATGATGGTCCAATATTCTGTCCAAAGGTCAATTCGCTGGGAGCATTCATCGTAATGGCTGGTTGTAGATCTCTAACATTGGTACTCTCCAGGGGTTGGCCGGCCTGCTGTCCACTCGAGCGGAGATCTGTCAGCTCGGAGCTTACATGACTGCTTATATCGCCTGGACTATAGGTAGTATCAGACCTCGTACTGAGCTGACTTGTGTGGGTTGTATGCATCGAGGGCTCGGCAAATCCTGCGCTAGAGGGCTGCTGTGGTATGGCAACGAGCTGACGCCACCTATCGCGGAAGATATTGGCGCTGGACCCGGTTGCAAAGGGCCCAGAGCTTGACGGCAATGGTATTTCCTGGTCCTGCATTTCTAGTCTAGCGGCGACCTGTGGATCGGCTCGCAGCCGGTTGAGCTCGGCGGCACGGTGCTTGCGGGCTTTGCTCATCAACTTTCGCAGCGGAACCCAGATGCGCATGTTCTTGTCGATGCTGGTGCGGGCTGGAATCAACCAGCTACTGTGAAGTGCTACCCAAGCCCTCTCAACAATGGGCGACCAATGGCGGCGGGAGATCTCGATCAAGAGGTATACGATGGCGTGCCAATGGGTATAGGTTTGGTAGATCCAGCGCCATTGCCGACATCCTTGTTCGGCGTTGAGCTCATGGTTGTACTCCGCGACCTCAATGGCCGAAACCAGCATCTTAGTCCTTATCTCGTCCGAGACGTGTTCGCTTGGCGAAGAGAAGAGCATTGGAAAATTTATTATAAGCGTCATCTTGGCCGTCACAAGCCGCGCGATGGCGACTGCTACCCAATAGGCAATATTGCCAGACTTTGTCGTGTACTGAAAGTACCCATGTTCGAATTTCTGGCGAAGCTTGCTTAACAGGTGGCTTTGCTTTTCTACATCATCCCTTACACCAGGAGCCATCATCTGCATCATGATATCGCCTGTCTCAAAGTTGATACATGCATATGACATGTCAGTCAAGCCATCGTGCTCTATGGGCAGCTGTTCTGACTCGGGATTGATGTCTACATCGTTGATGTTTAACGGAAGTTTTGTGTCAAAGCTGCCGCTCGTGATAGTCAGGTCCGTCCCCTGGTCCTCTGATGCTCTCAGATCCAGCATGCACAGGGTCCACCAGACCTTTCGTCGCATCTCAATCTCAAAAGGAGTCAGGTGCTTGAAATGGATTCCATCTCGCTGCAACCCAAGGTACTGGGCCATCCTAATGACGAGCCCAGTCATCATCCACACGAACCTCGGGCTGTCGTGCCGGCGAACGAGACAGAGAAACAGGGCAAATGCCTGAACTAGAACCAAGTCGGGGACGTTGAGAAAATCAGCTTTCGCAAGGGCGTGTTCCAGACCCAGACGATACCTCAAATTGAGCTCGGTTTTGGAGGAGCCAAAGTTGGTTATGACCTATCCAGAAAAAGCATTAATAGAATCCTCAGTCATGTCTGTTCTAAATATGGCATTACAACACGAGGAGAACTCACATCGTCCTCCTCCATGGAGGTTATAGCGGCGTAGTAGATCGAGAACATCAAGGCTTCATTGGACGGCGTATAGCGCGTCATGCCATTGCCGCGTAAATCGCGGACCATCTTAATAATGGTTGGCTTATGGACGATCTGGACGAATACATTTACGTTTTCAGAAAACACATCTAGGAGAAACGGGATCTGCGACGGCAGTGGATGGAACTCGCGAAGGTTGGGAGCTGAAGGACTCAAGTTGTGTCGAAACAGGAATGCGTTGCGTTCTGAAGGTGTCCGCTCACCTTCTTGGGTGGACGGTATCTTTCCAAGGGATGGCTCATCCTCCGAGCTGTCGGTCTCATCTCCTGCCAGGCTGCGAGTGTCTATCTCCAGCCCATCGAGCTGCAGCGCAAGTCAGCGAGCCCTTCAGCCAAGACGATGGCGTGACCTCAACAGGCCGACCTACCTCGTCGTTGACCCGGGACCAGAAGCCACTGCTCACATAGCGGCTGCGGCTCGCATCCTGAAGAACCAGCCTGCCAAACTGCTTCGGCACACTGCTGATTTTCGTGACGGGTGAGGTGTCCCTCTGGTGCTCGGCGTCAGGATCCTGGGCAGAGCTCCCGGGAGAGGTGGCTTCAGATGAGCCCCCACCAGTCAAGTTAGCCGCTGCGTGTGCCTGTTCCAGCTGGCCCCTCAGCTGCTTGACAAGTTCCTCAAGATTCCGCACTCTTTCCATGACCCTGCCAACGTCCGGATCTGTGCCCTGCGGTGACACAGCGTTTGATGCTGCGGCATTGTTGGTGAGGCGCTCGAGGCGGCGAGCCCATCTTGGCGGGCGGTCGGTGGATGGAAAGACACAGGCCACATTTGCGCGACTGCAATTAGAGCACGGCGACTGCTTGTCACAGCGGACCTTGCGTTTGCGGCAAATGACGCAGCTGCGTAACTTCGAGGCAAGCGTAGGTGTTGATGGAGTCCTAGCCGACGCGAGCGAGCTCGCGCTTTTTTCGGAGCCCAAAGCCTTGGCGCCAGCACTCGAGGCCGCCGATTCTGTCATTGCCAACATTTGCGACATGCTGCAATCGGGTCATGCGCACAGTGTTTCTGGCCGAATGACGGCGACCTTGTCCTTACTTTCACTCCTACCATGTATTGATTGCACGGAAGCTGACATTCGTCTCATTTTGCTGCCTATTCTAGGTACCCGAGCCAAGCTTGATAGGGTCTAGTTCTAGAACATCAATAGACCCCGGAATCAAAATCGCAAAACAATTGAATCTGAGTCTAATGTCCTACTATGTAAGGACTACACGCAAGCTTCTAGAGTACTTCAAATTCAAAACCTTCAAATTACCTTACAAAGCTATTGGAAGCCATGCACAAACCCTGGGCGCTCCCTAGAGCTTCTACAAACGCCCTGAAAACTTTTACTCAAAAGCTTGAAAAATTGTGATGAAGAATTTGAAGAGTTTTGTAAGCTTGCACTGCACGTTACATTCAACGAGCTTCCAATTTAGAAATTGTTTGCGTTGTCGAGGTTGGCTAACAGGCTGGGAAAATACCACCCCGAGTCAGCATAAACACGCGAAAAAACACCGAGACAATCGCGGTGCGGAGTCAAGAGACCACGCACGTAGATAAAAGGATCAGTACTACCCCGTATCAAGGATATCACAGTCATCATCAGCATAATTTATAAATACAACAATAACTTGCCTCTGCCATCCTACTTTCCCGCGTCGTGCACAACATCTTACATAGCAATTCTAGCCTTGCATCGCCTAGCACGACCACGCAACCAGCACAATGACCACGAATTCCAAGACGGTTGCCTTCCTCGGCGCCAGTACCGGTGTAGGCCTCTCAGCACTTAAACATACCCTCGCCGCAGGCCACCGGTGCATCGCTCTCTGCCGTGTCCCATCCAAACTTACAGCCATCTTCCCACCCGAGACAACCCCAAATCTCGAGGTCATCCAGGGCAACGCGCACGATATCGATGCAGTCTCTCAGTCCCTGCTAGCCTCGAAAGGCAAGCTCGTCGACGGAATCATCTCCACCATTGGTGGTAAATTCATCCTCCCCCAAATGACGATCGACGACGCCGAAGTCTGCAGGAAAGGCATGGCCATCATCCTAGAGAGCCTCGCCCAGCTGAGAAGCGGCGGCGCTACCGGGAGGCCGCATATTGTTGTGTGCAGCACGACAGGCATGTCTCGGTTCGGTCGCGACGTTCCACTCGCCATGGTCCCATTGTATCATCTTCTATTGAAGGTTCCGCATAGGGACAAGAAGATCATGGAGGACCGTTTGGTGGAAAGCGGAGAGGATTATACGATTATTCGTCCCAGCTTGCTGGTTAATGGTGAGACGAGTAACGAGATCCGGGTTGGTATCGAGGATCCTAAGACTGGGAGGGAGTCCGCCGCTATTGGCTACACTATCTCCAGGGAAGATACGGGGAAATGGATTGCGGATAATCTTGTGTTGCGACTGGAGCAAAGATATGTCAATAAGATTGTAATGGTGACATATTGAATGGTGGTGATCCGGACTTTGAGGTCTAAAGTTGAGTACGGCGTTATGATATGGAGAGGTTGCAAATCTTGTTTAAAGATGTAGTAGAACATTGCTTTCTATTTCGATATCGAATGTAATTAGTAATACAAGGAATTTGACGCGTTATACTATACAGATGATTGGGGTCCTGCGATGGGACAGAGAGTGAAAGCAATACTAAACACACGGTGCAAGTGCTGTGTTGAAATGAGGAGGAGAAAACATCATTGTTTTAGGGGAAAAGAATTACTTATACTGCATCCCCTTGATCACCACACAGATCCTGCATCAACCATTAGCGAGAGTAGATCAACCAGCCAATCAATGAACCAATACCACGATCAGAAGGAAATTGGCCTGTCATTTGACTGGATAGTAGATGCCATTTTGACAAAAGCTCTGTCTGTCCGCTCTTGAATAATACTGCCAATGGACGCAAGGACTACATCGATGCTCAAGTTTTTTTCAGAGATTCCTTGTCATAGGGAGAGGTTTCCCCGATGCGCCATGCCTTGATCTGGTTGGCGTGAAGTCACTGAGGGCCAGGCAGTGACCTCAGATCACTCTCAAAAGCGTCCTTTGTACTTGTCTTTTTACAGGTAAAGTGATGGAATCAATACATGAGGGACCTTTTTTCCTGGCAATCATTCGTATTTTAGAGCTGTAATGGAGGTACCCATTGTCTGCCACTGAATTCAAGATCACCCCGCCTATTCTTATCTTGACAATGATGAATTAGTAGATTGGGTAGGGGCGACTTGTTGCTAAAATTGGAATTGCCATGGCTAAAAACGGATTTCCCATGCATGATGTTGTTGACGCGCGGATGCATTGATGCCCAACTGTGTGGGGCAGCCAATGTAAGCGCTTCTCCATTGCTTGGCTTCTTCACGTTCTTGATATTTTCCTTAAGAATGGGTGAAACGCACGTAGCAGCCCACACTAATGCTCATAAATAGCCGCCTTGCTTCCGCAAGTCTGTTTCTTTCACATCCACACAACAACGTCATTGAACCTCAATACAACAACTTAAATCACAACAAAAGCACACCACATTCTTAGTCCAAACAACCTACTACACTATCACATCCCGTAGGTCAAAACACCACCTTCTTTCCAAGTAGCAGCTCTAACTCCCTCCCAAGCCAACACCGTGTAACCTCCCCAACCCACCACTCTCAACCATGTCTTCAACCTTCGATCAAGTCGACAACATCCTCGACCAAGCCGCCGACAACAAAGTGCAGCAGGACGAACAGTCCTACGACAATGACGTCAACGACGCTGCCCAAGACGCTGAACACCCAATTGACGCCATGGAATCAGGGGTGGACGACGTGAAAGACGAGATCGAGAAGCCTTTTGAGGAGGTAGATCAGGGATATGATGATGTCAAGGGTGATGTGGAGGGAGGGTTCGATGATGTTACGGGCGATGTGGTGAATGATAAAGATCAGGATGAGCGTGCGGTGGCGGGTGATTTGGATCAGGATGCGCAGGGTCAGGGATTTTAGGTCTCGAGGTTGAGGGAGTGAGGCATGTCTTGCAGGCGGAACTTCTGATAGGGGTCAATGATAAAGCTTTGAAGGATTGGGCTGGCAATGGAAGGCAGCGATTGTTCGCCTGTGCTTAGGCAGATAGCTCTTGGCTCGGATGCTGGGAGATAGAAATGGAAACCCAGGTTGTCGACTCAGCTAATAGAAGCCGTCAGTATTCACAGTCTTTTCTGGTTTTGCTGCGATGGCTGCAATGCTACAAGAACATATTATGGAAGCAAATCTTTGCCTAGTCTCTACCTACCATCAAGTGGCCGGTACCCTCCTTTCAGTTGACAAACCGCGGGATTAGCCGCTGGGGTGAGCGACTTTCAGCCACTTACGCGGTAGGGGCTATCCCCTAAAACGGTGTGGTCCTCAGAAGGCATCCCCTATTTGCAGCCCCAGGGTAGTCATGGGTGAGACGTTTCATTCCGAACACGCTGTGTTAGCGGCGGCCCCGGGTACCATAGATACATTTTAGGTACCGTAACGGCCCCTAAGATAGCAACCTTATTTTATTTTGGCCCAAGTCCCCACTACTTTCTACATTAGATATCACTGGCTTTGAATGACAGCAACAAAGTCTCAATGTCCTCCGACACTGAAGAAGGAACCATCGAGCAAGCCAGTGCAGCGGGCATTTCGGCTCTGGTCCAAGGTTGGGTTCAGAGACTGTCCGTCTTCAGAGATACAGCACTCGAAGAGAGCATGCTTCAGCGCCTCGAATTGTCTTTAACGGAGGCAGGCAGGCACGGACATTCACCTGTATTCTCGTATCTCCCGGATCAAGGTTTACCGATTGATAAGGACGTCATAGGAAGTGCCAAAACCGTGGAGAATTTTCAAGCTGTGCTGGAACAGGGTGGGACATTGATTCCCAAGACCTTCGAGGTAGTACGTCGCTATAGTAAAACATGAAAAACTGAGATGATTCCCTTCTATTTGGTAGCTGATTCTCATAGTTCTAACAAAAAGTTTGAAAACACAGATGTGGTCCGATAACTTCTCAAGCATGGCACAGACCCCGAGATCAGAGATCGTAGAGGCTAAACGGCGCTCGACTACGCAAGCTACAAATACTCCATCAAAGCTGTGAAACTGCTAGTTCAGCACGGCGCAGAAGTCACAAATACCAGCGCCATTCACGGTGGAGTTGCGCACTCAAGCGAATTCGCACCAGTGAGTTTGATATTGTTACCTATCTTCTCGAATGTGGTGCCAATATCAATCAACTTTGGCCTTTAATGCCAGAGGTATATGAACGCCCTCACATTGCTCCATACACAGGGACACCGCTGCATTCTGCAGTGCAGGGCGAGAATTCAGAATCTATTGCTAAGCAGAGGAGCGGACCGAAGTATCAAAGGTTATCTGGGTGTGACACATTTAGAAGTGACAGAAAGCGACGATTCTGATAAGATAGTAGTAATACTCCGATAAAACAATGGAACCCAAATATCAATGACGAAAAAACATCAAGCACATACTTGGAAACTATCCTGGAGACGCGTGGTCAAAACAATCGCCCACATAATCATTCATTTTCGACCCTCTCAATCATCTGACAATCGCAAGCAGATGGTACACAGCAACATCCTCCATGTAATTCCAGTATAACCATACCCAGCTGACCCGAACATGACTTAGATTCGAGCTCGACCACGGTTTACCGGTTCTATTGTAAAAGGTACTTGCATACCAAACCTATGGTGATCGATTAAATAAGATATACCATTTCTTCTCTTTGTGTGAGAACTCACATTTTCCCATGGCTGTGGTCTATTCAATTCCAATTATTTGCTATTCTGAGATTGTTGGCTTGAGTCACCAGGTTATTGAAAGTCGCCGTTGCAGCAGCTCTTTGAGCCGCCAACCCGTTCGGGCGAGCATTCAATGCAGCCGTGTAACCAAAATCCCTATGGAGATTGTCCAATATGTCTGAGAGTTGCTGCAGACCTTGCGCCAATTGTTGTCCGGCTCCGGGTTGTCCACGAACCTTGTACCACTCACTGGCTGAAAGATTCCGATTCAGACTCTCGTCTTATAGAGCTCACGGTCAATCTTTTTGGGACTTACTTATATTCTGCTGGTAGTATGGCCGACAAATGACACTTTCGAGATATGTTCCCGCATTGACGGGTCCATTGGCGGAGTTATAGAATTTGGTCTGGGTTGGCACATTCGCGCATTCGTCCGTGTGACCCGGTCTGAAGCTTTTTATCAGCCCGGTAGTATCGGGCAAACAGGCTATGACAGTGTCTAACTTACTCAAAGCTTGGGTTATGTGTGGGATATCGATTGTCCCATTTTCCATCTCCAAATTTCACGAAGAACAAGGGACGGCCCGTTGCCTGCAGAAGGGAAACTGGTTAGCCAAGCTTCGTTCTATGCTTTTGTGCTTCGATTATTCCTCGCAGCAAAGCAAAGACTGACTCTATCAATCAGACCAGTGGGCGCATCGGCCGGAGCTGGACTGGTCATCATATAGCAAGAGTATCTCTGTGGCGCAACTCCAGCCATTCTCCAAGGTGCTGGTGTGTTCGTGTTTCGCGTGTGTATCTGATGAGAGCTCAAGAGCACAAGGAAGATCTTGGGCAGCGAGCTGAAGTTGAAATTGCAAATGAAAGGAGGTAGAAGGTGTGCCTTTATAGCCCCGCATCAAGGTCATCTTGACTTCTAATAATCGAAGAATAGACTGGTGCCATCATCGAGATCCCACATGCCCAAAAAAATTAAAACACATCAAAAAATTTGGTGTTCAGCCAGCCACAAATGTCATTATATTAGCAATGTGTGATGGGTGGAACCGCTTTCCTGTATTAGCCTGTTCGCTTAAACCCTTCGGTTCCGTACTGACGCCTTAGACTACCTGGGTCTGGACCTCAGCCACAGGCTTGGATTTCAGCTGAAGTGATAATGTCCGCCGAAATGGTTCATCTTTCTCTTAATTGCATCGAAGCAAAGTAAAGCCCGTATGCGAAGATTGAGCTGAGAAATTCACAATGACGTGAAAGGCCATGTTACTGAGACCGTTTCAAACTAAGCACCTCCAATGATGGCCGTCTGTCTCATGATTTCAGCTCCCTTTTTTCAAGCCACTGTTCACTTCTGAGGGTCACGCATTGGACACTGCCCAAGCTAGCTTACGACTGGCTGGAGGTCTGCCTATTCCCTGCTTGAACGCGGCAATCAACACGCTGCAGGAGAGATTCGCTTGCAAATTTCATTTCGTATGGTCTTCATGCATTGGGCACATCAACTGCAAGTTGAGAGCGAATATGCTATAACGGGCTGCAATTCGGCTGATCGTGTGTCGTGTTGTCGCAACATATCATCCAAAATAGCCACAGACTAGCAGCGTCGTCGCCTTTTTGGTGCAACACGTGTCTTAGGAATAGCGCGTGCTCTAAGATTCTGCTCCGTTTTTCGCTGTTGTTGCAATGCTACACACATGCGATATTCTGGTTCGATAGCTTGTTGTAGAGCTCGAAGAGCTTGCCACGGAGAGCTTTTGTCGAGAATGTACATTAGGTATACCTCCGAGACGGATAATCGTATCGCGGCCAATGTTTCTCTGAGGCATTTGCGTCTTTCCCAGTATTTCTCGTTGTCTTGGTGAAATTGTGCCATCAGGTCGGTGTATATCACACTTCGAGTCGTCTCATCGTCTTCTCTGATATCTACCTTTTTAGGTAAAGATGGTTTTATGTGTGGTGGCTCCTGTTCGAGCGATGGATCTATGAGATCCCAGATTCTCTCTACTTTTGCGATGGATCTGACGATGTCAATCCAGATATGCCATTGTGAGGCATCTGTGAGTTTGATAGCGTACGGCGTAATGGTTTCTTCTTCGTCTTCGCTCATTGTCCAACAGGGCAATTCCATCGTTGTCCAATAGTGCAAGTCCATTCTTTGAGGGATACGGAGTACTGTGTATGGGCGTGATTGATAGAGCTGAGAAAGTTTTTGATGTAGCGGACGGTAAGCCTAATAGGGTGAAGCGCAGTTAAGCGAACCAATGCAGCAAGCCGGGCTCATAAATGTTGCAATATTGCAAGACGAAGATATGATGGTTCGGACTGCTTACGAAGTAGTCTGAGGATCTGGCATCTATCGAAGGACGTTGCTAAGATGCATGATGCTCTGCAGCCAAGATGGCCGGTATGGGGGTAGAATGCGCTAGAATGACAGTACCATGTGGAAACGATGGTGGAAGCCAGCTAAGCCAGATAAGTCAGATAAGCCAGATAAGCCAAGGATGGCGGGCGGAAATGGAATCCTCATATTGCAACACATATAGTCGAATAGGATTATTGAATACGCGCCGCTTTCAAGATCTAATAGATTTATGATCAACAGTAGATGGTATTGCTGAGAAGATCTTATTAAATAGAACTATTACATCCTACGCTGGGAGTCCTATTCGGTTTAGCGGCTTCTAGACCCTAAACGAGAAATCCGTCCCATCGCTCTTCCAATGGCCGTGGAGGGAACCAGAATCGAATGGTAGTGCTAATAGAGAGGGGGACTGAAGCTGGAATAGAGTGGAGCCAGAACTGGATAGGTGGCTGTACTACCAATATCACTCGTGGGCCGACACCGATAAACAACTCGATCCAAGATGAAAACATCAATCTATGTTACACACCTGTCCTGATATCACACGTTATTCGTTCCTAAAACTTCGCTGCCCCGCCCTCCTATTCGCTGATGCTTCGTACTCCCAATATTATACGTCCTTTGGTTTCTTTAATATTGAGCAAACAGCGCGCAGCGCGACATACTATGAAAAGCAATTATAGTTTTATTCAATCACGTAGCTTATATGTAAACTGCATAATTGTTATGGAACAGCAAGTCTTTAGATTGAATAATCACTGGACTTTTTCATTTTCGAGCTACGGCACCCGTCCTACTTCATCCATGCATGCCCACCCCTTTGCTCTCCAACTTCCCACCCGGGACCCTGAAAACGAGTAATCATTCGTAAAGCCGCGCCTTCATATCATCGCCCCACGACCTGAACGTGAGACTATCTGAAAACAGAAGAGAGGGAGTTGACGGTGGGAAGTGCTCTTTCTAAGGGGTTATAGAACCCTCATGAAGCACTACGTTCGTTACGATCGTGATACTTGTATTTGATCGCTCAGGGCGAAAGCTATTTACCAACGAAAACCCAACTTTTACATCCAAAACCCCTCAAAAAACACGAGCTGCAGCGCAATCTGTCCTCCGGCGAGCCCAATACGTGACGGAGTGAATTGATCCGATGCTATAGATCAGGTATGACCGGAGTGCCCTTCTCTGGGTCTTGGACTTGCACGCCAAATAGTCGGTCAAAGACACCGGACTTATGCCCAGAGCTGTTCTCTCCAATATAAAGGTTCCCGATCTCTTGGGCGACTTCTTTCCAAAAGTCACAAATTTTTGCCGTACTTTCAAGGTCTTTGCCGACATCGAAGAAGGGTGTATTATCAAAACTTAGGATAGTTGCTTTGAGTGCATTGTTGATTATTCCGTCATCATCGTCCGCAATTTCCCACTTCTCATGAGGCCCGTATTGGAATTGATTCGGATCTCCACCAAGTGCATGACCGCCAAAGTATCGTTGATACCTTTGTGCAAATTGCGGAATGATAGCCTCGAGGACAGCCACGACATTCTTGTCTAGATCCGGAATATAGGACTTGAGCAGATCCCCAACAGCTAGTCCTTGGTGATAGCTTGCGGCAAGTAGATCCGAACCGTGCGTCGCTGGGGGGAAATCGTATTTCAAAACGTAAGTTTTTCCCTTGTAGGCATCATAAACTTGACGTGAATTGCAAACAAAGGTTGAGTCTTGCAGTACTTGTCTCACTCTGGCCTGTTGGTCGCCGAAAAAAGGAGACCCTGCAGAAGGATAACGGGCCTCGATAGAGTCTCTTATCTTTTGCATTTTATCACCAGGAAATACAGATTTGAGAAAGTTGGTGAATGCTGTTGGTGAGTCGATCCATTTCTTGACGAAGATTCCAGCCTCGTTCCATACATGCGAGACGATCAAGGAGTCGCACTTAGCAAATTGCCCTTGGATGAACCCTAAGTATCGCTCGCTAAACATCCGCGTGGCATCACTTACCGAGCTGAAATTGGGCTGCTGGAAGCATTTTCACCCAAGATCCGTCTACTGCAGGTCCAAATGGAAATAGGCCGATATCAGTCGCATTACTAACGATCTTTTGATTGGCATCTTTCAAAGTCTTGGGGTCAGTGTTTCTTAGGCATTCGAGATCTCCTAGTTGATCACCGCAGCCAGCAGCTGTTGCGAAGCTTCTGTATGTGTCTTCTAAAGCACCTTGTCGATCCCAAGCCCATTGATATGCAGGGCTCCATAGAACTGCTTGAGAAAACAACGGCTGCTGAGTTCCTCCAAAGGCGGTAAGATGATGAATAAGCGATCCCGCCCCTGCAGAATTGCCCCAGGCACTGACTTGGTCGCTGTCTCCATGGACTTGATCAATGAAGTCCTGAACAAATTGGAAAACGAGCCTTTGATCGTACAAGGCCGCGTTGGGGGATCCATTGTGTTCAACGGTGTTACCGGCCAACCAACCAAAGGCGCCTAGGCGGTAATTTGCAACCACCCAGATCACGCTGTCGCGTGTTGCATCAAACATTCCTTGCCCATCGTATAATGACCAGTCCTCTCCCTCGGACTTGATTACAGTGTCTTTGCCGCCAAAAACATAGGCCCCCCCGAAAAGGTAAACCACAACTGGAAGCTTCTCGGATGGGTCTTCGTCTATTATATCAGACGGGAAGTAAATGTCAAGGAATAGGCAATCTTCGTTTTCCTCTCCTCCAGGAGGCGGGTTCGGCTTTTCTGCATTCAAATCTGCCTGGATACAACTAGGCCCAAAGCTATTGTCTTGGATCTCGTTCTTGTCGTCGATAGCGTCTGGATACTCCGGTCTTGCGAAGCGCAAACTACCAACGGGTGCTTTACCGAAACGAACGTTTTTGAAACGAGAAATCTACAGATGTAAAATAATTGTTTAGTAAAACCCAGCTAAATGGATTGAATTTGATTGTTGGATCGTGATGATCCGAAGACTGACCAGTCTTTCTTCATCTTTGAGAGGTTCCGCGATGTACGTCCCCCATGGTAATGTCAGCTTTGCTGTGCCAGTCTTTGTGACGGATTTAGCTTGTATGAAGCAAATGAGAGGGAGAATGGCGACAAAGGCGTTCAGAAGTCGAAGCATATCTGAATAACAGATTGGACTCGATCAGTAGCGTTAGATCAGATAAGGTATCAAGAGGCCTTGAAAGGTGCCACATGAGAGAGACCACCAGTGGTGGATCCGGCCGTTATATCTCGTTTGCATGCCCCTCATCCTACCCGGGGAAAGAATTCTATGTACCCCGAGCTCATCCGGCATCAACGGAGGATGATGGGGAAACGAGGGCTTGCAGCAGCCTAAATAAGTCTGAAGATGCATGTCCGTGACATGTACCGTTCAGACGAATCACCGAAACGCTCACATATTTGTGATTTGTTCAGAACGTTTGAGTTTTATTAACCTAATGCAAAACATGTCCCGTCACGAGCAAGCCATATCTGAATTAGGGAAAGTGCTCAAGAACAGACGATCGGACCTATTTGTACTAGAGCTTGGAAGTGCAAGTCGCGTACAACGGGTTTCTTCGGTCTGCAGCTTGACCAATCTTACGCAAAGTTCGTCCCGTCAAGAGTAAGCCAGATCTAAAATATATGGAAAAGTGTCAACGACAGATGTTAGAACTTATCCAGTCCAAAGATTGGAAGGGCGTAGCTGCGCGCATCGGAGTTCTTCGGTCTGCAGCTTGAAAACGCCTTTGCATCAGCATTTACACCTTGAAGGGGGAGGGTACATTGATTGACAGTCGAGCCAGAGACCTCTTTAGGCTCTCTTAGGCCACACACTGGCTTTCCATCAGTACGCAAGCTAAGGAAAACTGGCGTTGTGCCTGATGAAGTATGGAAAAGGCAGTAGCTGGGCAGCGAAGATGTAGATTTTGTAGGAAGCGACTGTAGATCGCTTCTCCTTGACTTGAATTGGGTTGAAAGGTTGACAGCTACACCCAGGTGTCACGCCAACGAAAAGCAACAGGGTCAACGGCTGCCACCATGATGGTTGTTGGCCAGTCACGGTCCAATCATCTGGGGTACGTGCTAAGATCTTCCCGAGATCCTGTTTGCAAGATCGCTGGTAATCCTAAGATACAAATATCGTAGGCCGGGTGGATCATTCCCCACCAATCGGACGTTCCACAGATGCAACGAGTGGCCGCCCACAGCAGTGCTGCGGGGTAGTGGAGGCGGTAGTCCATACCCACAGTATCACATCATCCTAATAGCACGTAATAGGGATCGACCTGACCTAACCGGCCAAGCCTCAAGGATCGGAAGCGAGATGTTGTGGGTAGTCTCAGTGTAAGGCGCATGGCGAGACTAAAGGTTGCAGCTCCGCTAGGGTTAGGTAGGCTTTTGTTGCTTCAGTACCTCAGCCCAGCTAGAATACGGAAGCATTCTGCCCACCAAGTCGCCCACCTAATTGGGACAAACGTCTGAGGTTCTGAGGCAAGATTACTGCTTCGATAGGGTAGATGGGTGAGACACTGAGTATAGTAGGCCTATGAATGCCTTAGGCACATTCATATGCTGAGCATATGCCTAATTATAAGTCTATTTTATACTTGACATATACTTTCATAGAAATTACTCGGCAAGACTTCGGCTGAAATTTCTGCCCTACCAGAACAAAAGCCTACCATAGCCGAGCTGCAACATGCGCAAATGATTTGCGGACTCTGAGCCAGATCACGTTGAGGTCCTTTCGAGACGGGATATAGTAACTTACTCCATGCACAACAGCGTCATGAAGCCAAATATTACTGGTCTAGGCTTGCCAGGATCATGAGTGATGACACATAGTCGGATGGCATCATTGAATAGGCGTTGCTTTCAAAGTCTCATGGATCCATGATCACCGGTAGATGGTGTTGCGGAGAAGGTCTCATCAAGCTGAAACCGGTACATCCAACGCTAGGGTCCTTTTCGATTTAGCGGCTTCCCGCCTTGAACCAGAAATCCATCCCATCGCTGTTCCAATTCCCGCGCAGGAAGCCATAATCCAAGGGAATCAGAAACTGAAATCAATGGAGAGGGGAGTGTGGAGCTGGTACTGGATAAGTTGCAGTACTATAAAGAGGACTCGTGGGACAACAACAGTGGAAAGATCGATCCGAGATATAAACAACATTCACACTATCCTACAACCTATCCCACTAGCCTTGAAATGAAAATGAAGAAAAAAACGGTCATTGAAGGCAGGCACAAAGGGAAATCCTAGGATGGTTTTTCAGCAACCTCCAATGCTCAAGCCACCACCGCAAACGACTCAACGCAGTGAGGGGGATCTACCGCGAAATCTCTTCCCCAAGCCGAGCAAGTAATGTAAACGATATGTCTCATTCAACAAATAGGTGTGACTCTCCCCGGGAAGTAGAGGCAAAGAAACTCATGATTACTGGAGACAAAAAAAAGAAAGAGGCATTCTGAGCATGCCATCTGTTCTGGCCAGCTTTCCCTCACACAAGTCTCGGTGTTCTCCTACTAATCAGTACTACGACATTCCTCCAGTGGAACTAGCGAGAGAAAGCATGGGAATAATTTCTAGAACAAGACAATTAGTTCGAAGTGGTGCGGGAGGAGTGGAGGGAGGGAAAACCCGACGCCTATCGAGATGACTTTTGAAAAGATTGTTGAATTCCCACAGCGAGGAATTGCAGGAACAAGATGAAACAGGAAAGACACGAATGTCGAAACTTCGTAAACGAGACAACGGTGATACCGATACTAGGAGCGAGAATGACAGCAATAGCGACGGGCATGAGGCCGGATTTCGGCATTTGGAGGACAACAAAATCTGGAAATCCGAACATAGTGGGTATGAGAACGAAACTGATGAGGATGAAGAAGGAAACAGCGGCGACGAGGACCAAGCGTATAACGGTTATGAACTAATCAATAATTAGGTATCCATCTAGCCAAGCAAAAGACGTTATCACGTATCGATCCAAGAGTCCACTATACGCCAATAACAAAAGAAGCCGACGTGCATAAGGTACAACATACAATCCCAAACAATCGGACCGTTGCAACCGAATCATCTTAGCCGCCCCCACCCCCACCATACCTGCGCGTACGCACCCGCACGTCAGCCAAGGTCAGCCAAGAAAGGTAATGCGTAAACACGTATACCCCGCTACTCCCCAACGACGCTCCTTCCATTCAATCTACCTTACCCATCTTTTATCTTTTATCTTCAAGCACCAACCCTACCTCATCCCCTACCACTTTTCCCATTACAGTCTCTCACCAATAACCACCAATAACTTCCTATCCCATCCCTAGACAACGCACAACTCGTACCAGCAAACCATCCCTATCCCTACCTTCGCAATCCTCACATCCCAGCAAAACACCATGGATCCCAACCAGCAACAACAACAAGCCGGGGCATCTGGCCAGCAGGAAGATTATCTCGACAAGGGTGCGTCTATTATCCCATGCATCCCTGCCTTGCTACGCCCTCCATACCCCATCCCCTATCCCCAATCCCCCATCCATAATCCCTATCCAGCCCTTCACCCTACCCTGCCCTCCTGGGACATCCCCCCATCCCCATGCCCCCATCCCTTCTTCCCCTGTTCCTTTCCTGTCACTCAAACCCACTCAATTCCCATTTCTACCCTCCCAATCACTCACTCTGAATCTACAGGCCTCGACTTGGCCGAAAAGAAATTCGGCCAAGGAAAAGTCGATCCCGCAAAAGAGCGCGGCATGAATGAGAAGATAACGGATCAGGCGAGGGGGGCGTTTGAGAAGATGACTGGGTGAGTCCTTGCATTTGCATTTGCATGTATGAGTATTTGCTTTCATGCGTTGGGATTTCTGTATTGGAGTTTACTGGGGTTGGGAAGAGCAGGGATGGGGTGCGGTAGAGATGGGTATGGGTATGGGTAGGGATGGGGTAGGGATGGGTTTATATATCCTGGGGTATATGTGGATTGACTACTTGGTGCATCATGCTGATAAAATACGGTCTACAGCAAGCATATCCCCGACAAATTCTCGAACTAGAAGTATTGGAGGCCAGGGGTATGATATGCAATGCAGACAGGCATGAGGGATAGTGAAGGGGGTTGCGGTTCTAGCCACGTGGGAACGAATAAGCAAGTCTAAAGGTTCTATTCATAGTATCAACTAGATCGAAAGCGTGATCGTCCCTCTATGTTTATCTCGGTTACATGCAAAACTCAACCCAGCAACAGACAGCGGACGTATGCTTGCTCCGTGCCTGCCCAGCATTGTATTGGATGACGCCGCGTACTAATCCCAGTCAAAACAGATCCTGGACATACATGGGTTGGAAATATCGTTATCGTGATAGCATAGCATACATACAAGCCCAAACCTGCAAGATCATCATCGTCTCGTCTGTGATTTGTGATAAATTCTGCGTCCTGCTTGATACAGTAAATGATTTGGTACGGAACGCCGCCTGTCCTTTATCATACTATCTATTGATGTAGTCTGGCTGGCAAGACCGCACCGAGAGCTGCATCGCTATCTCATGCATTGCCATCCCATACATACTGTTCCATATAATATGTGCGTGGCGATACAGTGGTACCCAACCCAGCTTATCCCTAGCTAGCTCCCAGACCCGGAAATATCTACCCTGAAATAATCCGTACATGCAGAGAACCATCTCATCGCTCCATTCTGACGCTTTTCGTATCGAAATTAATATGACTGACAAGGCTGCCAAGATCAATTTTGTTTTGATCTCTCTATGCGATTTCCGTACCGAAGATATCCAACCGAGTCTCGAGAAATCTAGAACCCAGCCACACGCTTAGCCACTACTCGATAAAGTAAGCCCCTTTACGCCTCCACACCCATCATTAGCTTCCCACTATTAAATTAGAGCATTTTCTTTAAATCATCCGCAACGGTGAAAGGTGCGTCTGTTTTCGACCTCACTTCATCAACCGTGACACCCTCCGCCAACTCTTTAAGCGTCAGACCCGTCGTGAAATCTACATCGAAAACAGCCAGATCGGTGATGATCATACTGACACATGCCTTGCCTGTGAGCGGAAATTCGCACTGCTTGAGGATCTTGGGCCGGCCGTTTTTGTCGACATGCTCCATTGTGATTACGACCTTTGTGTTCTGAGGATTTGAGACGAGATCCATAGCTCCGCCGAAGCCCTTGATCTTGCCTGGTAACATCCAGTTCGCTAGGTCGCCTTTGGCTGAAACCTGCATTGCGCCAAGAATGGTGAGATCGATGCGACCACTCCGGATCATGCCGAAGCTCTCGTCGCTGCCAAAACAGCTGGCACCAGGTAATAGAGTGACAGTCTCCTTGCCTGCATTGATTAGATCCGGATCTTCTTGTCCTTTCTTCGGATAAGGTCCTAGCCCGAGGATACCGTTTTCGGATTGTAATGTGACACTGACATTAGGATCAACGAACGATGGAGCGAGCATTGGCATGCCGATACCCAGGTTGGCATACATGCCATTCTTGAATTCCTTCGCTGCTCTCCTGACGATGCGTTGTCTCTTGTTTGCAGTGTCGCCCTTCCCAAGCACACTCATATTAGCGCTTTCACCTGCCTCTGGTGTGAAAGTGAACTTTTCAATTCTTTTCTCCGCTGTACTCTGCACCACCTTCTTCACGTAGATACCAGGGAGATGTACAGCTGCGGGGTCGATCTCTCCAGGCTCAACGATATGCTCGGCTTCGACGATGGTCTCTTTTGCATTCCGGCCCATGGCACCATTGAAGTTTTGTGCTGCATAGCGGAACATGCAATTGCCTAGTCTGTCGGCTTTCCACGCCTTGACGAAAGCGTAGTCACCGTAGATTGCTTCTTCCATAACATAGCTTTTGCCTTTGAAGACCTTAACATCGCGTGGTTGGCTGTATGATTGGACAGAGCCATCAGAGTTGTGTCGTAGAGGGAGTTCGCCGGTCTGTACGACGGTACCAAAGGCAGCTGGAGTGTAGAATGCCGGGATTCCGGCACCTCCAGCTCGGCAGCGTTCGGCTAGTGTGCCTTGAGGTGTCAACTCTAGCTCAATCTCTCCGTTCAGGTATAATTTCTCAAAAAGTTTATTCTCGCCGACATAGCTAGCTATCATTTTCGATATTTGTCTAGACTCGAGTAGGAGCCCTAAGCCGCCGCCTACAACGCCAGCATTATTGCTGACGGCTGTCAGGCCTTTGATCTGTGGGTTGGCACGGACGCTGTTGATCAGAGTGTCTGGGACGCCGGAGAGGCCAAAACCACCTGCCAAGAGCGTAGTATTCGATTGCATGTTTTCGAGAGCAGCATCGGCGGATGGCCATATTTTATTAATGGTATGCTGGCGGTTGGCAGTTGAAAATGAACGTTTGACCATGATTGAAGCTGTGGAGGGAAATTGCAAGCTGGGATTGAGTTTGGAAGAAAGAACGAGGGAAGTAGCTCTGAGCGAGGGAGGGACTGCCCGCGGGCAGTAGGTTGATATCATGGCCATCGCGCCGAATCAATCTTGAGAGCGTGGCTTGGTTCGATGGATTTGGAAGTCTGGAAATGGAAAACCCTAGTATTCGATAGTGGCGTCACGTAGGAGCTATTAGTGATTGGGCAGGATCGACGCTTGTGCTCATGCTAAATGTAGTGTCGTCCGAAGACAGACGGTCTGGATGCAAGGAAAACCAGAGAAGGTATTGTTGATGTTACAGGGTGAACTGGTTATATACATATCAAATTGCCCGGTCCAGCCGTGGGCAGCATTGTATGTCAGTACTAGGTAAGCCGTGCTTATTTGCCATCGAGTGGAGCTCCCATTCCGGCAGAAAACGCGGCAATTGGAACCACGCTCGACTGCCGGCAGATCTTTCCCTAGGCTACCCAAGGGGCTACAACAGTTGTGTACAGTGTACATTGAAGGCAGAAATGGACCATTTCAAACGGTAGAATAGATGTGTTATCGATTCACTATTAAATAATGGGACGCCTGGCACGCCTGAAGACGATTTTCTACGCCAGGCGTTACGGGCCCGGATCCCCCCATTCATCACTACACCGATAGTATTCAGTTCAGCGGTGTGTATCGAGATGTAAAAGTCTCCATGACTGCGGACGCCTTGCAATTATGCTGCAAGTGCTTCAATGCCAATGCTCGCAACTCCGTCGCCTGGGCCCTACTGAAACACGTTTTCCAATTGCCTTTAATCACGCTTTTCCAAGCTCACTAGTCGGCGTTGGCATCGACGCTCATACTGTCCACATCACTCGGCGCTTTGGCCACATTGCCATGGGTATAGCTACCTGCAGCAACAGCAGTACTAGTAGCCCAACTACCTGGCGTAGGTCTAGCAGAAGCCGGAGGCGAATTGCTATCGAATGCCCTTTCCTGAGCAGCGACAAGATCTGGGTCAAGAAGTCGTGCTTGGGCTAGAAGATCAATAGAGGAATCGTCATCTGAGCCTGAGACGGTAGAAAAATAGGACGACTCTTTAGTCTCTGAAGACGAAGACCCAATGAAAAAATCTGCTGGTCTTGAACTAACAGGCTCATCGGCTGAGCGACGAGCTGGAGCCAGTAAGCCGTTTTCGTTGCCAGAACTCGTCTCGTTCTCTTCCTCATCATCATCATCATCGTCGTCGTCGTCGTCGTCAGTAGTCGAGAGTTTGTACGACGGTCCAGGCAGCGTTGAAGGTGGCAGGTTTCTTTGAACTGCTGAGATAATCTCCATTTTCAGAGATAAAGGCTGACTACGAGGAATCTCCTTCATTTCTTCGCGAAAGATGTCCAGGTTCTTCTGTGGTAGTCTGTGTAGCATGCGGCGGATATGACCTCGAGGAGTTGAAAATGGGGATAATTTACGGGAGGCTTGTTTATTTGATTTCTCGCCATGTCTTACTTGAACTTTGACGACAAAGTTGTCTTCCGGCTGTATGCCTCCCAAACCAGATGCTTCCATGTCCATGGGTATAGGTGAACCTTCACAATCAGATATGCAAGATTTCAGATCTTCTAAATCTAGAGCTGAGCGGGTGGTTGTGTGACCTTCGCTAACAACCTCTATCGAATTTTGACTACACAACGGAGACTCGTCGGTGCCCTCATCTTCATCGTCAGGAGTACCAGGCGAGGAGCAACCAATAGGATGTTCAGTATAACGACGGTAAGCGTCTGCGTCAATCGTCGCACTACCCCGGTCACCACTCAAATCTGTGCAAAATCTTGCTTTGTTATAAAAGATAATGGGGCCATTGCCCTGGTTTTGCTTACGGAGCCGAGCTTCAGACTCACGGATGCCATGCGAGCCAGAATTCAGTCCCGAGTTTCGACCAGTACCATTTCCCCGCCAGCTTGATGAAGACTCTCCAGTAGTTTGACTAGAATCATCATCTTCCTCCGAAGGCGCCTTATGAAAGAACAAAGGCTTATAGTGAAATTTCCCCCCATCTTGGACTTGTCCGAGGGGAACCGGCCTTCGCTTTGCTCCGATCTCTGAGGCTGTAGACGATTCGGGCACTGCGAGCGTTCGGCCGGTATGGGGATTTTGAGCTTCAGAAAGATCCGCGAACGACCCTCGCTTGCTGACCGAGAGACTGGTTTCAGTCGATTTCGACTTAGTCACATCCTCGCTCCCATCACTGTCAGAAGTCATTCTTGTACCGTCTGTGCCGCCTCGCCATCTAATTTTCGTACCATCGGCTGAAAGTTCGAATTTAGCACTCACATCGGCGATAGCGTGCCTGATAAACTCCGGTGTGACGTTCAACGTGTGAAGCTGGGCCATGCTGATGAGCAAATTGAGGTAGACCCAGCCATTCTCTTCTGAGACCTCATTAGTTTCTTTGGCTGGAGAGGCCGATCCCAAGTGACGTATGTATTCAATATTGTCCGATGGCACTTGCGCACGATGAAGATCTAGGTCGAGGGGACGCGTTGGTCTTTGCTCCGGACTTACATCGCGACTAGCATTAGTATCGCGAGCTGAGTCGTCGCCATCGTTACTGGATCGACGAGACTTATGGCATGCCAAGTTGGTTTCGCTCAAGGTCTCCACTGGCAACTCGGCATTACTAGGGAGTATTCGAGCTTCTCGCATCCCCTCCCTTGTAGTCCGACGTCCACGAGCTACTTGTCGATCGTCACGAGCAGCTGAGTGTGAGATTTCCTGCTGTTGATAAGACTGCTTGTGTCGACGGGAGGCAGGCCCCTTGCCCGTGAATATCTGCTCAAGTCTCTTTACAACCAATTTACTCTTTGACCTGTCCGACATACCCATCGAATGCTTTGGCATCAACGAGTTTGGGATATCATACAGGTAGGATGTGATTTGCTGTTTTGCTTCTGTAGCCTGGCCCGTTCTATCTGCTTTATGTTGATCGTGCAGTTGCGGATGGGACCCTCCGGTTTGACCGGACATAGAAGCGTATGCTGAATCCAATTGTTTCGAAGCGGACGTCGAAGACGGTGGAGGTTTATGATGAGTTACCAAAGAATTGGCTGGGTCCAGTGGCTGTAAAGGACTAACTTGGGCTGGAGTCTCAGGGATCTCTGCTTCGACGCTTGATGCAAATTTTCGCAACGTCTCTTCCAAATCGCGCTTTCGGTGGGCAGCCAATCCATGAATCCTAACCTCGAACAACTTCTCCTCCTGCAAGTGTGAGCAGTGTAACCTTTCATATTTCTTTAGCTTCTTCTTCAGCTTCTGATTCTGCACAGTCAGATCATCGATCACACTGCGAAAGTCCTCACTATTACTCGAACTAATATCCATCTTGGCGAGCAACGACTTCGTCGGACCTGTAGAAGGGCCACAGGATCGATCATGGAAAAACGATCCATCTGAACGGACTGCACCTGTACTGTTTCCACCAGATGACGGCTGGTGATGAATATAGAAGGGCGGATCGTCGTCGTTGAAAGGGACGTTCTTCATGCCTGATGCATTCTTGTTGGTGTCTTCAAACCACTTTTCGGCCTTGAACCGTCCAAGAGGATCACCTCTCATTGAGTTTGGTCTCATTGGGCTCGGGCCAACGGACTGTACCTGGGGCGAGAGGAGGTTAGTTTTTCTTACCGTGCCATCGCTAGGTCGTCTGGTTGCGAGGTGTATACCGAGAGGCGAAGACAAGGCCTTGATGTCTGCGTAGTCGCCTTGACTCGCTTTAAGCCGTTTCGCGGGAAGATGTAGGGGACCGGGGCTCCTTTTTCCAAGAGTTGAACCGGGAGAAATGGCCACGTGAGGAGGTAGTGCAGACTGCATTCCCCACGCCTGCTAAACGGTATTGACGAGATGCTGGTGTTGGCTCCGACAGAGGATTGCCACCTTTTCCCTTCTGGCTCCGGCGATTCCTCCCCACCGTCCTCAGGACTTCACCGCTGGGTCTGACCGTAATCGTAGAGCATGGTAGGAGGTCGAGGACGTCGTGAACGTGAACAAAGACTTTGGGCTACGGAGGCAGCGTCGCAATTGTAGAAGTATAGAAAGGACGTTCACGACACAACACGTATCGGTGATGGGCGAGATGGCAGTATTTTGCTGCGGAACGAGTAATGGGCGGCGTTTGGCAGGTGGTGTGAATGTTGGTGATATTGGTATCTGGGGGAAGGTCGAGGGAGGGGATGGAGTACCCTCGTTGAGGTGTTCTCAAACACAGTGCGGTAGTCATGGTGGATCTCGATTGCCTCTGGTGGGTGGTGTACTGAGATGTTGCGATGCTTGAAGCTTCAGATCGATCCTCAGGTACGATTCACCGTCTTAGCGTGGAGGAAGCGAGGGAGCTGGAGATCGGACACGATCATTGGCCGAGATGATGTCAGATCCGCTTAGTCATCGGCCTCATCGACCGATCACCTCGCGTTAAGAATAGGCTGAACTTTCGCCTGACCTTACTAAAGTACAGCCGGAGCACGCTCCACGCTCCACGCTCTTTCCTGTTTGATATCCTTCTAAAAGTAGGTAAGTGTATGGCAATTCCAATCTGCTAGAACTACTAGACTCTATGGTGTTGCGAGGCACGAGAGCAGAAACGCCAGTACTCTACACACGATAATGAGCATGCCCTCCCGCCTCCTTGCTGCCTGGCTGCTGCATTGTTGCGCAAAAGCCAAAGGTGTCAGGTAGGGTGGGGGGGTGGAATACGCCGTCTTCACTCTTGCGACCAAATAATCCAAAATCAATCTGCAGCTTATTCTACTATTGCAGGTCCTGATATGGTATACGTGAGTAAGGTATATAAGAAAAATGTTAACCTCATCTAACATCTCGCCATTCATTGGAGGAGACTCGAGAGTAGTGGATTGGCTCGGCGGAGCTACATCCGAGCATGTCCTACCTTTTCCATCTCACCCTCTGAATGCCATCTCTCGATGCTTGTCATGTACTTTACCACATTCAACTCGGAACCCTTGTAAACCGGCCATCTTCTCCTCACTGCAGGAGGCTTGTCTCAGAAGCGAGATGATTGCCATCCCCATGAGCCTGGACTTGATTCACTACCACTGCCAGCAGTCCCTGTTGTTTATAACTGATCTGGAACGTGCATTCTTGCAATTCTTCCCTTGATTTCGAAAGCTTCTTTGACCATTGGTGCAAGGCTCTAACGAAGACGGAGCCGCCAGTCTTCATGTCTCAGCTCTCAAGTAGAAAAGGTTTTATCAATAACTTGGCTGATGAATTATATCTTACGGGTAAAATAATATTGCTCGCAATTAGACCCAATACGTTTAGACCACTGCGCTGGACTGTCTCATGTCAGATACCTGATTAGAGACGTGTACCTTTCGGAGCCTGGCGCCCTGGAATGAATCAAAGGCGGATAAGAAAGCCTTATAGCATCGATGTACTCAAAGACAACCCACTTTCGCAATCTGTGTGCACATGTATCCTAGATTGCGCTTGACTATGAGCATGAGCACGTTGTGACTTGACCAACCTAAGATCCGCTTTCGTTCTCACGTTCCTCAATGACGGGCGCCACTACAAAGGCTAATCCCAACCTGTCTTAGTTTAAGGCATCCAATATGTGGCTGTTCGTTTCCAATATACCGTGCCACCAGCTGGCCCAACAGGTACTTTCCCACAGGCTTATATAGAGGTCCAACTCCTTTCAAGTTTCTCGCGAGTCCGTAGTAGTAGTATAGTGCTTGCTATGCAAACGAAGAAAATCCTGCGAACATTATACCTGAACAAGTGAAGAAGGCAAGGTGTTGGCGTTGGGATGGTCAAGCCTGTCCACCATACTGCACGTCCTTGGCTTTGTTCTTAACGCACAATCAAATGATTATAGATCGTGATCTCTATTGGCCATAACATCTTGAAGGATAAGGTCACTTCGCGCTATCGGCAATCCTGATGGCCTTGCTCTCAACAACAAGCATCTATGGTCGGGTCGTACTCCATGGCCGATGGCTAATGGACCATGAATGTGTACCGTTACTGGCCCAGGTGCTGTCCACAAGAATGCGTACTCGAGCTGCAACATTGGCATAGGATGTGAAAATAAGACACGGAGGCTTTTATGACCATCCGCGCCAAATAGCAATGTCGGAAGGAGGAAGCCTATCTTCTGGAAAGCGGTGCATATAACACGAGAGCCATAGCAGATGGACTTCCGAGACCATGTTCACGAGACACATCATGATTGGACACGCCAGAGCAGCCATGTTCGCAGGTGTTGCGGAATCCAACACACATGGACTAATACGGCCATCCGCACAAGATAGCCCAGAACAGGGTAACGGAGAAATAGCGTTGGACTACAACTGGAGACCGTACAGAAAGTCAAAGTACACGGGAAGTAAGAGCGGTCAGGACCAGACATTCCAGTATGGTACAAGCGAGGACAGCTATTTTGGCACACAGTGCGGGAAACAAGAAATGGAACCGCGAGCGGAAAGGTCCAGAATGAAGCAAGCGGGGGAAAACCCGAAAACCACTATGGGAAGTTGCGCGGTGTTATAGCCCTTGATGCTCAAGTGACAGGTGACTGTCGTCGCAACGCCAAAGACAGCTCCATCATTCATGCCTGCACCGCTATAGATGACGGCTGGTGACAGACGAGCCACCGCTACAAGTGGAAAAGACAGGCCACATTACATACACGAGGTGGAAGATGCCATGTGTCAGGATATAATGGTCTTGATGATCTTCATGAGGCTAGAAGCTGTCTAGTAGGCCATACAGAATTTCATTGGTGATGCGCTGGGCTTCAGACATCCAACCACAGGCAGCCAAACCCTAAGCGCCGAATGCAAGTAAGACAGCAGTGGAAATGGTTTGCCTGGCGAGATGACATGGTGCACGGTCGCAGTGGATGAGACTGGCCAACGTACCTGCCTGCAGTGTTAAGGCTGCTTGCATGGGAATGGGTGTAGTGATACGTGGAGGTGTTCGGTTGCGGGTGACATGGCCGGAGACGAAATCACAACTAGTACTCAGATTCGAAACCGGAAAGTCGAGCATAGCAGTCCATGGAAGAATTTGAACAGTGGAGACAAGGCTATGAGTAGCACAAGGAGCTTTAACAGAATATCTGTTGGTCGTACAAGGGTATGGTCTCATGCGTACAACGTTCAGCAGGGTTGTGACGTGGTCCTTTTGTCTCGGATACCTAAGGTACCTTATCCATAGCAGGTACTTACCCTCCGATCACCACCCGACCAAGGCAATTGAGTGCTCGAACGTTTCGACGTGTCTCAAGACCAGGACACAATTTCGCATGGCTTGATACTTGATATTGGATATCTATGAGCATGTACGTTAGTAACTCTGGACTGTACGAAGTACACGTCTGAGTACAAATACGAAGTAGGTTTGTGGATGGCTGGGGGCCAATGGGTCGAGGTGCAGGTCCAGGTCGCTTGAAGATCCTTGTTGCGGGGAGTATTTAAGGCATAGGCTAAACTCATTACAGTAAGACCTGCCAGGAGTTTGCCGCCGCTCGCAGGCCATACCCGATGCATTCAGGGGGATCCGCTGGAGACAATGCAGGTACCCCGTAATGGTACCGAAATCCTTCCGCTCATCATGGATGGTTGACGGTTGACAGTTAACAGTTGACAGCATCTCAGCTACTCCATCAACAACACTATTAATACACAAGTGAAAGGCTGACAATGGCATCAAGATGATCTCATCTCGTTCATGAAATATTACATAAGCTAATTGGCAATGTGACTGGGTTGTCTCCTAATTGCCGCAGACGGCCCCTGAAAGGAGGTAGTCCTTTCATCAGCTAGGACTTATGCGGCCAAACTAGGGTGAAGATTGCATTGTTAACCTTAATGAGCTGTCCATGCATTCGATTTGCTGCAAGTCTAATTGGCGGATGAAGGGGATGAGCGGCGCCAGGGAACAGGGCAGTGAATGGACAGAACTTTCAGGGTAATAGGTGAAGCAGAAGTACCCGTGTGGCCAGTCAGGGTCGGGGAAAAGTTTCAAAAGTTTCAAAAGTTACGCCATACGCACACCTCTACACGATGGGGACTTCCCCCTTCAATTTCCTTGGCGTCTGACAAAGCCCCTTCCATTTCTTTTCCATACGAGCTCCGCATTCCTCATCTCAACACCTGCTTCATCTTCTCGCCGAAACTTCTCTTCCTCTTCCCATCCTCTTCCCAACCACACTCATTCTTTGTCAATAGACATATCCATTCCTTTATCTTGCTTAGACAAGATTTTACACTCCTTGAATCACCTCTTTTTGCAAGCCTAGGCCTTGCTCACCACCTTCATTTCGAACCTTTGATCAACAAAATCCAAGCCACGGTCTTGCTCTTTGAACCCACCCAAACAAACAAACAATCCATCAAATCACTCAATCTTACCCGCCCCTCATATCCTGCCTTCAACCGTCAACACACGCTTCTCATCAACACTTTTCAAAAATGCGTGCCTCAATCTTCATCCCTCTCGTCTTCGGCGCTGGCGCCATTGCCCATCCTCACTTGAAGTTAGGCAATGCCCTTGGCCATCTACACCATAGGCGTGATCAGCCTGCATTGATCAAGACCATCGTTCAGGGAGATGTTGTTGATGTGGAGGATGTCTTTGTCAAGACCGTCTACGCCGATGGGGCTGCGGCTCCGGCTCCGGCTCCAACTCCAGCACCAGTCGTCGATTACGTCGCAGCACCACCTGTCGTCACTCACACTGCTGCACCTGCACCTGCACCAGTCAAAGTCCAGGAAGACTATCACGTCCAGTCACCACCTGAGACCCCGGCACCTTCTCCCACGCCAGCTCCAGCTCCAGCTCCCGCGCCAGCTCCCTCTCCCTCTGCGGCTCCATCAACATCCGATGACGGTGCTCCCACCTCCGGTGGCAAATCTATCCTCCAGTCTGCCAACTACTTCCGAAACCTACAAGGCTACCCTTCTTTCACCTACAGCTCAACCCTAGAGGCCAACTCAGCGAAGACAAACCACGATGATGGTGGCAACAGCATGACCCATGAGCTCAATGCTGGTTCCTATGCCCAATGTATTGCCGAGGGTGACGACAGCACCACTTCCGGTTCGTGGTCGCCCTTTGACTTGATCTACCTTGGCTGGTTGTGCGAGATTCCCGAAGCCAATCTTGGCGACGACTGCAGTGCCATGGAGGCAGCGACTCATATGTTTGTCAACACTACTGATCCTGGTCACGCCAACATCCTGAGGACCGCGAGCTATACGCAAATGGGTTGCAACTACCAGACTGCCACCGAGTCCCATGACAATTATCAAGGACTGTGGACTTGTGACTTCGCCTAGAGGCCACCAAGCCGCCTCTCCACTTCTTCCGAAACCTGAGCAAGTCCAGCATTTACCGTGCGTTTGGGAGCGGAAAGGCCGCAACGAATTCACTCGCGTCCTGCATAGTCTGCATCTAACACTTCACTTCTTTTCACCTTCTTGCATCAAGTGTCTGCTGGACGGCATTCGCTACTTAAAACCAACCACTTGTACATAATCTGCTTCTATATTCGGCGAGGAAGATGAGTTGCTCATGGTTGCTACATAAAAAGGTACTGGCTTCAATGGCTACCTGCACATTATCAGACAAGATAGAATCGTCTCACGTTAAACTAGCTTGTTGATATCAAATGCAATCGCTTTCGCTGTACTAGACTGCTCCAAGCATGCCAATTGTTCTTTCTGTTACGTTGAAGTTAAGGATTCGTCAGGCCACCCATTGCCGCGATCCTTCCCTTTAAGCATAACCTACGCCCCGTCTACGCCACCTTCCTGCATATATTTCTGAAAACTCTAGGGTCTCAAGTAAATCTGCAAGAATCCTATAATACGGCATCAGGCACAGCTCGCGATTCTTTTCGGCTTTAATTGGACCTCGCTCGTATGGCACCCTGTATATGTAGATATATATGTATCAATCTATCTAACGTGAATGAATGAGCACGTCACAGCTGGCTGAACCATCTGCGCCGCCAAATCCATGAGTTCAGACTGTTTATTAATTCCTTTGTTTATTTATTTCAGGATTGTTGGTCGGTGATGAAAATGAATAAATATTCTAGGTGAGCTCCGTCTGGAATGAATGGGAGGAAAGGGTCCTGTTTGGTATGGTTACTGGAGATGAGATTAAAGAAGGGGGGCTTTTGGGTTGTATGAAGAGGAGAGAAGGGTGGATTTGGGTTTGTGCGGTAAGGGTACTGGAGATGAGTGTTGGGGTTGTACTTGGGGGATTGAGGCAAGAGGGATGGGTTGCTTTATGTGATACGAGAAGTATTGGATTTGGTTGGTGCTGGTGATGTTGTTTTTCCTTTTTTTTTCTGCTTTGGGTGACTGATAAGGTGAGAAGAGGCGAGGAATGGGGTTTTGTTTATGTGCAAGTTGAGTGATTCTTTTGGGTGGTTGATGCGTTAGCTATCTATCAGCTATGTCGAATATATGTCTCATGGACGTCGTTTTAATGTGATGAATAATTGCTGGGGGGGCCCACCTAGCTAGACACAACCATTCAATACTTCCCCACACCCACCAACCCCATCTCCCTCTCAACCTCATACCCAAAATCAAAATACCCCCTATCAAACGCATGCACCCTCACATACCCATCCTCCCCCCCACTCGCATACCCCCTCCCCAACGGATCCACCGCCACCGTATTCAACGGCCCAAAATGCCCCTTCACCCTCCCAATCTCGTCTTCAAAAACCTTATGATAGAACCTTGCCTCGAACTTGCCTTGGCGACTACTCGTGGTTGTGACGTCCATGGCTGCTTGCCCGCCGCCGAGGATTACGAAGGGTTTTTTGGGGGTGATGGCCGCGGTGTTGAGGGGTGTGTCGGAGATGTAGGTTTTTAGGGGGGTGAGATCGCGAGAGGAGTGGAGACGCGCGGTTTTGTCTTTGGAGGCGGTTATGAAGTAGGTACGGTCGAGGGAGAATTGCAGGTCGGTTACTTGCATGCCGTCTTCGTGGGCGGGGGTGTTGTAGAGGCATTCGCCGGTCTGGGAGGTTGGTGGGGTGTTAGTATGGTTGGTTGAGTGGAGGGGAAGGTGAGTGAAGGGGAGGGGTTACCTTTGCGTCGTATTGGCTTATGCTACCGTCTTCGTGGCCGGCGATTATGTAGCGGCTTAGATAGCTCCAGCCTGCTACTGTGGCTTTACTTTCTTCGCAGGTGATGGTTAAAGCACGCTCATCGCTTTGCTCGGCTTCGACATCGACTTTGATGTCTAGGACGACTATCGTGCCTAGGAAACCCATACGCTTTTCCGTCACGGCAAGTAATTTGGTGCCATCTTCGTTGAACTCTACTCGCTTCACTGCGGTATTAAAGTCCCATACTTTGACGCATTTGCCTGTCCGGACGTCCCATAGACGGACGGTGTTGTCTGCGGCGCCAGAGGCGAGGAGGGTGGTGGTGGGGTCGATGTCAACGGTCCAGAGAGCGCCTTGGTGGCCGTGGTAGGTGCCTAAGCGTTCGCCGTTGGCGGAGAACCAGGCGCAGATTACTTGGTCTTTGGCGCAGGAGAAGAGAATGTCGCCATCTTTGGTGTATCTGGGTATAAGAGTCAGGTATTGTGGGCTTGGCTTGAAAGGTCTCGATGAATGCGCAGCTTACTTTATTTGGGTCAAGGAGCGTTCCTGCAAGCATCTGTCAGCTGGGACTTCAAGCTATCACGAGTGATTCTACTACGTACATGCCCCTGCAGTAATATTGGTCTCATGTCTGTGTGTATGCTGTTGTAGAAAAGGCAGCCTTTCGCGCATGTAATATTCAGTGGGAACTTTTTAGCGGCAGCTGTGCCTAGAAACCTTATTTCGTGCCCTAAATTCCTCACTAAGATAACGCTTAGGGGCCAGCCCAGGGCATGAAAATATGGTTTCGCGAGCCAAATTTGAATGTTGTGGGCTGCGAGAGCTGTAGCGAGAAATATGCAGAGTACATGCAGTCGGCGGGCTATCCAGTCCCTAAAGTGCTAAAGCTTTCGCTCGTCAATTAACAGTCTAGAGCCCATATGGTGCTCCTTTCCAGCACACGGAAATCTTTAGGATCCAAGACTCTAAGTACTCGGCTGCACGTCACCGAGCATGGCTCACTCCGCACCTCGATCGTGATCCAACACCACACCAGCCTCCTATTGAGTGTACAAGCCTACGGGACTCGTTCAGGACCAAATTGCCTAAAGAGGACGCCATATCTGACGCCTAGATTAAAGCAGTCACCAGCACTCCAAGTAACCGTAAATTTTAGGGACAAGTTGATTCTACATCCATTGGGGAGCAGGAGCATATCGAGCAGCGACCACAGAATGGCGGCAGAGAGGATAGATGGCACTGCCATCGCGAAGAGTATACGGGAAAGGATCAATGCTGAAATCAAGAAAACACAGGAGACGAATCCCAGATATAAACCTTCCTTAACAATTGTGCAAGTGGGGGACCGATCAGACTCGAGCACCTATGTCCGCATGAAGTTGAAGGCTGCGGAGGAGGCTAACATTATATGTAATCTTGTGCACTACCCAGAGTCAATCACTGAGCCTGAGCTACTACAAAATATCATACAGTTCAATAATGATCCAACAATCCATGGCATACTTGTTCAACTGCCTGTCCCAAAACACATCTCTGAGCATGCAATCACATCTGCCGTTGCCGAAGAGAAGGACGTGGATGGATTCGGTGCTGGCAATATTGGGGAGCTGTCAAAACGTGGCGGGCACCCTATGTTTACGCCATGTACTCCGAAAGGTGTCATGGTATTGCTGGAAGAGAGTGGCGTGCAGCTGAAAGGCAAGAATGCGGTTGTTCTTGGACGTAGTGATATAGTTGGCAGCCCGGTCAGCGCTCTTCTGAGGAACGCAGATGCTACAGTGACGGTTTGTCATTCAAGAACTCAGAATTTAGAGGGTCATATCAAGCAAGCCGATGTTCTGGTTGCTGCGATAGGGCAGCCAAACTTCGTCAAAGGCGAGTGGTTGAAACCCGGAGCAGTGGTAATTGATGTTGGCACCAATTATATTCCTGATGAATCTAAGAAGTCAGGTCAGAGGCTGGTTGGTGATGTGGACTTCGAGTCAGCAGAGAAAGTTGCTTCGAAGATCACTCCCGTGCCAGGCGGCGTCGGTCCTATGACAGTCGCTATGCTTCTACAGAATGTGATTGACGCAGCTACCAAGTACTTCGAAATACAAAAAGCCCGACATATTACGCCGCTACCACTTAAACTCCTCAGCCCTGTCCCGTCTGATATCGCCATCTCAAGAGCTCAACGACCAAAGCCTATTACACTCGTAGCAAAAGAAGTTGGCATAGCTTCTCATGAGCTCGAACCCTATGGCGCATTCAAAGCCAAAGTTGATCTGAAGTTGCTGCAACGGCTGGGCCATAGAAGGAATGGTCGATATGTGCTGGTCACTGGCATTACCCCTACTCCCCTAGGTGAAGGCAAGTCGACCACTACTGTGGGCTTGACACAGGCACTTGCTGGCCATCTCAATAGGATAGCATTCGCAAACGTGCGACAACCTAGCCAAGGACCAACCTTCGGTATCAAAGGTGGCGCTGCTGGAGGGGGCTATAGCCAAGTCATCCCTATGGACGAATTTAATCTTCATTTAACTGGTGATATACACGCAATATCTGCTGCAAATAACCTACTAGCTGCGGCTATTGAGACAAGAATGTTCCACGAGTCAACTCAGAAAGATGGCGCACTTTACAAGCGTCTTGTACCGGCTAAGAAGGGAAAGCGGGAGTTCAAGCCTGTAATGCTTCGTCGGTTGAAGAAACTTGGAATCGAAAAAAGTAATCCAGATGATCTGACTCCAGAAGAATACGGGAGATTTGCAAGACTAGACATAGACCCAGATACCATCACTTGGAGACGAGTCCTAGACGTGAACGATCGCCACTTAAGACATATCACAGTGGGAAAGGCACCTACGGAGAAAGGCCATACCAGAGAGACTGGCTTCGACATCTCTGTAGCAAGCGAGTGTATGGCAATTCTGGCTCTCAGTAATGATCTAGGTGACATGCGAGAAAGGCTTGGTCGAATGGTAGTTGCTACCTCAAAGAATGGAGATCCTGTCACGTGTGACGATATTGGTGCAGGAGGAGCTCTCACTGCGTTGATGAAAGACGCAATTAAGCCCAACCTCATGCAGACTCTCGAAGGTACTCCAGTATTTGTCCATGCTGGACCCTTTGCCAATATTAGCATTGGTGCAAACTCTGTCATAGCAGATAAGCTGGCGCTGAAGCTGGCTGGTACAGAAGCTGATGAAGATCACAATGAGAAGACCGGCTTTGTTGTCACCGAGGCTGGTTTCGACTTTACAATGGGTGGCGAGCGTTTCTTCAATATCAAATGTCGATCTTCTGGACTGGTACCAGACGTCGTTATTGTGGTTGCTACTGTTAGAGCATTGAAGGTACATGGTGGTGGGCCCGAAATCACCCCAGGTGCAGCACTTCATGAGATTTACCGCACAGAGAACGTCGATATCCTTCGAGAAGGCTGCGTGAACCTGAGGAAGCATATATCGAACGCAAGGCAATATGGTATACCAGTCGTGGTAGCCATCAATAAATTCGAGACAGACACAGAAGCCGAGATTGCTGTCATCCGAGAGGAGGCTCTGAAAGCTGGTGCTGTTGATGCAATCCCAGCGAACCACTGGGCAGAAGGAGGCAAAGGCGCTGTAGATCTAGCTAAAGGCGTGATCGCCGCGAGTGCGCAAGAGAAGGATTTCAAGCTTCTGTACGATCTTGAGGGCAGCGTTCAAGAACGCATTGAGAAGATTGGAAATATCATGTACGGAGCAGAAAAGGTCGAATTCAGCGAATTGGCTCAACAGAAGGTCGATATGTACGAGAAACAAGGCTTTGGCAATCTACCAATCTGCATAGCAAAGACACAGTACTCCCTCAGCCACGATCCAGCGTTGAAAGGTGCGCCTACAGGATTTACAGTACCGATAAGAGATGTGAGATTGGCAGTTGGCGCTGGTTATCTGTGAGTAAAATCATCACAATGGCTGTACGGATTTCGGCTAAACTATGCAGATACGCTTTGGCTGCCGACATACAGACAATTCCCGGCCTTCCAACGGCACCTGGCTACCTCAACGTCGATGTGGATCCAGAAACCGGTGAGATCGATGGACTATTCTAAGTATTAGCGATACTTTTATAATTCTTGAACATACTTCAACATCCGCTCACTGAAGAGCGTGGTAGAGCATATGCGTTCAACAATTGCCTTCTGTGGAGAGAGATTACCCTAGATCATCTCTCTCATTATACAGGTTTACCTTCGGATCATCTCTTTACCCACCAACAAGCAACCATCAAACCTTATAATGCTCAACTCTGCCGGCCACCTGCCTCGCATGTACCTCCGCTTCATTCGATTCTTCGACCCGTCTCCTTGTTTGCCAGACTAGGTAGGTCGTGTCAGCTTATGCATCCTTTTCATCAAATCACTATCAAACTTCTTCTCCACGCTGGCCGTAGTCAATTCTACTCTACTTGCGAGCTTTTTCCCCTCGTACGGACGCGTTATGCCTCTAGCGCTGTCTTTCGAATTGCTTTCAGGCCAAGACAAATTCGTGAGAGGGCAGCCTTTCCTCAGTCTAGCGCCATTTTCGAAGCCAACACTGCTCCCAGATTAAGAGTTTGGACGTGCAGAGTCAGCTCCAGGTTTGAAATTTGAGTCCTTGTCTCAGTATGTCATCATTCGCGCTTAGGATTTCTATCTTCTATCAAAAGACCAGTGCAGCGCTTGGTTTGCGGATGTTTGGTTTGCGGATGTTTTGACAAGGGTTGACAGGGTCTTCTGCCCTGGAGAAAGGGGTTGAAATCGAAATACATATACCCAAGACCTGCACAAAGATGACCTAGCGACTGTCTGCTGTTCTGTAAGCTTAAATCCTATGGTTCGGAAATGCGTGAAGCTCAGGCCTGAGCCTTAATCTCAAGAATAATGACGGAAGCCAGAAAATATGAAAATAAATGCGCAGGCCATGAATCCAAGATTTTCACGGCGGCAAAGCATTGATATCGTAGTTCCTAAGACTGATTGAGTGGAACAGTACGTTGAAGTCATAGACGATTTCGATCTTTCGAATATATAACTCGTGTTGAAGCAAGCATGATTCCAGTTGGCGGATATGTTCATCGAGATAAAATCTGAATCTTAAGGGTATGAAGGATAAATAATGTATACTAAAGTATGGCATCTCCATCCTCATATGTATAACAAGTCTGGCGCTAGGGTACTAATATTCAACCCTAATCAGGCAAGTGCCTCGGTTAAATCGCGTCCTCGAAGACGCGTAGATCCCAAATACGCGACTTCCTTGCGAAGTACACTTGAGACCTGCACCAGCTTACATTGAGCAAGTAGAGGCTCGAAAGCCGGGAAGGAAGTCGCAATGCCTCCAGCAGCAAAGAGAAGAAAAATTGGGGCAACCACGATAGGCTCTGTGCCTAAGCCTGCCACCCAAAGAGGCATCCAGACCTTTGGCAAGATCTCGAAGTCGAACATTCAGATCCCTGGAAAGAAGGTCCCTGGGAAGGATAGCTTGAATGCTACCAATAGCAAGAGCGACTTGAATATAGGGGTCGGTAGGAAGCGAAAGATTGGCCCCACGGAAGACCATTCGGAGAATGAGACAGCTTACAACACTGGTGAACAAACATTACTTCCTGAGAATGACAGTAACTCCGCAAAAGCTCCTACAAACATTCAAAGCACACAATTGCTCTCCTGCTTGGATGATAAGTGTATCACACCACGTAAGAGAACAATCTTGCGGTCACCTCCACAAGAGACACCTACAAAAGGTGCTCGCTCGCGTCTCACTCTTCCGGCATCATCACGCAGCACTCGCAGCCCCTCGCCAACCGCTGCACTACATGAGACACCGCTTCCTTGTCCCGCATCGGAGCCAGAGGCAACTGCAACATTCGATGAGTCCACGAGATTGCCCGACGAATTGCAAGATCTCGTAAACCTACACTCGTCCTTCCTGACAGCTCTTTCCCTGCACTACGCCCATAATGGATCAATGACCCCTGCAGACCTACGCAATCTTTGCCCAGGCGTAGAAAGAGTGTGGCGAAAGAGAAGAGTAACCACAGAAGATGTGCGAAGAATACTGGCGCTCGAGCAGGACAATAGTCAAGAGCGAGCAGGACCACTATGCCTATCGGACTACGGATGCGGTAAGATCTGCGTCGAAATCACAGACTCTCACCACTCTCAAAGAGCTCAGAGACGCCCAATCAACGAAGAAGCTTTAAACACAACATTCCTCAAAAACCTCACCCAACACTGGAAATCCCACTGTAAATCCTCGCAAACCGACCCCGCCTGCCCCAAAACATTCATAGCCACCCTCCCCTTACGACCAATAATACCCTGCGCCTCCCTCTCCAAGCTCACCCCCCTCCTCTCCAAAGGCCAGCTCCGACTCGAAGACCTCAAAGCCGGCGCCATCAAAGCCCAGCAAAAATCCTTCCCCACCACAACCACAACCTCTCCCTCCCAACCAAACCAAAAACCAAAACCCCCCACCACCCGCTCCTTCGACCTCTTCTCCCGCCTCAAAGCCAAACAACTCCACCAATCCACCCTCCCCGCCCTTCCCTCCCCAGCCCTCCTCGCCCGCAAATCAGCGCTCCAACGACTACCCGAAATCGCCCCAGTTCTAGAAAGCCTAACCCTCTCCTCGAAAAAACATGCGAACGACGACGCAGTCGCGGAGATATTTAGGGCGAAGGTAGCGCACGTGTCATTCACGATGCCGACTCTGATACAGCATTTACAGATGTCGTTGCGGAATCCGATTGGGAAGGAGGAGGCGGGAAGGTGTGTGAGATTGTTAGCGGAGGTGGCGCCGGAGTGGGTGGGTGTTAGGGAGGTGGGAAGGTGTGTGGGTATTGTGGTTAGGGGGGTTGGGGTGGGGAGGGGGGAGATGGGGAGGAGGGTGGAGGATATGCTAAGGAGGTTATAAAGGACGGAGTCTTCCCTGGTCTGCTGATGAATGACGAAGTATGATGCATGCCGTTGGGTTACGGGTCTTTGTTGGATATTGTAATTAGCAGCCTTGGGTATAGAGTGTACAGTGGATGTACAAATCAAAGACGTGCCTCTTTTTGTGAATCACGTCCTCATGTAACGCATCAATACTCGCTCACACGCTATCCCAACCAAGTATCTGACCCATATCGCACCAAAAATACCGGTCCATACATCACAGAATCAGAATCTTCAACGGCTCAAAATTTATCAAAAGAGACCCCCAATAAAGATCCGTTACAGAAAAAAGAAGCATTGAACATGAATCATGCGTATGAAAAGACACTGGTAAAAAATTAGGATAGATTGCAAGTGTTGTACATGGCAGACATGGATTGTTTTTAAAATCATCAATAAACACTAAATTTTCTTATCAAGGATAACCAATCCCCTGACTTTTCTTTTTCTAGATAGCCATTACTTAGCCAACTTGCATGCAACACCTATTCGCCTCCTTCCAACCTCCAAAAGCTCTCCAAAAAACCCACCAAAAACAGATCCATAAACTAACTACAAAGATCTTAAGTAGCATCGGATTTCCAAAAGCTATATAGTCGCTAAGCAACAATCTAAACACCGCACCCCTGTACGCGTCAACCTTTACCGTGGCGTAGGGGCGGTGTTGGATAGCGTATTTGTCGAGTTGTGAGAGGTGGTGTTGGATAGCGTAGTTGTCGAGTTGGGAGAGGGTACGTGTACGTGGGTTTCGAAGGAGGGCGATGAGGAGCCAATGGAGACGGTCTTGGAGTGGGAGGGAGGTTGTGGATGGAGTGGTGGTGGGGTGGAGGAAGATTGTTGTGAGGAGGTTTGGGTAGGGGGTGTGGAAGGTGTGGGTTTTGATGTCCGGATTTTGGAGGGAGGAGAGGAGGAATTTCGGGAGTTTTGTTGCCCGAGCGATTTGGGCGTAGAAGAGGGGGGTGGTGGGTTGGAAGAGAAGGGCGTCTTCGGAGGAAGTTGGGAGGGAGGAGGGTGTGGTTGATGAGATGAAGACTTCGATGCCGTGGGGGGTGGGGAGTGCGGGGATGTATTTGATGGGGAGGGGGAGGTCGGATTGTTGGACTTGGGATGCGAGGAAGTCGCGGAAGAGGAGGGCGATGGCTCTTTGAATGATCAGTCAGTTAAGGATTGAGGGTAGGTGTTGCGAGTTATGTCTTACCTCTCTTCTTGCGTTGCGGTCCTGCCGATACTGTCCTTTAGAACCTCGGGCCTGTACCAGACGTGGAGTTTACGACGGAAGAACAACTTTCCTGCTTCTCGGACAATGCGTGGAAAGGTAACAAGACCGACCCACCACCAGGATAGGAAGAATTTGAAGGTGTCCCATCTGGTAACGGTGAATGGGTCAAGGGGATCTGACATGGAGAAGATCCTAGCGATAAGCTTGGGATGATCTTTTGAGGAGCTCAGGGTAATGGTATTATCAACAGGTCCTTTTCCGTTTTGATGAGAAGAGAAAGGATCGAACGCAAGTAGTGAGTAAGACCCCTTACGGGAGTTGAACGGGGATACGTGGAAATCTTTCGCCCATTTGTTCGCAAATCTGCCAGAAGCAGCTCCGTTTCCCATGCTCTCTTGGCCAATGGCGTCGCTTTCAGAGTCTTTCAAGAAATAAATTCGCCTCTCGTCAAACGTGTTATTGACTTCAAGTATCATCGCTTTAAGCTCCCGCGCATCGCTGTAAAGATACCAGAAGGAAACAGGGTTGAACGAGTACCCCAGAAAACGAGGTGCAGTGATCAGATAAGCATAGGCATAATCTGCAGGGATCTCGTTCTGTCAAACAACAGAAGTCAGTATTGTATCATAGAGCTGGTAATATGTAAGACTAACCTGAGATCGGAGGTACGAGTCAAGTTTGCCTTGGAAGCCATGTACATCGTCACCTCTGTTCAAGTAGTCCGCGGACTCGACACTCAACCAACCCTGTTTTTGTCGAGGATCTTTCAAAGACAGAGATTTAAGATCGGCCGAAAAGAATGAGCCTGCAGAGCCACGCCACCCAATGGGAATGCCTACAAACAGGTACGAGTATGAAAAGGAATGCTTCTTTGGAAACAAGCGTGTGTGGGTGGTTCTGCACGGGAAGACGAGAGGTCTCAAGGGATTAGAACCCTTAGATCGGTCATCTGGCTCTTTTGCTGGTCCTTGCGCTTTTCGCCACGATTTCCAATAACATCTGAGATGCTCAAAAGGATCAGGCCAAACGAGCAAATTGAAAAATAGTACAAGCAGGATGGAGTTCTGGTACCAAACTCCATCACGGACATCCTGAAGAAATTGTTGATGTTGTTGCCCAGCGATTTCCCATATAAGACCTCTATAGATCCAAGCAACACCACCAACAAGATACACTAAATCCCGACGAAATCCAATAGAGTCTAGCCTGGAACTAATACACCGGAGGGCAGCATAGACCAACACCGCGAGTCCGACTTCCATCGAAGACTACCTGATAGATGGGACTGTTTCGAAAGATCTGTCATGACTGAATATAGTGATTTGGAACGATTTAATGGATTCGCAATACATGTGGAAAGAAGTGAAGGTGCGCCACATGTAGTGATTCGTTGATAAACGTCGAAGAGAATGGAAGGCGGCGCTTATCTTAGCGCCGGGAGTGAATCATCGCCAAGCCGAGACATTTGTCCTTCGTATTAACCACCTCTACATATTCCCCACACAATTTTCTTCTACAACAGCTTCACTCGCAACTCAATACATAATCAAACGCACATACAGTCAAAATCGAACTCGATCACTTCTCAACCAACTACATAAAGTTACTAACCACAACGATCCATTCCACTTCATCCTCAACGTGCACCCAACATGTCAGACGACTGGGACACAGTTACCAAGATCGGGAGCAAGGTCACTGGCGGAGCTGCTCAACGTGAGACCGTCGTTCGAGGAAAGGGTGCTCTCAACGCTGCCCAGCGTAGTGGTGCTATCGTCGGCACAGAGAAAAAGTTCGCCACAGGAAACGCAGTAAGACAAACCCCCTCCCCCTTTTCTCACTCTACGACAATCACACAAGCATCATCTTCGTGAAGCCTCAATACTTAACCTTTCCAGCAAGCCAACAAATCCGGCTCAGAAGGCCAACGTTTAACCAAAGTGGACCGCTCCGACGACATCATCGCTCCCAATAAAGTCCCCGCAGAAATCGGCCAAAATATCCGAAACCGTCGCTCGAAAGAAGGCCCATACAAGATGACTCAGGCTCAGCTTGCACAGAAGGTTAACTGCCAGGCAAATGATATCAAGCTCCTGGAGAGCGGTGATGCGATCAAGAATCAGGGATTGCTGAACCGTGTGGCGAGGGTTCTGAAAGTTAGTCCGAAGACTGGTCTGCCGCTGGATGATAAGTGAGGTCGCACTCTGACGTTTTGATGCGATGCGGCCTGGGAGTATAGGGTGGACTAGCGATAATGACTTTCGGTGCTGTTTAGAGGATGGTCTTAGACAGCTTTGCGAGGAGTTGACTTATGACTTAGATGAATAGCAATTAAGGCTAGAAGCTTATGCTTACATACACCTTCCCACATGTCTGAATGTACAGTGCTTTACATTATTTACGGACCGCCATCTATGTACAATTTACCTTTATCTACACACCCCATCCGTTGCTATATTCACAATTTCTCCTTCAATATCCGCTTCATCCTGGCCTCCACCGCATCCATATATTCGTCAGTAGTAACATAATCCCCCCTCCCAGTCATCCCACAAGCCAGCGCCAAATCCTTCGTCATAATCCCCTCCTCATCCACAACATCTATACAAGCCTTCTCCAAACTCTCCGCAAACGCCACAACCTCAGGCGTGTCATCCAATTGACCCCTCTGCACCAGTCCCCTCGTCCACGCAAAAATCGATGCAATTGGATTCGTGCTTGTAGCATTCCCTTTTTGATGTTCTCGGAAATGCCTCGTCACAGTCCCATGCGCAGCCTCGCTCTCAAACGTCTTCCCATCAGGCGTAATCAACACACTCGTCATCAGCCCCAGCGATCCAAACCCTTGCGCAACAATATCACTCTGCACATCGCCATCATAATTCTTCAACGCCATCACATACCCCCCACTACTCTTCATCATCTGCGCCACCATATCATCAATCAACCGATGCTCATACCAAATCCCCTTCTCCTCAAACTCCCCCGCATAATCCTTCTCATAAACCTCCTGGAAAATATCCTTAAAGCGCCCATCATACTTCTTGAGAATCGTATTCTTCGTACTCATATACAACGGCAAACTCTTACTCAGCGCAAGCTTGAAACTCGCATGCGCAAACCCCCGTATCGAATCATCGGTGTTATACTGGGTCTGCGCCACCCCTCCATTCTCTCCAAACTCATACACCTTTATCCGCTCCGGCTCCCCGTTCGCAGGCGTATATACCATCTCCAACGTCCCTGGCCCTGGCGCCACCATATCCTTCGCCCGGTACTGATCCCCAAACGCGTGCCGTCCAATAATAATCGGTTTCTTCCACCCCGGTACCAGTCGCGGAATCCTCGGTATCACAATTGGTTCCCTGAACACCGTTCCGCCCAGCGCATTCCTGATTGTCCCATTGGGACTCAGCCACATTTGCTTGAGATTGAATTCTTTTACGCGCGCTTCATCGGGGGTAATGGTGGCGCATTTTACGCCGACAGAGTATTTTTTTATGGCCTCGGCGGCGTCAACAGTGACTTGATCGTTGGTTTCGTCGCGGTAGGGGAGTCCAAGGTCGTAGTATTTCAGGTCGATGGTTAGGTAGGGGTGGATGAATTTCTCTTTTATGGTGGACCAGATTATGCGGGTCATTTCGTCGCCGTCGAGTTCGACGATAGGTTTGACGACTTTAATTTTCTTGTGGGGGCTGTTGGTCGCCATCGTTCGCGCAGTGGAAGGGTGGTAACAGGGTAAGTGGTGGTGTTTTGTTATTTGGTGGAGGGGCAGGGAGAGTCGGAGGACCGTTGTGCTTGTTGGGTTAGTGTAGAGGGCTCTGGTCAATTGATGGGATGCTGAGGCCCAGGACGTGTTCATGACTAAAGGGAAAGAGCTTGCAATTGGAAATTTTAAAAGAGGAAGAAACGCAGCCTTTCGTCACTGTTGGTGTTTTGCGGGGCATGATCGTCCCCACGGGTTTTACCTCGGCAATAAGACTGGGCGCCGGAAGATGCAGCTTTAGGGCCTGCCTGCCTCTAAGGGGCCTCTGCTTTCAATTCAAGCACGATGGTATTGTGTCCTTTGAATTTACTATAGAATCAGACCAAAATGCTAAATTTAACAGGAGTGCCCCAAAAGGTTAACCAAAAATACGCCAGCGCACCTTTCCGTGCAACGAAAACGCTCACTCGCTTTGAAAGCTAACCCACCCAGCCGCCGCGTTATTCGTTATTTGGACCTTTGCACACCCTTTATCCATAGACTCGTTCCAGCCTATTCTTTACCCTTTTTCTTAAAAACTCCTCCCAGATCCCCCAATCTCAATCTCGAGCCCGACTCATTCTTACTCGCAGGACTCTTAAGGTTAGATGGCTCAAATGCGTTCTGCGACGAGGTGGATGTGTTCAATCGATACATGCTCTTCGGTGTTGATTGCGGCTCATCCCTACTCCGTACTCCTTCCCGGCTAGTTCTTGTGCCGTCTCGAGGTGTAATTCCTGTTCCCCTCGGTCCTACAGTCTTCGATATATCTGCGCGGTCAGACGACCGACGCAAGCTGTAAGTGCTTCTAGGCCCGGCATGTCTCCTGTTGTAGGAAGGTGTGATAAGTGGGATAGGTTTGTGTACGATGGTACTGCTAGTGCTGGTGCTCGTACGCTTGGAAGTAGGAGTGAGGCTGTAGATACTTGAACCAATAGCACTGTGATCATCTGGGATGTCTAGATCGACGTCGTCAATCATTTCGGAGTCTGACGGCGGTTGGTTCTCGTTGTGGACTCCTGGATCCCAGACGCTGGAAGAGGAGCCTGGAGGGGTATCCGTTTCCGAGTCCGACTCTCCGTGCCAGTCAGGAGATCTCGGTGATGTGGGAGAAGCTGCAATGATCAGACGTGAGGTTCCAGGAGAGACTTTACGGGGTTTATGGCTTTGAATGTAGCTGTCAGTTAGGCTTGATGCGCTGCTCCTTTCCGAATGAATGCTATGGATGCTTCCTTCAGCCGTGGGTGTATTAGGCGAGGTACACCCGTTCGATTCTTTAAACCTTGCTTTCCGGTCCATCTGCTCTACTAACTCTTCCCACTTTGGCTCGAGAGTGCCGCTAGGCCGTTCGGCTTGTTCTGCGCGAGTGAGACATTGTTTGGATTTTTCGCGCGAGGCTTCGCATAAGTCATCGAAATTCTTCAACTCTTCACTCATTAAGATGGTATTATCAATCTCTTTTCTGGAGTCAAGCCAAGCATCTACCAGCCCTGCACACTCCCTGGCTTGATCAATCAGGTACGGAAGACTAGGAAAGCCTTCGCGACTAGTTCCAGGGAGACGCCCAAGTATGGTGATGGGGGCAGCGTAGGATGGAGGAATGGTGGAGGTCCTATGGTCTGCACTGATTGAGCAAATGTCATCAACGTATGCTTTAAATTCTTGGCGATGCGACGTTAAGAAGGCGTTCATGGGTTCCATCCATGGCTCCTTACTGCCAAAGGTGGTCAAATTTGCAAGCGTCTGTAAGGCCTTCGTAATAAGCGTAAGAGTACGATGGGCCCGGGGACGTGGATGATCTATGTACGGTTAGACGTTGCGACGAGATCTGTATGGATTGAGGGCTTGGCCGTCGAGGAATCAGACGAACCTTTAAGCAAGCCGAAAAGCTTGGGATTGAGGACCGCAGGACAGAAGAAGCGTAGGAACAGGAAGCCTGAAACGCTACTATAAGCAACAGAGCGAAGGAAATCACCATATCGATCTTCAGCACATGCGCGGATATGCCGCATGATATGACGCAGCTCCGGAGGGCAGCGGTTTGCTGAAGTTGCTATGGACTTCCACACATTCTCGGTCAACGCAATAAGGTTTCTCCAGTTGCGTTGCAAATGCTCTGGGTCTTTCACCCTGTTGGGGTCAACTTCGCATTCTGGGTCACTCTCGTCGATGTCCCTGATTTTCTCACTTAAGGTGTCTTCCAGATATTCCTTGCCTAACCGACGCATGTGTGAATCTAGAGCCTTAGTCAATAGAGAGTTCCCTCTGAAGAGCAGGTTGGCTTCAGCAGTCGCATTCTTCCCGAGGTCACGAAGAAGCACTTCTCGCTCGATGCCCGATTCATAGGAGTCATTGGAAGCAATCCGGTTCCTCCCGTAGCGGAATTTCGACATAGGCGTCTCTTTGTGAATGCTGTCAATCTCGTCCTCGACAAGCGACATCAACCAATTGCTCGCCTCCGAGGACACCTGGAAGATATTGAGCATGATTTCCGATATCCTTTTCAACTCGACATGAGCCATCTGGGCGATCTGATTTGTCAGCCCACTCGAGAATCTGTGGAGCAACTCCAGGATCGGACCATAATCCCGACTCATGAGTACTACAAGCTCCTCAATGCGGACCTTCATAAGCATTTCGCCGACAACCTCATCGTCTTCATTGACGATCGACCACCACTTCTCTGTGTCAGTTGCCCTTTCTAGCTCATCTATGCGAATGTCTACCTTGCCGTAGAAGAGATCCAAAGGCGACACTTCGATATCCCCATCGATTGAACCTGGGTTAATATCCCCCTGCTCAAGATCAATCGGAGCATGAGAAAGAGTCCAGTCCTTTTGGCCAGCATTTCGGGTCTTCAACTCTATCGAGGCACTTGACAGGACAGGAGGTAGATCTACAAATTCGAAGTCCTCCCGCCAGAATGGATTACTGGTATCTGACTTCACAGCTGTTTTGCCTCTGAGTTCACCATCCAGCTGGACCTCTGCATAGTAACTGCCAGTAGCCATATCCTTTTTGCTCGGTGGCTGCTGACCTGATTCTGAACTAGAGCTGTGTGAAGTGTTGGCACGGCCCGAGTGCAATTTAGCTTCAATCACACGGAGAGAAAGCTGTCTTTCCACGCGAAACATGTCAGTGCTTGTGGACTTCATAACGGCAGCGTCATTATTCGAGTCACCGGATTGAGCATCCGCAGCTTCTGATTCTGGGCCGTACAACTCTGGAACTGTGAAAGCTCTTAGCAGAACGAACCACACCTCGAAGAGAACACGAGAGTCTAATGATAGGTATACTGGATGAAGTGGAGGAAGACTTGAGGTAGTTGAAGTATATTGAGGATAGATGGCTAGAGAGAACTCGTCATCCAGTACCGAAGGGTCCAAGCGCTGAATTGCACATCTGGATAGAGAGGATAATGGGATGATAGCCATCAATATATTATCAGGTTCTGAAAGCAATTTGAAATGCCCGTTTTCCTGTAGCGTACAAGAGACCTTCCTCCAATTTTTGGATATGGATTTCAGCTGCTTGTAAGTTGAAATTCTTCCGGTACCTGGCGGCGATGAAGACCCAAATCTCGCGTCCTTGTCCCACATCAGCATCTTACCGACTTTAATGATGGATGCGTCTTTCGATGCCGCCGTGCTCCAAGAATGTCGCTTCTTATCTCCCAGCTTTCGCTCGGCAATGTGTGCTTCTTGAGGTTTTGTCATCTTATTTTGTACACCTTTCGGTCTGATAGGTTGCCAACAGAGAAGCGCAGCGAGCCATGAATCGAATGTTTCAGGCACATGTGGACGTAAATGAATACCCATGCTAGTCCTCCGGGTAGATACATCAAGGAAAGTTGACCGTGATTCTGCATCGTATAAGGTCCGCACCTGGCACCCTCGTAGATCTGGGATCAAGGTCTTATTATCGGACACCTTGCCTTTTGCTTGATATATTAAGCTGCCTGATGCTACATTAATCGCACAATAGCCAGAAGACCACGTGCCAGTGTAGGACATTCGAAAGGAGAGTATACCATGCATCCTTCCACAGGTAGTCTTCATTAATTGCAGGATCTTCTTAGCATCGGTGGACGACGAGGCTAAATGAGTGCCAGGCTTAGCAGCAATGGGATTTCTAATTGGCGATAGCGGACGGGGAGAAGGGTTGGTAAGTCCACGCCGGGTGCGCGGTTGAGTATCTGAGTGGGCATCCAAAGGCAGAGAAGAAATAATTGATGGGAAACCAATAGACGAAGAGTCGTCATCGTCGTCCTCCTCTTCTTGAAGAGATGGTGAGCGAAGTGAGGCCAAACGAGGGCGATTCGGTACTTCTGGAGATTTGTCTCTGTAACGTTCCTCAAGAGTCCTCGTCCTGGGTCTCGATTGAGATTCTTTGCTGCCATTCCTAGCGTGGGTGGAGATATGAAGGCGGGCGGACGGTGTGCCATCGCGGGACCTCGAGTGTGGACTTCGACGGGAAGGGAGCTGTGGGGATGCGCTTCTGGACGTCGAAAAGGCTGAGATAGGAAGAGGAGTCCCAGAGAGCAGCGTTGGAGCTGGCTCGGGCGTACCAGCTCGGGCTACCTCGTCACCAAAGTCGTCAGAGTAGATTTGACCCTGCCTGTCCCGCGAGGAGGCCTTTTTACTTGTCCGTCGCTGTATTGTATCGCCTTTTTGCTGCTCTTGTCCAAAAAATCCAGAATTGCGCTTTGAGCCGTTGCGGCGCCTGCTTTCGATCCTTGCTTCCATGGTGTAAGACCACCGCTACAGGCACTACTGACACTTATCTGGCTTCACTTTAACAAGTTTGGTCAACTAGCCCCTAATAAAGTCGCTTGGGATCTCATGAAGCCGGCGAAGAGAACTTCTAAGCAGTGTATATGTGTTATGGTGGGATATCGTTTGGGGGTGGTGGGACGGTAGCGAGGCGAAGAAAAGGCCTCAGTAACATTGAGTATAAACGCTTCCGTTGTCCGAGACTGTGGGCTGACTATCGGGGTCTGATGCTCTTGCATATGATACCGCCGAGAGGTCCAGGTCCTAGCAGAAGCGATTGGTGTAAGAGGGTTCCAATTACAGGGTCGAGGAGGATTGGCTGAGATCTCGGCTCAGGCAGACCGCAGAATGTGCATCGCGACTTCGCCTCGAAGGCAGGTTCCCAAGCAGACGGATGGGCTTGCACTCATAGGCTTCGTTGTGGATTGCGAGAAGCCGTTCCGATATATACAATTGTGTCAGGCGCAATGGATGGGGGATGCAGCGGTCGAAGCGGCGGCCGAAGAAGGACCGGAGCACGGCCCATAATTTGGCTTGACATATTTTGAACCAAGGTACATGATGAAGCGACACCTTCGTCTACTAATCTACCGTTGCTTGTTCTACACATCATTGCTCCTGTGTAGGGACTGATATCTCACTTCTTGTAAAGGATGCATATTGGCCCAGATAATGCCCTATCACGCCAATGATGCAAGGTCCCATGCGCTCCATAGAGGCGCCATTGAATCTGTAAATTTGCTCCATGACCTTCATGACTAAATACTTAATCGCTGCAGTAAATGGGTAATCGACAAATAGCAATTGTAAAGACAAACCCCCACACAGCCGGTTCGGCCAGACAGCCTTCAACTGTTGGCTGCGCTTCCTCAATCCAACTTCTGGTAATACACGTATCATGTCGGCCTCATTGCTCCTTGAAAGGATGATCCATGTTCCCGTCATCTCCACTAGTCGCACTCATAGGCTGGCTCCTCGCCCCACTGAGATCCCCGCTACCAGTCTTCCTCAACGCCTGCCTCATTGTCTCAATGGTCAATTCGCCCCCAGTCGGAGGGCTGTGCCCGGAGAATGGGCTACCAGGTCCACGTCCACCTCGGTTAGGTGACGTCTCCACTCCTCGGGAAGATTCAGATCCACTCGCAATGGGTGAGCCACCGAGACCTTGAGATGACAGTGGTGAGCGCCCCGGCGATGGCGACCGGTTGTATGGAATAGAAGCCAAGGGACTTGAAACACTTGGTGCCATACTCCCAGAATGGTCGACGTGTTCGGCATGGACAACATCGGCGAATGAGATGAAGCTGAGCCTGCGGACGTCATTGGAATCTAGTGCGCCGTAGTTCGAGGCAGCGTCATCATTGTCTGGGTGAGCCAGCAGATCATCTTGCCATGAAGTTCCTGCGGCTTCACTCGTTCCCGTGCCAGTTACGGTCAACGCTGCGGGCTGATGAGCGGCATGCATGACTATCTCCACGTTGTCTGGGTTCAAGTGGTCGTCTGTAATTGCAACGGAAGACGCATCCAGCACCGGAGGTATATGATTCTCCGTAGTGATATGAGCTGGTATTGCAGGTGACGCAGTAGACGCAAGACCATCCTCCTGAACGCTTCGTTCAAAGATTTGTGAGGAGGCTGGAGAGGGTATTCCAGGAGACGAGGAATTGAGGTTGCGGCCTGGGGATGAGGGTGGTCCATATGGATGTGATATAATTTGCTTCACTGGTGGGCCTACTCCTGGTAAAGGTGACACGGGGCGCATAGTCTTCGGGGCTGGTGTTGGAGCTGTTGCGGGAGGAGTAGCTGCTGCTGCATCGCGGTTCTTCTTGGCTTTCTCGTCTTCCTTTTTCTTACCCAGGTTCCAGAACCTCCTCTTTCCAGACTTCACATCTGATCCAGAAGTCTCATTCGGCTCGCTTGCGCTATTCAATCCTTCTCCTAGTAAGGGTACTGAGGAAATGCGTGAGCCGGAATCATCGCCATTGTCTATGCCCAAGCTAGCCTGTTTATCGGCCATCGTGCCGAATAGCTTTGCACGTGGCTAACTGGATACCATGGATGATTATAGGTCCTGGAAAAGCCTGTGTGATGAATCAGATTCTACGTCTTGAAAAATGCCAATGCAGGGGCGGAGCTGCAGCTGCGCGCGTGATTGCGGTTTGTATTCGTGCTGCTAATCGCGCCTCGGTAGAAGCTCACCTGTGAATGACTAACAGCTTACTCTCTGCATTGGATGATATTCCAAAGCGCTTCTTAGAAGTCGAAGCGTTGACGAGAGGATTGGAGGATGTCGTGGCTCCTTGGCTACGTGGTGTTCAACGATCGCATCAAACTAGGTTGGATTTTGGGAGGTTGGCCACCCGACGCCTCGTCTCAGCAGCGCCAGGGTGACGACGTTTAGCAGGGGTCCAGTTCCATTCCCACTAGGTAGTTCCAGAATAGCGCAGTCCTTTCCGAATGGATACAGCCAATTGACCCTTGCCCGAAATAAGATTGGAACCTTCAAGACTCTGTTTTGCATCAACATCTTTGTAGACCCGCTATGTCCATATTCTTCCCAAAAGGACCTCCCGCACACTTGCAGTTCCTCTATCCCACGCTTGCTGGGTTCAGTCCATACACGCCCCGTCGCCATGAGTCTTCCGCCCGTCGCACTACCAAACGACTACGAAACAAACCAGACCCATCCTTCACAGCTTCCATACCTCCCAACCAACTAAATGACCACATTGTCTTCAATCCTCCCTCATCTGCTCCATCACCATATCACACACCCTCAGTCTTCCTCCCACCCAACGACCCGCGACGCCAACTCCTAGCCCAATCACATCAACATGCAAATCCTTACAACCAGCGAGGCCGGGGGCTACCACCCATCGTCAACAACCACAAACCTTACGAGAAGAAGTACCATCTGCGAGAAAAGGAGATTGAGGAGATAAGGCGGCTGCGAACGGAAGACCCATATACATGGAGCAGAGCGAAATTAGCGGAGAAGTATGATTGTAGTTCATTCTTTGTGGGAATGATTGCACCGGTGAGCGAGGAGAAGAAGGCGGAAGAGTTCAAGAAGATCGAGCAGATCAAGGAGAGGTGGGGAAGAAGGAGGAGGTATGCGAGGGAGGATCGGCAGAAGAGGAGACAAATGTGGGCACGAGATCAATGAATGGGCCAACTCCTACTATTACCTGTATACCACCTAAACTTCACATTCACGTGTCCAACATAATACTGTGGTCACGAAGATACATATATAAAGCGCTTGGTGGGGCCGTTCGATAAGATGCGTGCTGCGCGTCTGAACGGTGCATCTGGCCAAGACTCTATGATTAGGCACACCTTTTAGTGACAAAGTTGCACTACAAAAATCATAGTCTGGTCCATGGAGCAAGCTCTTCGATGTACATATCTAAATTCATCTATGGATCTACTTGTATTGATAAGCATCCACACATTTTCCGTCTCGCATGTCGCTCATGAGTTGAACTCCCAATATCCGGGCCTGCAGTTGGCCATTTCAAGTGTCCAGATTTTGACCATAACTTTTATTCGAAGAACTTTTTGTAAGCTGCCTTCTCCTTCTTTGCATGCTCAGCGGCCTTTTTCTTTGCTGCGGCCAGCTCTTTGCTGATGGCCGCATCACCGGGCGCCAGTTTCTGTGCCGTCTCCAGACTCTTCACCGCCTCCTCATCGTCTTTGAGACCGAGAAGGGCAAGAGCTTTGCGGTAATACGCTTTTGCCTTATCTTGGTCGGACACTTCATCTTCCCCAAGTTCTAATGCCTTATCGGCGCTGCTCTGAGCTGCTTCATAAGACTTCAATTTGATTTGAAGAAGGGACGAATTTGAATGCAACGTGAAGCGAAGTTGCTTAATCTGCTTAGGACATTCCTTTGGATCTTCGGGTGAGGGATCGTACTCGTTCAAGTAGCGTAGTCCTTTTTGATACTTATCCAGAGCAAGACTGAGGTCGCCAGATTTGAATGCTTTGTTGCCGTATTCCTTGAGATTAGTGGCGATTTCAACGAGTTGAGTACCTTTGAAACTCTCGCCCTGGTCGTCGGGAAAGTCTTCATATGCGTCGCCTGTGCTATCGGGTCCCTTTTTGGCAGAGTTGAGGGTCTCCTCACTCGATAGCTGGCCGCAGTCTGAATGATTCAATTAGGCAAAATCCCTGCCAAGATAGGATGATTAGACATACCAACAATCGTAACATCTTTTGTAGGTTTGTCGCTCTGCGTGGGCAGATTCTCTATCTTGCGGATGATGCTTTTACCCTCTTTCAACTCTCCAAATACAACCTGGTAGGCCATTAGCTCGGGCTTCTAGAGAGGGTTCGTGTTAACATACGTGTTTACCGTCCAGATGAGGCGTTGGTACAGTTGTTACAAAGAATTGGGATCCGTTCGTGCCTGTCATACGTGAGCTGAATCTCCAAAAGCAAAAGTACATATAGGGGCTCACCTGGTCCAGCATTTGCCATGGAGAGTAGGTATGGCTTTGAGTGCTTGAGCTCGAAATTTTCATCTTCGAACTTCTCCCCATAGATTGACTCGCCACCAGTGCCATTCCCAGCGGTGAAGTCACCTCCTTGGATCATGAAACCCTTAATGACTCGATGGAAACCAGAACCTTGAATTCTTCTTTAGACAAATTTTGGATCATGGTGACCAGTTTTGAAATTGCCTTGACAAACCTTTGTAGCTTAAGGGTTTACCAGATTTTCCTATGCCTTTCTCGCCAGTGCAAAGACAGCGGAAATTCTCTGTAGTCTTTGGGACAACTAAGACACAGAATGTAAGCTAGCATTCTACGGAAGCTAGACGCTCTGATACTAACCATCGTCGTACTAGAGAAAGGTTAGTGATAAGTCAATACACGAAGAGTTATGGGGGAAAGGCCGGGCTCTGACTACTTCGACATACCAATTCGAAGATAACTCGTCCTTCCCTCTGATCGCCAATCTCGATGTCGAAGAAGACGTAGCTACGACCTTCGATTTATGTTGTTAGTAAGCCCCCTGTAGACACACGGCATTTGCACTTACTCGACTTCTCCGATCCCATAGTCTCTTATTCTGGATTGAAAAATTGCGCGAGGTGCAGGAAAGATTGTACAGGGACGGTATTGAGTGATTTTGTGGCTGTGAACAGAGGTTTTATTCGTGATTGAAAGAGTTGTCAAGTTTTCCTTTGGGGGTCGTGGGTTGACTGGCATTCAGCCCAATCGGCGCCGGGGCCGGGACCTTTCCAGCACTTTCTACGAACGCCTACAGCCTCAACCTGATCGGAATCAATCATTCGGTAGGTGGTTTAGCGAACACAGCCTCTATTGAAGCTGTAACTAATGTACGATTAGTAACCACTATTACTTTTGTACCGGGATAGCAACAAAGATCTGTGATCAAATATTGGTGTTTATATAATGTGCTATTCTAATAACTCTGCTGGTATTTGAAGGTTTTCTGCAGTACCTTTCCTTTCTTCTTTCGTCGATCCTCCAGCCTGAGTCTTGGGTGGATGCGTTTCGATCTCCAAAGTGACCTGCGGAGCAATATTAGTTAAGATCGGCCAAGAGGTGACACTGAGAAGGATCCTGCTTGGGTACCGCTTCATCGCGACTAGTGTATTCGACACTCACAGGCCCAGAATTCTGTATGTTGACTTCCACATGGTCAGTAGATAAAGTAAGAAGGACAGTGGCCCAAACCTACCTTCCATCATGGCCTGGAAAACTCCATTTTTTACTTTCTGTGGCTCATAAAGCTCCTGTACCTGGGCAAAGAAATGATCATAGAGTTCCTTCGCCTGTTCACCACCAGCTGCCCCATGAAAATCGGGCCTGTTGCCCTTCTTAGTCGAAGCAAGCAACGTGAACTGTGATACTGCAATAAGTGAAACATATGTTAAAGACGACCACAGCTGTCTTGGGCATCGGCAACATACCACAGAGAACTTCTCCTTTGATGTCTTGTACATTACGTTTCCACTTCTAGGGATATGAATGGATATAATATGAACATAGACGTTCTGAGACACACCGTAGCCCCCGTCTCATCAGGCCATAATTTCATCTTTAGCACTTTCGCTGCCATTGATTCAACTTCCTTCTTAGTGTCTTCGGACGCAACGGCCGCAAACACGAGCACCCCTTTCCCGATCGACGATATTAGATGGCTATCAACAGTCACTGAAGCCGATGTAACGCGTTGTAGAACAGCTGTGGAGCTTAGCACGATATACAACATCCTCGATGAGCATGTCTACTACCCTTCATGATAGATATGAATCCCTAGCCAGAGTGAATAAAATGATTCTACCTCACATGAAGTAGTAAGAATTGTGGAAAGCGAGCCCAAATTATATGATCAGAATGGGTCTGGTAAAGGTTAATCGTGTGTCTGCGACAAATTGAAGTCTCTGCAAGAGCATCGTCATCGCCAACGCTCGGCAAGTGTAGGTCGTATGCTGGATTAATCACCGCCCTCCATTGCTGCAGCTACTGCAACCAAGCGTATTATTGTATCTACGTATGCCCTGAGGTGGAAGAGTCGTAACTACTTTTGCGCCGCGGATCGAGATATTAACCCTAGCCTCGCGCGCGTTTCCGTGATCTTGGCGACACCCTCCCTCCCCCAGCAGCGGTTCTTTGACACCCAGAGCAACTATTCCTCATAAACAATTAAAGGTTCACGCTGCTTATTGATACGGCGATTAATCAACCCCCACTACATGCCTACCTCACCAGGAACATTAACTTTGTTTCAGGAGTATAGTAGCAAGTCATCCAGACGACGGCAAAATCCTGCAACCCTTTCAACGCTGGACTTTCGAACACAACGCCTCTTTACCACCTCATATCCTGATCACCAGCAATGGCGGCACGAAAATTACAGCAGGAGATCGATAAGACTTTCAAAAAGGTTGCAGAGGGAATTCAGACCTTCGAGAGCATATATGATAAGATCCAACAGGCTACCAACGCCTCACAGAAAGAGAAGCTGGAAGATGCTCTCAAGCGAGAGATCAAGAAACTGCAACGGCATCGAGATCAGATAAAAACATGGGCTGCAGGCAATGAGATCAAGGACAAGAAGCCACTCATGGAGCAACGCAAAGCCATTGAGAACGTATGTGTCGTTCAATGCCAAGTGCGGTACTGGTTGCTGACGGAAGTCGCCCTTACAGCAAATGGAAAAGTTCAAAGCTGTCGAGAAGGAAATGAAGACGAAGGCATTTTCAAAGGAAGGACTACAAGCTACTGCGAAGCTAGATCCTATTGAGAGAGCGAAGCAAGAATCATGTCATTTCCTTTCAGAGATGGTTGAGGAATTGGAGCGGCAAATAGAAGCCCTTGAAGCAGAAGAGGAGGCCTTACAAGCAACAGTGAAGAAAGGCAAGAAGGACTCAAGCAAGGCGGACCGATTATCTGAAATATCCCGGACCTTAGAGCGGCATAAGTTCCACCAAGGGAAGCTGGAACTACTGCTACGCTCACTGGAGAATGGCAACGTCGAGACAGATCAGGTTAAGAACCTGGAGGAGGGAATCAAATATTACGTTGAAGAGAACCAGGCAGTCGATTTCAATGAAGATGACACACTATATGACGATCTAAATTTGGAAGAAGACGAAGAAGTATTTGGCTTGAATAATGACAATGACCGGGTGTCATCTCAGGATGCACAGTCAATACAAGATGATACACCAGAGACAGCAGATGGCCGAGGTCCTGGTGCAGGAGGAAGCAAGCCGAAGTCGACCTCGATATCCGAACCTCAAGGCACTGGTGTGAGACGACCGTCAAACCAATTGAAGTCACCATTACCAGCGCTAGCAACTCTTCACACTCCTTTAGCCAGCAATACCAATGGCAATACCAACAATTCTATGAAACCAGCACCTTTACCAACGAGAGCGCCTGGGGAGACTTTAAAGTACGCTTCAGCAGCGGCAGCAGCAGCCGCGAACGACAAAGGTGCTGTTGGTATCGCACCTCTACCTCCTCCACCGGGAACGACGATAGCACCAGCACCGAGCGCGCCACCTGGCCTCTCTGCATTTCCACCTACACAAAAGAGCAGTGCTACAACCTCACCCAATACTGCACCATCAATACCTGCTAGTTCTGGCCCTACACCCGCTCCCAAGTCCACAGGACCCGCGACATCAAGTCCAGATCCTTCGCCCAGCACGAGCACTCAAATGAAGTCACCAAAACTGGAAAACAAGTCCTCCACGGTGCTACCAGGCACTGCGCGTAGTACTCAGGCTCCGGCAATGGCTGATAATGCTGGTCATTCAAGAACATCGTCAACTCCAAAGACAACCCCACCTATACAGGCCCTGGTCAAAGAGCCAACTCTCCCAGCGCCGGCAGAAATGCAGCCCCCCTCAACAGACGCCATTTCGCCTGATGTTGAACAAATGAACGGTGAACAGCCGAGGCAAGAGGAGGATGAGTCTGTCTATCATCTGCCACCTGGTTTACAAGATCTCATTCACTCATTTGAAGTGACAAAGAGCAGGTCAGCTGCAGCTGATTCAGTCTTGGTACAGAGGCTTCTTATCGCGTCAAATCAAAGCCGTCCAGATTATCTGGATGCTGAGAAACCACGCCACTACCGACCAGATACGCGGTATGTAACGCCGAGTTATTATCCGCAAGAGCCATTTGCAAACGCCGATGATCCAAACCTCTATGCTAAGATTGAGACCGACACATTATTTTACATCTTCTACTATAGGCAGAATACCTACCAGCAATATATGGCGGCGAAGGCACTTAAGAGCCAGAGCTGGCGATTTCACAAGCAATACCAAACATGGTTCCAGCGACATGAAGAGCCTAAAACAATAACGGAAGAGTACGAACAAGGAACTTATCGATTCTTCGATTATGAGAGTACATGGTAAGTTTTGTCGCTGTGTGGACCATTGAAATGATCCCAACCCATCCTCTCCATAAGCATGGCGCTAATGGGTATCGTCCAATCAGGATGAACCGGCGGAAAGCCGACTTCAAATTTGCATATAAGTTTCTGGAAGATGATCTGTGATGCTCGCGGCGTCCAATCAAATTGGGATGCGTCCTGGTGCAGCTTTAGGTATCACTGCAGGCTCAGCTCTTTCGTATGGCTGGCGACAGGCTTAAGGCTCGCTTGGTCAATCTTAGAGTAGCAGATTCAATCCTTACTGCACGCCGTCTTGGGTGAAGCATTTATCATTCGAACAATTTCTTCTCTTCTAGGAACAAGCTTTGCGCGATTATTGAACTAACACAGCCTTCGCCGCAATGCTTACTAGGGCCCACATGCGGACTCGACATTCCCTCCAGTAATCCCAGCACAGGCCCCCGAACTAAGAATCACTTCACTGTGCTTCGCTGCCCTGATCTTCGATTGTCGCAGCATTGCGCCGTCTTGGAAATCAGATTGGCTTCCGATTCCGCCATCTCCAGTCTTATTTTTTGGTAGGTTGCGAGGGTCCAGGGTAGGCAAAACAAGGCTACCGCGCTAACGGAATTAACCCACCAAAAAGCCCCGCCCTAAGCTGGCTTAGGGTCATCACCTGAGTGCTGCTGAATAAAAAGGGTGCTGCGCCCTTCTGTTGCCTGCTTTATTCATCCCATCCCATGTCCAGGCAACGTTGCCCGCCATATGCTTCCCTATTCTATGCAAGAGCATCGTGGCTGTGAGCGAAGAAATGGCCGAGGGCCATGGCCGTGGCAGTCTGATGGCGGCTGTCGGAATTCACGCAATGCTGGAATTTATACCAGTAAGTATGTGTGAGTCGAGTATGTTTCGACTAACAGGTGGGTAGGGTTCAGGAGTGCGAGCTCAATTGTACCGTGTGTGCCTTGTTGATTCGCCTAAGGACGATTAAGGCTTAGGCCTTGAGCTAAGCCAGATCGAGTTGCCTGGGAGAAAAGGGCATAGTACTACCCTGGCCAGCGAGTCCCTAACAGAGCATAGCGCATTGCAGCAGAGCTTTGGTCACGCTGTTGCCTTGTGGAAGACTATGAGGCAGAAAAATAAGGCTACACTAAAGGGCGAGCGATTTACGTCCTACGCGAGTCGCAGTCCTCCCCAGTCACTAGGCGCCTGTTACAGCCACACACTGGCACTTTGTTAATACGCTCTTTCTTCGATCTGCCAGCTCCATAGGTCCAGCCAGCGTAAGCTGCCCATTTGTCGTTGTCGCCCAGGTTATCATTGGCCATATACCCGAGCCATTGCCCAGGCTAGTGGGTCTGCTTGTCTCCTACGATCATGCCTTGAGTTTTGCATAGCCCTCAATGCTTCTTCATGACGGAAGGTTAACATCAAAGCAGTCATCCCTCCAATGACAATTGAACGCAGGTCCAATTAAGAAATGATCCGGCTTGCTTTGAGGCCTTCTAGAAGCCTCGTCGGTTCCAGCCGAGTAACCTAGTCCTCCTCACCGGAGAGAAACTAGACGGTATATGACTGGCATGGCCACGGGTGGCGCCGTGCGAGGCTTCCAATCGACGTTGAATCACGTTAGGTCCCCAGACTCCACTGACCGCAGGCGATCCGGTGTAGGCTGTGACTCGTCACCGGCCAAGGCCACGGCCATCCAATGCCTAGGGAAACTGTGAGGCCAGGGCAGTCAATCGGAGGACCTGCAGTACTTAACATCCCGCGGCACATCTCCCGGTCCCCTCTAGCTTGAGATCGTGAAGGATTCACAACCTTGTCTACATTTCCTTGCATATTCACGTGGCTCGTACACTTATACCACTGAGTACACCAAGAGAGGCGCGGCGCTTCGATTTCGGTCAGGATTTCAGACTGCGCCCATCCTAGAAACTCCTTATTATTCATGTCTGGCAAAGTCGACAGGAGTATCAAAATATATTTTCCAGGCAAAATTACTACTCTCAGGGCGTACCTGGCCTCACTTCTGCTTCATTCTCTATTAATGTAATTAACACCTATCATCAAGACCTTCTATAAAATTTGTTCTACCCCTTCTCATTGTGTCTCTTCAGTAAGAAGCTACAGCAACATTCTATCCTTGGTCCATCTTCGTTGATGATACAACAGTAAGTTATGCTGGGTCAGAAAAGAGTCCGGCACTGACAGCGAACAGTATATCTCTTGTTCGGTTTCTGCCTATATATATATATATATATCTGACCTTTGAGATCATACATCACAATGTCGTACAACAATCCTTATTACGACGGAGAGTCATATGACTATGTAGGTCAACCGATGCCGACAGGTCTAATAGATCTGGCTAATCGATGCTAGCGGTATACTACTACGAGTTATGATCAACCATCCGGCTTTGACTACACCAACACCAACCCCTATGGCCAAACCAGCAACAGTTATGCCAGCCAACCAATGACTTACAGCACCTCGGGTTCCAGCTTGGGTTCGCACGGCTCAAGCTCATACAACTCACAACCCACCTATCCCTCCTCCCCCAACAACGTTTACGACACCCCTCTCCTCTCGCCAAACCCATTATACGACATAGCCGTCTCCTACACCGACCCCATCAACAGCTCCAAGAAGGATAGCCACAAAACCCGTTCCCCTTCCAGCCCCAAATCAGGCGGCCAACTCCACTGTCTCCACGACCACTGCGAGTACCAAACAAAGCGCCAATACGATCTCGACCGTCACCAAAAGACCCATTTCCCCTCTCAGCCAGGAGAGAAATTCGATTGCCCCGGCCGCGGCTGTGGACGTACGGGAGAACATGGCTTCGATCGCAAGGACCATTTGAGAGAGCATTTGAGAAAGGTGCATGCAAAGGATATTCCAAAGCAGGGCCGGAGCAGGAAGAGTACGAGACAGCAATGAGCCTGCAGCTGCAGTGACGATGTATCAAGAACAGTAAAGGGGATAACGACCCAGGCGAATCCGGTAAAGGGATGGGAAAGGTATGGTTTGGGGATGGGGTTGGTTTGGCGTCTGGAGTTTTGGGTTGTGGATTTTTGTGTACAATCACCTTGGACGGCCTTTTCACTTGCAATGTTTTATGTAGAACAGGGGTGTCTGTATGGGATAGATCAGGCGTGATGCGATGCAATGCAGTAACGGCGGGACATTTACATCTCTTCCGTCAAGGCTAGGGATAGGGTGGGGGTTTTTTTCTTTTGGTTGTGTATATAACAAACATTCTTTTTGTCAGAAGACTAGGGATACATGGATAGATACAATGAGTTAAGTTTCTCAGATACAGTGGCCACCTCCTGACTTCATTTTCGTTCATGTACAGGTCTTCTCAAACAAATCCACTGAACCTTCAGTGTATACATGTTGTTGAGTACAATGTGAATCCTCATATGCCTACCAAACGATGCCTCAAGCCTCAAAATCCTCTAACCAAATGTACAGCACCTTGGTCAGAAAAAGCCTCCCCACCCTCCCCCCAGCCAGCTAAATCAGCTAGCTAAAAAATGCTATGCAAATCCGCAAGCCCCGGCGCAGGAACCCATCCATGTCAAGGCGGAATGCAAGCCTTGCAAGCCTTAAATTTACATTTTGGTGGACGCTAAGGTGGACGCCCTCTTAGCGGAAAATGTTCGAAAGCTTTTTCCGGGTGGGATTCCGTTGTAATGGTGCCATACTCCTTACTTTCTGACGACCATTGACATAGAGCGAGGCAGAGGTAAGGAGTGGGGGTGATTTGATTGACATTGATTGGCCGCATATTCCGCAAGGCTTTGAACATCCTTCACGAGCTGATCATTTGTACCGTATCCGTGCGCTAGTGGTGAGGGAAGGAACACAGTATACAATCGCGGGCGTCATCTCATATGCCGTCATTATCTTTTCGTTTGTCATATCCTGAGGTCGTCGATGCCTCCTTCACTTGCTCAGCACAGCACCCATGAACGTCTCCTGACGTAGGCTCCATCGGCACATGGCCAAATCTAGGAAGTGGGGCCGTGAACACGGCTTGACGAAAGTGCCACCGTAATTTTCCTGCAACTCATTGGTCAAGCTTGCACAAACACGAAACGAAGAGGGGGAATAATTTTCACCACCACCAGGCTGTGGACAATTTTGGTAGTGGGACCAGTATGTAAGAGGAACTTTGTAGCGATGGTTGAACTGATGTGCAGGTAGAGTTTGGGGGCAGTGTGGTCAAGCGGCGCGTGCAGGCAGAAAGTCGAGAAAACCAGCGATAGACACGCAAAATGGTGACAGATACGGGTACGATAAGCGGACGAGCCGTATGGGTTCGAAAAGCTCTGCCTCTAGCATGCAGAAGCGCAGCCTTGGACCGATGAAACATTTGAACAATACCGCGCCGTGAAACAGGTTAAGGTGTGCGGGTGATTGGGTTCGGCTGTGGCAAGGAGAGACTGCCGATAGCTGAGATGCTTACATATTGGTTTTCGGTGTGTAGAGACAATGACGTGTTGGGATTCCAATGCATGTAGTCTTATGTTTTAAGTAAGAATGGGAGCCCAATCGCGCATGTACTGGTATGACCGAGAACTTAAGTCATGATTCAATTCGTAAGTCTCCGCTACTAGACCGTATCCTATTCATAGATGTGAAGCCAGGACACCTGCATTTCCCAGAGGTTGGCCTGATACTCAATGTATCCGGGAAGGTATCATACCAATCACTCAAACCGCAAGTAAGGAGTATTCTGGCCGAAGCGCAAGGCTTGCAGTGACTGTCTTCCGCATGGTGATTCTTGGCACCCTCATTAGGCTCTTACCCTTCCGAGCGTCAGGCTCAAACCTCTGTCGGTCGATCAGAGATTGTTGGATAAAGGACTCAAAGAACCAATAGATGAAAACGGTTGGATTACCATTCCTAGTAAGACGAAAGCAGGCATATAGCTGTTTTCATCTATACTAAAAGAATGTAGCTAATATTCTTTGGATTCTTTATTCTACGTCGTCATAAATATGACCTGATATCCATAGTAGAATCAATCAAGCAATTTATCCCTCCTATGGTTCTTCTAGCATTCAATAGAGATGTGTTCAACTTCCACTTGAATGCCGTCCTGAAGCTTTCGCTGGCGGTCTTCGTTCTTCCAAAATCCTTCAGTCCTCCATTTCAGGTCCAACTTCAAGGCCTGGCGCAAGAGCTCATGCAACGGGACCTTCAAGCGACACAACTTTGCATTGCGCAGATCGCTCTGTACTTGCAGCCGAGCTCTCATGATAGATGAGTTTTTAGAATCAAAGTCGGAAACCCATAAAGCCCTTCCAAGTTTGGCAAGCTCAGCTGTCTGTGGTCTCCTAACTCCAACTACAAAATATCCGGCAAGTCTGCGGAATATCTGTCCACGACCTTGGCTATCTCTGCTGTCGGCCTTGTCCGATGATGAACGTTCTCGTAAATTATGGTCTAGCAGACTTTGGAACACACGAAGGCGCGTGTGAAAGTTCACATGGCCGTCAATACAAGCAGATCTCCATACCACCCTGGCCCAATTCAGTAGGCCTCCGTTCCAGGCCATGTTGAGAAGTGTTTCATAGACCTGGTCCCCTGGACCCATCCCGAATTGGCTATCGAAGAATTTGAGGACTTCTATAGCATCATGGTAGAGCGAAGGTTGAGGGCACAGTCGCAACAGCGTGTTCATTGTGACATCATCAGGAACAAAGCTGCGTTGCTTTATTTGCTCAAGCAATACCAGACCATCTGTATACCCGCGCTTGCCCATCTCATATAGGAGTTTGTTAACTATTCTGGTATTGAGCCATTGGGTACCATAGCGAATATCCATGTGATCAACGAAGGTATTGGGATCGTGACCACCGCCAAGGTGGAGATCCACTTCATTTGAAATCATGAGTTCGGCAACAGCCTTCGTTGACCCTGGACTCAGTATTACATTCTTTTCACGCATCTTGTGAGCGACTATTGCTTTGATCTCCTTCGAGTTGACTGCTATAAGTAGACTCACCCACGTGTCATCGTCTGGTCGGAATCCTCTTTGTATCATCCTCTGCAGGAGGTATGTAAAATTGTGGAGGTCTTTGTTCAATGCTGCACCTCTCAGCATTACATTGAATGTAGCTGAAGGGATGTCTAATTGTAAGGACTCCATACGGCTGAAGAGGGCCCGGGCCTTTGAAATCATGCCATGCACGTAAAAGAAGCGTAGTGCAGCGTTGCAGGCTTCGCTACTCATGAATTTCTTCACTGAGTCGTCGTAGAACAGGTCTTCGAAGATCTTCGTTATATCCGCCTTGTTGGATGACCCTTCCAAATCCTTCCTTTTGCGAAATGCAGGGACGTGCTTTTGAGTCTTTTGAGTATCTGCAATCTTTACAACATAGTAGTAAAGTGTCGCCTCAGACCATACAGCTGGTCGTGGAACCTCGCGAGCAAGTTGTGCACTATACTGGGAGGGTCCGTGGGCTATCCTTTGAATTCGGTATTCTGCGCTGGTGTACGACTTTAAGTGCTGGTTACCCTTTGAAGATGCTGCTGCTTGCTCTAGCTGAAGAAGCGGTATTCTCCAGTCATACGAGAGACGGCCTTTGTCTTTCAATTGCTGATTAATGAGTTGCTTGTCCGCTTGGTGCTTTCCGAAGACCAGAGCCTTTTCATTCCCATCTTTGGGCGATTCGCCCGAATTCGGGCGCGGAAGTGTTGCGATCTGATGTGTATATGGCTTTTGGTCACGTTGCTCCTCTGAAAGGACAATCTTTGTAATGTCCTCAATTTGGTCGACGCGGAAGGTAGGAGGCGATTGAGAGTTGGGAGCTTGAGCGCACTGTATGATAGATGTAGAATTCGCTTGTTGGACGTCGCCCTCGCCCAAATCCACGGATGAGTGTAAGCATTGACGATGTATCCATTGGGAGACAGTGGATTGCCCCAGCGGTCTGTACAGGAAGGCTCGTGTGGTCGAAGCGTTCAGAGTCACCACCAGAATTCCGGGTTGGCATGCAGCGAGGAGAGCTTTTACAGCCAATGATCTGAGATGCCCCTGGCTTTTCAGGAACATGAGATGTGGTGATCCAATTCATACGTGATCACTTATGTTCTTCGAAGGCTGTAGCTGCGATTCGACAGAGGATTCTTTGGCTGCGGTTCGGCGTCGGTGAAACTTTGAGTCCGAAATCGTAAGGCAACCTGAAGCTTCATCATCCAACGCGCAGAACACAAAAGCTCCTGGAACTCGATCGGTCTACTCTAGTCGCACCGCATCCTTCACAAATCTTACCACCTAGCACGAAGGTTTGTTGAGCTCCAGTCTGAGCTTCACGATGTCTGGTGAGTAGTCTGCCAGTGTTGTTCGAGTGTTGTATCGTCAGACTCTGATCGACGTGTGGTACATAGGTAGCGCTGGTTTCGACAGACACATCACAATCTTCTCAGATCAAGGCAGATTATATCAAGTCGGTTCGTGACCCGTTGACACGCCTAAATTCGCATCTCAACCCATCCCCTCCTACTCAGCCATGCGAAAAGCGTTCTAACATTCAAATGTTTCTAGAATATGCCTTCAAAGCAATTACCGCGGCGAACATTACATCGCTAGGGGTCCGGGGAGAAAATTGTGCGGTGGTACTCTCCCAAAAGAAAGTTCCTGTTAGTGTTGTCAGTCTTGATCTGACGGAATAGGAAACTGATGACCATCCCACTACCAGGACAAGCTCATCGACCCATCATCCGTCTCACACATCTTCAAGATATCCCCTTCGGTTGGCTGTGTCATGACTGGGTCAATCGCGGATGCGAGGGCGTCGGTCAATAGAGCCAGGGGTGAAGCAGCTGAGTTCAGATACAAGAATGGTTACGAGATGCCTTGTGATGTCCTTGCAAAGAGACTCGCGAACATCAACCAGGTTTACACACAGAAAGTAAGCGCTTAGCAGTCTCTCAGCCGATCTGGCCACGCACTCACTTTAGCAGGCCTACATGCGCCCACTGGGTGTTGCACAGACATTGATATCCGTGGATTCCGAATTCGGACCTCAGCTGTATAAGTGCGATCCGGCAGGATACTACGTAGGCTACAAAGCGACAGCATCAGGTCCCAAACAGCAAGAGGCGTTGAACCACCTTGAGAAGAAGCTGAAGAATAAAGAATGTGCGGAAGGTAGTTGGGAGGATGTTGTGGAATTGGGAATATCAACGTTAAGCACGGTGCTTAGTGTTGATTTCAAAAAGGGCGAATTAGAGGTGGGAATTGTGGGTGGCCCTAAGGCAGGGGACAAGGAGGGCTCGGACTCTGCATTCAGGGCGCTGACGGAGGACGAGATCGAGGAACGACTGCAAGCCATTGCAGAGAAAGATTAGGTGGACAGAGGATTGGGCGTGTGGAGTTGGAGCATAAGAGCTGGTGAGTGTATACTGAAACGCTCGGCTATCCTCACATCTGGTATAAGGACCGAGATGGTGATCTCATATCATCTCCAGCTTTTCAAGGGTCTGGAAATAGCATTTGCAAGAGCGAATAGATTCTCGATATTGTCTAATTATATCTTATCATGGCCGGATGAGATCTCCCACAAGTGGAGGATAATAGCACGAGCCTCATCCCGACGCAGGGGCAGTGCTAAGTGTGGCTTGCGGCTCAACAAGACGAATGAACGAAGCAATTTGGCCCGATGGTGATGCAAGGGCCGGATGAGGCTTTCCTTGTTTTATCAATTGAGTTCCTGACACGTGAAGAGGATGAAAGTCGGGTCAGCCTACTAAGGATAGTATTCTCGTTAGCATTCGATCTTGGCGGACTCAAAGGTGTTCCAGAGTGCTCCAATGGCTGTGGCTGGTGTGTCTGCAACGGTCCAATCTTTCAGCTTCCAACGTGGCGCGATACGATTCGGGGAAAGTGTGTAGCCGCTCTGGGTCGGGTGTGGGTGGTGCTAGGTTCGCTTTTGGCAACCGTACCAGCTAGCGACGGCCTGGAGGCCCCTTAAGATACCCTAAGATACCCCTAACAGGCGCCGGCCTGCATTACTTGCATCATCCGTGGCTTAGCTGAGTATTATCGTCGGCTGAACTTTCACTCTCAATACCTTATTCTTCAATTATACGCCATACTCTGTTTCCATTGCTCCTTCCAACCCTCCAGCTTACCCCTCGGCAACAATGTTCGAGCTATCCTATTCTCACTTTCTCCGACGACATCCACGCTCGTCATGGTCAGTCTCACAACATTGTCCACTTTGCGGCTGGCGTCCTTCTCACCAATCATGCTTTCCATGTCTCTCTAACACGACAATCTTACCATCATGTCTCTTTCCGCTTCGATGGAGCTGAGATTCGGCATACGAGCCTCAGGATGTTCATATAAACGGCCTGCGGGCCTTAGATCAAGGCCTCAAGCTTCTAGTTCACGGTGACTCCGAAACCATCTTATCAATCTCTTGCCTGACGCCTAGCCAGAAAGTCGATTTAACCCAGATCAAAACAATGGCTGACGGTTGTGAGTCGCCAATTGCTCTGGGTCATAGCAAGACAACATCCATGCTGACGCTTTCGGCCCCCAGACAACGATACTCGCGCTCATAGGGTAGCGGAGCTCATGCATGACTACCAGAACATCCAACGTCGCATCGCCCAATATCAAGCCTCGCCTAGTTCGGATGAGTATCATGAAGTGGGATACACCACCTTACGCAACGCTCACGCCGAAGCTCTAGCTCTGCTCAGTGCCCCGTTACCGCCTGAAATGCTGCACCCCCCAGTTGCCGCTAACGAGGCAGCAAAGCGTCAATTGCAACGGTCTGCCTCTGGGTCCTACCAGATCTTCAGCCAAAGCTAATATCTCTCCCTAGATTGATTCTCGATGGACACGCACGCCGTTTCAAAGCCCAGAAGATCAATTACAAAGCCGCAGCAGCAATGAAATGGATCAACAAGCGCCACTCGATTCTTCAGGGACAGAAACCTAGAAATTGCCATATCCCACAGCTTCAGCAGGCCGATAATACACTGAGAAGCGTAAGACAAGCCTCCAGTTGCTCTTGGCGCTATCCTCAAATTTTCTTGAACATTCGTAATAGGCCTCGACCGCACCACCATTGTTGTTCTTCAATTTTATTTTTCTTTGAAGCCGTACTGACAACACAAAATCAGGAGCTTGCTGCAATCACCGACTCCCGAATCATCAATGAATTCCGCGCCGCCGATCAGAACAAGCGATACTGGCTCGCGGACGACCCAACACTGCAACAAATCCTGGGCTGGATTCGCACAAACCTCTAATTGCGTCTTCCTTGCGCACGACACATTATAAACGCGCAATCGGTCACCTCGAGTATCAAATGCGCTCACCACGCGTTATCTTCTTTTTCTTTTGCTGCTGCAATGTACTTTTGAATTTGCGACTTTGTTTCTGTTATTGTTCGCGGGCATTTGTGGGCGCTGGACCGCAGGGATGATATTACGGGTAACACGGACTACCATTAATACGCTATCTTCGTTTGGTTTCTCTCTTTTTGGTGGATTTTCTTTGCCGCCAATGATTGTATATATTGGCTTCTGCACATAGGGTGTGTTGGATGGACAGACGCAGGGGTACGGCGAATATCGGGCGCAAGTTGTATGCTTTTTTCTTTTGATTTCCAGTTCGATTCTGTTCATGTCGAGGACCGGTTCCTGTTATTATCTTAGATGCAATACGGAGATATATTAATCTCTTTCCCAAGAGAATCACGCTCCTCGCTCGCAAAAGAATGGAAGAAAAGAGAAGAAAAAGTCCAAATCAGACGCCTAAGCATCCTCTCTCGGCCTCCAAATCCTTCTCCCCCAGAACAACCCTTCCACACCACCCACACCAACTCCTCTCCAACCCACTCTTTTCCCTCCCCAACACCTCTCCTCCCTCTCTCTCATCCTCCCATTCCCTCACCGTCGCTCCCACCCGCTCTTTCTTCCTATACTTTTTCTTCACAATCCCACCTAACCCCTCAATTTCCTGCCGCCAATACCCCGCTTCCTCTTCATTCTTCCCCGGCGTGCCCGCTTCAGCACCATTTTCGCTCCCCCCACCATTCGAAGACGCCAACGACGTCGCAGACGAAGAAGAACTCGATGAAGTCAAATACGATGACGGAGTAGAACTACACTCGAACTCCACTTCTACGTCCACTGCGCCCTCACACCTCGCCTGCCGCGCACATTTTACCCCTTCATTGCCCTCGCCAATCCCCGTGCCGAGGCCTCCTAGATACGTGGAGTACCGCGTCCGCCATGTCCAAACCCGCCGGTATGTCGTATCGGCTGTGGCGAGAGACGCCCCGCATGGAGCACAGAGGTGCACCATTGTGGTGCAGGAGCACGGGGAGCCCGAGGGAGCGAGCAGGGAGGAGAGCGGCGCGGAGAGGCAGGTGGGGCAGAGGCGGCGGTGGCGGGCTGGGAGGTGGGATGGGGAGGGGGGTTTGAGCGTGCAGTTCTGTGTTTCATGAATATGGTGTTTAGCAAATTGCATATTAGTAAATGCAATGGGAAAAAACCCCGGGAATGGAGGATGGCGAAAGAGGCAAACAAACCCTACACACCACCCTCCCACACCTCCTACAACCCCCCACCAAATCCCTCGCACAAGTCCCTACCTTCCCACTAACCAAATGTCCCGTCTCCCCCAAAATATGCCATGTCTGGCCCTCGGGTTTCAAAGCCGCGAGACCCAGGTGTTCAGCTTGCGCTTCGTTTTCGCAGCGGAGGGTGGATTGTAGGAGGCGGGTGCGGTATTGGAGGAGGTTGTAGCGAATCTGGCGGCAGGTGAGGGAGAGGGCGTGGAGGGTGTTGAGATCGATGGAGGAGGCTAGGAGGAGGATTATGCTTGAATGGCTGAAGTTAGGTGGGGGTCTATAGATCAATGACGAGGTGATGAATGGAATTTACGGATAGCAAGCCACAGCAGCAGCGAGTCCATTGCTTTGATTTGGATTAGGAGCCGCTTTTTCGACGGTGACAATTTTGTTGTTTTCGTTATCCTCCGTGGTCATTGGGTGACGTTGTCGAAATACAAACCCCGCGGGTTCATTGGGATCGGCATGCGGGTCTGGGACTTCGTCGTCCAGATCAAGTAATAGGACCATGATGGGTTAGGTACTGAGGCCATATAATATTTGGTCGGTGAAACTGTATGCCCATTGGAGGCTTACAGCTGATACTGTTGTTAAGAGGAGCGGAGAAGACGTGCTTTTCTGTGGTAAGAACGTTCTATCCGCCCTAGTTCTGCTGGCTGCGCCACACTTTCTTTGCGCCCCCAAATATTCGCAACTTGTTGGAGCAATTGAGGAATGCGAATAATATGTATAATTTATAGACATTATTAGTGAGACTGCCTCAGGCCATGTACAATTAATATGAAGAAGAATCACAAGCGGGAGCTATCGCCGGGTATTCTTTGCTCCATTCCACCCAAACTCCAGCGCTGTGCAGAGCAGAGGAAGTCCAAACCTTGCACAGACAAACGCTCCGATGCTTCTAACAATGTCTGCTTACTCCAGACACGATGCTATGCTTTGTCCTTTCCTTTATCCTGTTCACCTGCCTTGCTCTGATCATCCGCATCGTAGGTCGGAGTATGAAATCCTATCCGTGGCTCTTCAGAAACATGAGCATCTTCCGGAATACCTCTGATCTCGTCTCGGACACTGGTTCCATCATCTTCACTATGAGAGTGGGGCCCGTCGCCATCGACTGCAGCAGGTTGTGTTGCATCAAGCGCATGAGTCTCGGAGGTAGGATCATTCTCACTGCTTGTAGCTCTCGCTCTCAGATCGCTCCAGTACTCCTGATCATTAACATGAACTCCGGCAGCATGTACTGCTTTGAGCAAATTATCGATTTTGCGCTTTCTCCCCGTTAAATCAGAGTCTGAAACTTCTTTGCCCTTGCCCTTGCCCTCGTCCTGTTGTTGGCTTCGCGTAGCATCATCGAGTTTCTGAAGGAGAAGGTTTTGAAGTTGGCGCCGGGAAGACTGGTAGATAAAGTCTTCCATGATCTTAGGCATGTTATCTGCAAGATAGTACAGTTCATCACCACCTTGATCGAGAAACGCTGTGACAGCAGCGATCTTCTCCCTATCTACCATCGCCCTTTTCAGAGCTATCATGAGGGCAGAGACATTGGTGATTTCGCTATTGTCGTCTTCGTCTTCATCACCTCTGGGCGCCATTCCGACGCTGGATCGATTTGCGCTGGACTCCCGGCTAGGCCTTCTATTGGCAGCATGAATCGTGAAGTAGTCCTCAGTCAACATATGAGCTTGACTTATACTGAGTTGCTTCGCGTCTGACACGTAATGGTGGATCCGAATCCTCCTTCTCAGCCACCTTCGTCGCCTGACGAACGATGTCCACCATGGATGATTTCCGTGCCAAGAATACAACTTATTAAAGCTGAAGGAGTATTCCCAACCCAGCTCGTCGACATCGCGAGACATGTCTACGTACCATGTCTTCCAATCCCATACCCAGCTCGGGTCTGGTAATTGAAAGTTGGTGATGTTGACAGCACTGTCTTGAAAATTGGCTGTTTGCCATGATGCTGGGTCGAGGTTGAGGAGGGAATTGGACGAGTAAAGTGGTATTCCGCAGAAGAAAGCACCCCGTTGGTTCTCATACAACACATCGATGAAGGAGTCCACTGGCTCTTTTGATTTGGATCTCTTCTTCTTTGGGTTAAAGGGGATCTTGTCGCGCAGCCTACCAGTTCGCCCGCCGTCCTCAGGGCCAGAACTATCTTCCCTCTCTTCCTGGTACTTGGCGTACTTCCGCTGCGCAAGCTGCTTTCGTAATGTGCCGGTGCCGGTCCTGGTAAGTAAAGTTCCGCTGCGTGACCTGCGAAGTTCCGCAGCAGTGTCCTCTGAGGTCCTTTCAAGACTAGTGTCCTTCGGTTGAGTGGTGTCCACAAGTTTTATAGCATGGTCGTAGTTGTTTGAGGCGATCGTTTGACTTCGCTCGATCCCAAAGACTGACATTTCAACGGAGAGCCTCGCTGTATTTTTTTCGTCATAACGCTTATCTCATGGGTCGCAAGACTGGGCACTCGATTGCATGATAAGGATGCTTCAATAAAGACAACAAGAAAAGATCATTATGTACTTAGGGAGTGTGAAAAAGGGAGGGAGTAGCCCCTCATGGGAAGCAATTGCCCTAAAAGAGCTAGAACAGCAGGTGTGGCTGTGAAACGTGCCATGCGCCATGCGGGGAACGTCATTTGCCCGCCAAGGAATTGGCCGACTTCCAAGCTCCTCCAAACTCACGTTAACAATCAACAACCATCTACGTCTTCTTTGATACCTTAATCAACGCTAGCTTCAACTCAAGTGATCGCTCAATCGCACCCGCTCAGTAACCGCCATGTCTCGCAGAGTTGTGTACGGTACGGGCATCGCTGCTGCTGCAGGCGTAGGTTATTACCTTTACACCGCCGGCGGAGATCCCAAGGTCGCCCAGAAGGAGGTTGAACGTACGTGACCTCTCGGCTGCTCAACTTGTACTTTAAACCAATTGACACGTGTCCGCAGATGATTTAGCCAGTGCCAAAGCCTCGCTGAAGGGCGAGAGAATCTCCGGACAGGAAGCCAAGAAGGCAGGTGAAGAATGGGCGCAAAGAGCTGGATCCAAGATTGACAGCACCGTAAAGCACCCTCTATCTTTTCTTTTTGCATCACTAAATTGGGTCTGCTTTTTCAGATCAATGACCTGAGCGCAAAGACGCATGAGGCTGACAAGACTATCGCCGCAAAGGCAAGCCAAGCTGAGAGCAAGCTCGACCAGCTCAAGTATGATAGCGCCGCCCAATACGATAAGACTAAGCAAGAGGCAAAACAGTCAATTGATAAATTTGACAAGACTGTGGAGAAGAAGGCAGCAGAAGCGAAGAGCGGTATCTCGAGCTGGTTCGGTTTCGGTGGCAAATAATTTAAAGCTCGGGTGAAGCCTTGGCTTGTGAAAGCTTTTGGGAAGTGGAAAGAGAAGATACCTGGTGAATGTGTGTTGCTGTTTTGCTCGTAAGCCCGCTCAATGCTGTACACTAGCACTCTGCGTTCGAGATTTGACTATTCAGCTCCTCGAACAACTGGTGATTGCACATCTGCATATTAGCTGCAAATTGGATCTCACCACAATATACTACACAGTATAGGCAGATTTATACAAACCACTAATTCAGACACGCTCAAACGCTGATTGAAGGTCTCAGCCATATATTATGGAACAAAGAAAGATAGTGCGTGCCCTCAATGCTGAGACAAATTCGCCAAATCCGTCAAGACGGCCTTGGCACACAGCGTCTCTCTCAAAATTGCTTATTGACCCAGATCCAATATTCAACCATGCTCAGAGAGGCCTTTACTCCGGTGATGCACCGATTAGTCCTCGGGCGAAGTTGCCAAGAAGATTCGTTACACTCGATATCAATGCCATTACATCTCCTGGATATCGCTGAGTCAATTCCCACTCGTGGATCGATGAAAGAAACCTACATTCCTGAGTGTCCTGCTCTCTTCCAACAGCATATCAGCTATACCAACCATCACCTCGGACTCAACTTCTCGTATCTCTTCTTCAATCTCAAGACCTAATTCCCAAATGAATCAATCGCATCCCCGTGTCCAGTTCTCAGCCAAACTCACTAATATCCCTCAATTCCCTTAGGGTCTTCATCCTTTCAGACATCCCTGTCTCTATTTCCCCAAGGTGCCGTCTACCCAAAAAGATCTTCACATCGATACCGGCTACCTGGAAGCCGGTCCCGTAAGGGGTGTGAGCGGCGTATTGCCGAAGGTAGTTATTGCAAGCTCGTCGCAAGAGAAGCTGGTAAACAACGTTCCTAAAGTCAGTGTGTTGGTCTATCATCACGCCGACATCTTGGCCGATGGAGATGAAGTCCGCGTCAAGGTTGTAGCGGCGTTTATGCTGGGAATCTAGCCTTTTCTGAAGGGATCTGAGCGAGGGCTTGGACGAGGTGTGGGTTGACATGGCTGTGAATATTTATACTGCGTGCCTAAGTATATGAGAGTGGTGTATGCTGATATGCTTGGAAATAGTCTATGTGTAAGGTAGGAAGAACATGGGGATCTGTGATGGAACGGCTCCGTTGGACCCATGTGAGTTGCTCCTTCCGTGCGTACCGTTCGTGCGTACATTATTTTTAGTACTCGCTATCATGGACTCAGGGAACATGGTATCGAGATCCAAAAATCGCCTTATACATCTATACTTCCCTTGCCTTCTGTGGAACACTCTCGACGACACTCAACCATAAGTCAAATCATGTCGCAGTACAACACGTCACTAATACCAGCAGAAGCATAAATATTGAGACATTCAATTACCCCTTTAGGTACTAATTTGAGACAGCATTGCAGTAAGATCCGGCTCATGCAATGGTGCTATCCTGAACTAACCAACTCCAATCCCTTTCGAATCCTACCGAATATAGCACATACTATCAGCTATAGCAAACATGTACACTTTGGAGCGTCTAATCCCTCGAACATCTTCTTCGATAGCTCTACCTAGAAGGATTCTATTAGCACCCAACAGGCTCACGACATGATACACAGCTTCCTACTCACCCCTCTCGCGCAAGGTCTTGACGCTCACCCGGTGGCCTGCCATCTCCTTCTCCGTCCTAGCAAGTTTCGCCTTTGCCTTACTAATCCGCTGTCTTGATGCGTCATTTTTCCGGATCCAGCGGCTAATGGTGGCAGCGCAGGTCGTACTTGGTTGGGGGTGGAGGGCTCTGGTCAGAAGATGGATCTGGCCTTGGAGAATGCAAGTATCGCGGGAGAGCATTTTGATCTCAGCTTCGACCTCGGTAATGTGAAGGTTCAATATGTCGAGCTCGTTTAGGAGGTAGTTGAGATCCTGTCTGACTTCAAAGAGACGAGCCAAGGCCTTGTTGTTAAAAGATAAGGATGGCATGTTTGTATGTATATTTATATATGTATAAAGTTTTAGATGTGGTTCTGAAGGTTGAATGCGTTGGGTAGCAGATCTCTTTTTAAAGGCTTTTCGAGGATGGAAAGGATGCTGGTGAGACCAAATACAGCAGGTTCCTTCCTATAAGAGGTAATGACTTGAGAGGCGACAATGTGTTGTGTCACGCATTGTCCTATTCACAGGTTTGAAACTCTTCCCAGGTTTGAAACATTCACTGGTTTGAAAATCTTCACAGGTTTGAACCTCTTCAGGTGCAATTGTAAATCCGGATGCCCCCTGATTCTTACATTCACTGCAGCTTGGACAACTTCTATTGTCATTGGTGAATAAGGAAGCGATGCCAAACGAACAATGAAACAAACCCTATATTCACCTTTTCTAAGAGTTTCGTTTGCTCAATAACATCCGTAAAGTCTAAAGAAAGGCATTGAGAGGTGAGAAGATACAATGGGAGCAGAAGTGAAGACAAAGCAAAACAAACACCATTATACCCCACTTACAATCAGACATTGTTTATGTGGCGCCAAGCATGTCCCTTATGCTCAGATACAAAAGAACCATGACGGCCCCGACGCAAATATTCACGGGCCAAACTTTCCAATCAAAGACGCAAACACAAGTGACCACCGTCGTCTGGAACGACCATATCATGACAGACAATGTCTCCAATCTACCACTTCGTCTTCTCCTGCGGCCACCACCAATCCCACAGCGCCATTCTGGTCAGCAGGAAAAACGTCCGTCGCTTCTCAGCACCATGTGTGCGCTGTGAGCCTCACACACCGCTCGGACAAGCGTTGATAAAACAAATGATCTCTTCAGGCGGTATACCACATCTTACCCCTAGAGGAGACATTGTTGTGGATTCCGCGCCGGCTGGAGCGGTTAGAGCTCTGAAGCTGGTACCCAAACTGAAGGTTGATAGGGATAGGAGAGAGGATTGGGGTAAGGCGAGAAGGGGAAGTCAGCAGTGTCGGGTACATTAGCTGGTCTTTCCTGGTTGCGAGAGATCATTCATGTAAATAAGGTGTCGGAGTGTGAATAAGATTGTGTCGCGTGGCAGCGCGGATATAAGGGAATGGGGCAAAGGTTATGCATATAGAGCTGAAACCTGATAATTTATTGTTGATAACACGTTTTGACATTGTAAGCTCTAGAGGTTTCAACCCGCGCGTTTGATGCGATGGGGCCTCGTCATTATTAGCATGAATCAGCTTCTTCAACACACGGTGACCAAGCCAGACAAAGATGAGCCAGTGTCTTGTATCGTCATCGCAATGGTTTTTCAACAGCCCGTCTTAGCTTCACCACGTTCACATTATTGGTCGTCCATTCAACAAAAACATTGCCCAGCGATCCTTATTCTCCGATGACACCACTGCTCTGTATGATAACGTTTTCTCAAAGAGCAACATTGAGCAACCCTCGAGCAAATTGTCGAAGGGAGGGTGAACCAATATCCGGATTGGCGAATGGCGGCAGAAGCCATTGAGTGGCTTGCCTGGACGGCCAATGCGCACGAAATTGGGTGCCAACCTCTGGTGACATTTCGAAGATATGGACTTGGTAGCACTCCTAAATGTAACCAGTCTTATTCCCACGCCCTAGCAAGACCTTGGTGTAGGACGTCGAGTCTCTTTTTTCGCGGAGCACATGCATATGGAATACACTTGTGGACCCCTTGCATCCCTTGCTTCGCTCTCGAGCATCTGCAGATTGCCGTTTCTTTGTCCAATCATCTCATTCCTGATGCGCAACGCGTTGTTAAGCCGCTATCCAGCTGTCCATAGTGTGGACTTTCCAGTGATTGCCATCGGTAACTCTCGACATATCAAATGTGCCTGGGGACTATTTCATAGGTTCGACCCACGGGTAGTAGGTTGGAGCATTGGCCGCTATGCACGAAGCGTCAGCACCAGAAGAAATCAGGAAGCTAATAAGCTTCAACCGACATTGCGGCGGCAACCTAACTTTAAGCATTAGAGCTGGGATGACGGTTGAACCCTGACTAAGTTCAACGGCGGGATGCATAGGAAAAGAGACTCCAGAATTGTTCATGCTTTTTGTTTCCGCCTAGCTCTCTAGTTCTGGGACATTGTGAGTGACGATATATGTCTGCTCGGCGTTGGAAGATGAACATCTAAGGGTTTCCTCGAAGTTCGAGCGCTAACCGAAAAACCGTACGCGTGACAGCCTGCGTTTCAATTTTTTCCTGAGCAAGACAGCATAATAACATACACTGTAGTGCCACAGCCATTCTTTTTCCTTGCCTTATGAGACTCTTTCATTGTTGTGACTAGTTCGTGAGCTCTCTACTGCACATATATATCTGTACTATAGGGCTACGTAAGTCTTTCGGGCTACTGAGCATGTTCAGCTGTTTTCCATGTCGTTACTTATATGATATAGTAACAATGAGCCTATTTTTTGATCCTGTACCCATAACCTACCCACAAATGCCTACACTTGGCATCAAAACAACGTCGAGTCCCTTAATCCGGCTTCGTTGAATCGACGATGAATGATGGACAGGCCGAACCATCAGAGCGACAGTCTAGGGTTCCAAGTCCGACGGACGGGTACAACAGCAATGAAGTCCATTCATACCGACCGGATAAGCATGGTCGGTCAGTGATGCGTGACTTCCTCGAGTCTGGCGATGAGTTTACCTGGCCACCCGATTTGGGAGAATGCTCAGGCAACCACTGTGATTTCAAGTTGGACATTAACGGGATTCCCTTGTCATGGAAAAGAAAGATCACGGATGAAAAGGCTTCGATTGACGTATACGAGGCAGAGCATGCAGACTATAGATACGACTTCAAAAGGCTGTTCGTTGTTAAAACTATACGAAATGGCCAAAGGAAGTTGGCTCGAGATGAGGCCAGTAACGAAGTCAACGCGATGAGAGACCTCCGTCATCCCCACATTACGGCTCTGCTGGGCACATTCACATTTCGGGAAACACTGCACATTATGATGTTTCCGGCTGCGTGCTGCGATCTAAGCCAATTCATGAAACAAATGTGCAAGGATCTCCGGAAGACGCATTCTCAGAGCCGTCATCTGGATACATTTGATCTGAACGCCACTCAGTCCGACAGCAGCATAGCAACAAATAGCACTACGAGCGTCTGCCACCAATCGCACGGTCAATCTTTGAATCATAGTGAGAAATTAAAGAACACTTGGCCCATGAATGCCCCCTCCCAGCAGAAAATCCTTATATTGCGGCGCTGTTTTATTTGTCTATCAGAAGCATTGAGTTACCTACACGAGTCGGACGTTCGCCATAAAGATATAAAACCTGAAAATATACTAATAGACGCATCTGGCTCGTTGATCCTCACGGATTTTGGCATATCTAGACGCTTTCCAAAAAATACACCACACAGCACAAATGATCAATGGAAATTTACACGCAAATACGCATCCCCAGAGATAATGAAGGGAAAAACGGCTTTAAGGGACGACCCCTCAGATGTGTTCTCGCTTGGATGTGTCTTCTTAGAGGTGGCAACCCTCCTGCTAGGAGTGGACTTGAAAAGGTTTTCAGAGCATTACACTTCTCCAGTGAACAACACTGGGGTAGAGGAGGCATATCACTGCAACCTTCCAAGATTGTATTCATGGATAGACCGTCTGAGAGCGGGCAGATCCAACTACTCTCAGGAACAGCCACTTCTTGCGGAAAACATTGAAGTCCAGGATCATATTGGCGATGCCGATCGGGTCATGGTTGACTCACTCGTCCATATCCGAGGAATGCTTGACGAGAACCCACAAGCAAGGCCGAAAGCCCAAGGCTTGTGGGAGTGCTTCCAACACATTAGCCCTGAAAAGTGCATAGACTGCGACCCTAGGCTTGAAAGCAGGTGGAAGCCTTCTCTTAAGCAACAACAAAATGCTAAGACGGGCCTCGAAAAACGTCGGTCAATGATTTCCGAAGATGCTGTCAATCTCGAGAGCTGGGCTGTTGCGCGGACTGGGGAGATTGATAGCAGATTGCTCTCGGCTTCGGAGCTGCCAATAAACATCGCACGTGAAATTTCTTCGACCGAGACAAGTACCTACGAGGTTAACCGCCATCAATACCCTGAAACGACACCGAGGCCCTCTTCTTCTAAGCATCGACCACACGATAGCGGAGCGGGTAGCCAGAGATTTTCGAGATCTCCCTCACCAACAATCAATATAATACCAGAGGGTTCCCAACACGTCATACCCTTCCCAGATCACCAGCCTGTTCCAGCTCAAAGCCTTACGCCAAATATCAGCAGCGTCCTGGAACCAAAGTCTTTACGTCCGCTTTCGCGCACTATAAGTCCATCTGCTGCACATGACATCGCCGCTCAACAGCCACAAATCGCGCCGGGTCAGAGTTCCTTTTCAAGATTTCAGGGTGTTGGGGCCAGTCGACCATCTCAGCATGGGAAAGCTCCTAAGAATACGCAAGTAATAGTCTATGATGTGAGGCGAAGGAGGCCATACCAAACAAACTCTGATCTTATTCTTGGTTAGTTGTTACCTCAACACCCGCTTGTATCCCTCATTGTCCATCATTGACACCTCCGAAGACAGGGATTATAAATCATACCCCTTGCCGCGGACAGGCCAACAGGTAGACATAGGTGAGAAAGGTGAGCTGATAGCGAAGGTTGACCTCAGATCACTGAAAATGACGACCCGACTTCGCCGTTGGTTCGGCCGTTTTCCGAGAATATATATAGTCAACTACAGTTCCGTTTCTTTGGGCTAGGAACATGATCTGGCTAGCCGAAGTGCACGGCGACAAGCAGAAGAATAAGACTCGATACGGCGGCGAGAATACGCCATTTAAGTCCCCAGTGAACATGATTCGGGGGGGCCGTCGACATGGGTTGGACTATTGATGTTATGGTAAGCTTAAACTTCGTGATTGCTCGAGATATCACAAATGCGGCAGACAGTTGATCCGGGCCAGGTCTGAGATACCCTTAGCACTCGGCGTGCTTCAACTCAAGCCAGTTGTGCTTGTATGCTGTTACTCCGAAGATCTTAGATCCGACTCCAGCCCAAATCCAAGGATGGAAGACAAGGCATATACATGGTTCTCGAATAAACCAGTACTCATAAATTGCTAACGCTAGAGGTATGCTTTCGCCAAATCTCATTCAGAATTCGTCCTTCCTTTATCCAGCAGTGTCTCTATCTCTTGATAATGCGCTGCATCTGGAGGAGGGTAGTCGTGCCGCATCCGTAGATGATCCATGAGATCGTTACGGGTTGGAAACCTCAACGTTGGGTAGCGACAATCCTCTTTCGGGCACTTATATCGTGTACCTGTTGCAAAGCACTCCCAACGCATTGTCCGCGCCCTCTGCTTTCGTTTTCTTACCAAATCCATAGCACACTCCTGACATTGAGACCTGACTTCCTGCTTTTGTAGGTATCTTGCGGTTGCCTCCCTGATCTTTCGGAGAGTTGTCTTACCACTCGATTTTGGCTTCCATTCATTAAGACGGACTTCTTGGAGGCCTTCCTCTACATCCAAGCGATAGTATTTGAAGACATTTTTGCTCTCCGAGCTTACCTTATGGTGTACAACATCCGAGATCTCTGCCAGAGCTTTCTCAAAGCTTCCGCCACCAAATTTTGACTTCGGCTTATTCACTCTTGCATTACCACCACCCACGCTAAGTAGGACATCAATCGAATCAAAAGATCCGCCTGCAAGTGATCTGACTTCTTTAACAACTTCCCAACTTGGGTTATTAAGATCCATGGCAGCATCATAATATTGATTGTCGTCCAACCTGACAGGCTTGAAATAGAAAGGCGCTGCTGACGTTGCCCGCGCGACTTGCCAAATAGGAAATGTATCCGGCTTCGAAGGACTCCTTTCGAGCCCTTCCATTGAGGGGTTCGGTGGCCTAGGTTGATCGTAGGATCGGAAGAGAAATGGTGTCTGAAAGTCCTTGATCAAAGTGCTTTTTATAGTACACGCGATCGTTCTGCATCGATAAGGGTCCGATTTGAATAGGACCGGTTTCTCGCTGCCTTCAGACGGACTTGGCCATATAGGAGGCAACTTGTCGAACCGATCCTGCAGAACCCTCCACTTCGCCTCTTTATTGTAGTTGGGCAAAGGTCTCGTCAGCCGTGAAGACGGCTTCTGGAAGACCCTAGCAGACAAGTGCTCATATTCCTCGATGCAATCGTCAATAGTCATCCGCAGTCTACCCAACATTATTGCAATGAGCCCCCCTGTGCTTGTTCCTGCAACATAGTCGAAGTAATGACATGGCAGATAGTGTGAAGTCGATTTGGTATCATTGTATATAGGAGGGAGGTTCTTGTCTTGCAGGCACTCAATAAGTGGAGAATAGGCACTGGAAGTTGCCTTTGGATCAGCCGACCGCTCGAAGCTTGCAATTGTTTTCATCAGTTGTTGAAGAATCAAAAGCGCAGAATATCCTCGAACACCGCCGCCGTCCAGCGTCAAGATTGTCTTTCTTGCCCAAGGACCCTCATCGGTCGTTGCAACGGGGGATCTAGGTATGGTCGCGCTGAACTGAACGGGATACTCGTCTGGAAATACCTCTTCTTCAGAGACGTAGGAAGGCCGTTGAATCGGTCCATAAGGCCTTGGAACCTTCACGATTCCTATCTTCTTGCTGAATTGGACGACCTTATGAGGATTCGAAAGGCTGCGGTCCTCTTGCGGATGAGCAGGTCCCATCGTTCGAGCTCGGCCCGCGTTTTCGGCTGGCCGGAATAGGCGCGGGCAAAGTCGCTTAGGAAAGGAAATTGAGATTGCAATGATCAGAGAATCGCATTAACGTTGGTTTTTGATCGATAGACTCAAGTTGACACAAGAGTCGCTGTATCAGATAACATGGCAGAAGATGGTGCCACGTGTGCTGCGAAGGGGATGGCCGGCCCATGGCAACACGGATGTAGCGGGCGTTGACACCATGGCCTGGACCAATCACTGCTCAGGATTTGGGATGTATTTCGCGCATCAGGGCTTCCTGAAGCAGGTCTATGTACGGTGGCAGGCACTCACTCGGTGAGATTAGTTGGACGAGCAGCCAATTGGGGACAGTTTAGGTTCACAGCCGACCTACCAACCTTATTTGCTAAGTGTCTGATTGGTTCGGCGATCTCAGCATTATTTGGATGCTGCGAGGTCGGAACAGGCAGACAGCATGGGCGTTTCTGGGGAAGTACTATGGTATCCAGCGTAAAGATCATTAGCGCCACGCTAAGGAAACCGCCAAGCTTACATGTAAATAATATCTACTAGAAGCTTCGATGCAACAACAGGTGTATCCACCTATCTTTTCTAGGCAATCGAAACTTCTAGTAACCTGTATAGAACATTAGCGTTTTGTGGCGCGCTAAGCTTTATTATGCCTGTAGGGAAGTACTGCAGGTCCGCTGACCAATGAGTCATTAACAAGGATCGTTAGCCGTATCATGGGGCCATTGTCATATCATGTCACACTGTTAGCCCGCTAGGGCATTAGCGCGAATCATAATTCCGTAGGGTTTTCCTGCCTCCTTATCTTAGACTAGATAACATAGACCATCCAATTAATACCCTAGTCTATAATGTACTCTATACCCCTACTATTGCTATTCTAATACCCCTAGATCCTAGCCTGATATTCTAGAGCTTGAAGGTAGGGCTAGTTTACTTAAGGTATATAAGGTAGGCTATAAGCCTAAAGTAAAAAAATAAACTAAGTACTTAAATAGTATAGGTAGATAAGACTTCTCTACTACTACTATAATCCTAACTAATCCTATTATAACTATAGTTATTACTCTATATATATATACTATTTATACGGCTTTAATAGCTATTAACTAGCCTTATTATCTTAAGAAATATATTAAGTACTTTATTTAATTTTTCTTAAAAAAAAAATCTTCTCGTTCTTAAATAGAAGGTATAAATAAAATAAATAAAAATCTCCTTCTATAATATAACTATAATCCCTTTCTATAATATAACTATGATCTTCTTAATATAGAATTAGGAAACTAGTTTTAATAAATATAAAGACTCTCTAGAGTAGAGTAATAAAGAGAGTAGTCTAAAAAAATTATTACTAAAAGTAATTAATAAGGAAGGATAAACTCTAATATAAGAAATAAGAAATATAGTAGTACTACTTATCTATAAGTTATTATTATTATTATCTAAAAAGTCTTTCTTATTAGATACCTAAAATAACTAAGAAGATCTATTTTTATCTCTAAAGTTATTAATACTAGATTTAGAGATAGTAGATACACTAGACCTTAGCTATATTTTTATAGAATATTAGTTATAGGAGGGAGGATCCTCTTCTATTAAAAAGAACTTAGAGGGAAGGCTACCTCCTATAACACCCACACTAATATATTGTTAGCGGAAATAGGATAAAGCTCTCTTAAACTTATTATTATTACTACTAGTTAGTTTATCTTACTTAGAATAATAAGATACCTTATAATCTATAACTATAGTAAAGTAGATATCTAATTTATAATTAATATTAACCTTAATTATAACTTAGTTATAGTCTGCTAGTAANACTGAACGGGATACTCGTCTGGAAATACCTCTTCTTCAGAGACGTAGGAAGGCCGTTGAATCGGTCCATAAGGCCTTGGAACCTTCACGATTCCTATCTTCTTGCTGAATTGGACGACCTTATGAGGATTCGAAAGGCTGCGGTCCTCTTGCGGATGAGCAGGTCCCATCGTTCGAGCTCGGCCCGCGTTTTCGGCTGGCCGGAATAGGCGCGGGCAAAGTCGCTTAGGAAAGGAAATTGAGATTGCAATGATCAGAGAATCGCATTAACGTTGGTTTTTGATCGATAGACTCAAGTTGACACAAGAGTCGCTGTATCAGATAACATGGCAGAAGATGGTGCCACGTGTGCTGCGAAGGGGATGGCCGGCCCATGGCAACACGGATGTAGCGGGCGTTGACACCATGGCCTGGACCAATCACTGCTCAGGATTTGGGATGTATTTCGCGCATCAGGGCTTCCTGAAGCAGGTCTATGTACGGTGGCAGGCACTCACTCGGTGAGATTAGTTGGACGAGCAGCCAATTGGGGACAGTTTAGGTTCACAGCCGACCTACCAACCTTATTTGCTAAGTGTCTGATTGGTTCGGCGATCTCAGCATTATTTGGATGCTGCGAGGTCGGAACAGGCAGACAGCATGGGCGTTTCTGGGGAAGTACTATGGTATCCAGCGTAAAGATCATTAGCGCCACGCTAAGGAAACCGCCAAGCTTACATGTAAATAATATCTACTAGAAGCTTCGATGCAACAACAGGTGTATCCACCTATCTTTTCTAGGCAATCGAAACTTCTAGTAACCTGTATAGAACATTAGCGTTTTGTGGCGCGCTAAGCTTTATTATGCCTGTAGGGAAGTACTGCAGGTCCGCTGACCAATGAGTCATTAACAAGGATCGTTAGCCGTATCATGGGGCCATTGTCATATCATGTCACACTGTTAGCCCGCTAGGGCATTAGCGCGAATCATAATTCCGTAGGGTTTTCCTGCCTCCTTATCTTAGACTAGATAACATAGACCATCCAATTAATACCCTAGTCTATAATGTACTCTATACCCCTACTATTGCTATTCTAATACCCCTAGATCCTAGCCTGATATTCTAGAGCTTGAAGGTAGGGCTAGTTTACTTAAGGTATATAAGGTAGGCTATAAGCCTAAAGTAAAAAAATAAACTAAGTACTTAAATAGTATAGGTAGATAAGACTTCTCTACTACTACTATAATCCTAACTAATCCTATTATAACTATAGTTATTACTCTATATATATATACTATTTATACGGCTTTAATAGCTATTAACTAGCCTTATTATCTTAAGAAATATATTAAGTACTTTATTTAATTTTTCTTAAAAAAAAAATCTTCTCGTTCTTAAATAGAAGGTATAAATAAAATAAATAAAAATCTCCTTCTATAATATAACTATAATCCCTTTCTATAATATAACTATGATCTTCTTAATATAGAATTAGGAAACTAGTTTTAATAAATATAAAGACTCTCTAGAGTAGAGTAATAAAGAGAGTAGTCTAAAAAAATTATTACTAAAAGTAATTAATAAGGAAGGATAAACTCTAATATAAGAAATAAGAAATATAGTAGTACTACTTATCTATAAGTTATTATTATTATTATCTAAAAAGTCTTTCTTATTAGATACCTAAAATAACTAAGAAGATCTATTTTTATCTCTAAAGTTATTAATACTAGATTTAGAGATAGTAGATACACTAGACCTTAGCTATATTTTTATAGAATATTAGTTATAGGAGGGAGGATCCTCTTCTATTAAAAAGAACTTAGAGGGAAGGCTACCTCCTATAACACCCACACTAATATATTGTTAGCGGAAATAGGATAAAGCTCTCTTAAACTTATTATTATTACTACTAGTTAGTTTATCTTACTTAGAATAATAAGATACCTTATAATCTATAACTATAGTAAAGTAGATATCTAATTTATAATTAATATTAACCTTAATTATAACTTAGTTATAGTCTGCTAGTAAGCCTATAGAAAAAGAGGTAAAAATAATATAAATTAATATTTTAAAGTTCTCTAAAGTACTAGATAAGAACTCTATAAGATATTACTAACTTCTTAAGTATATCTTTATACTAGTAAGAAAATAATATATAGAGAAGGCTAGGATAAATAAAGATAAGATAAAATACTATATTTTTCTAAGTAAGACATAAAAGGCAGCTAGAAAATAGATTAATAAATAAGATAATAAGATAATAAAAGATTAGAACCTCCTTAAGGAAGCATTTATAAAGAGATTTCTAAAAAATTAGAAGAAGCCTAGAAAGCTAGATATACTCTTAATATTATACGCCCTAAAATAGAATAAGTAAGATTTAGATAACTACCTTAATAAGTTAAGGGAAATCTATAATAGCCTCCTAAAAGAGTTAGCGAAAGAGGTAATAGAATAAGTTATTAATAGCCTAGATAATAAAAATATTAAAGAAATTATTAAGGGTATTTTTAAAGAGGTATTAGTAGATTTTAAGAAGGTCTTAAATATAATCTATAGAGTTATTAGATAAAAAGAAAAGAGAGATAAGCTCTCTATAAAGAAAGAGGATAAATATTTCCTTAGTTTTAATAGTATAGATAGAGCCTTATTAAATATATTCTAATAGAATTTAATATTAATAGAGAACTTTATATAAAGCTTTATAAATATTAACTTAAATAAGAATTAATATAGAGGACTAGCCCTCTACTATAACTTATCTTATTAGATTTATAGAGAGTAGCATAGAAATCTACCTAAGACTACTATAGTATATAAGGAGCAACGGAATAATTAGGTAGTGCTAGTAAATTAGTAAAGAAGAGCTAACCTTATTATAGTAAAGGGATTAAAGAGTAATTATTTTATAAGTCCTTAAAGTATAATTAAGTATTAGATATATAGATAGGAGGGATATATAAGCTAAGGATATATAAACCCCCCTCTCCTTATTAGGGAGTAAGATTGTCTTTAAAGCAAATTTTTTATTAGATAGGTAGTAAGAGAGAAAGATAATATTACTTTTATATTAGGAAGCAACGCTCTACTAATAGAAAATATAAATACTTAGCCTATAGATATATATTAAGTTAAGGAAATTAAATATAATAGGATTAAATATAATATAATGCTAAGAGAGATATATATAACTAAGATATTTAAATTTAATAGCCTATATTACTAGTCTACTCTAGATAATTAGGATACTAATAATAAGAGTATCTATATTAGAGATATATACTAGTATAAAAATTATAGTAAAGAAGAGAAGATAATAGCCTTAGGGGATAAGAAGTTAATAGTTAAATATAAGGAAGATAATACTAAAGCTATATATATAGCTAATAGAAATAGGCTAAGAAAAGTCTATTAAGTTTTAGATAGTAAAATTATCTTTACCCTTAAACTATTAATAGTATCTAAATAACTAATTATTAACTTATACTTATAAGAAGCCTTATAAATACTTTAACTACTTATTTAGAAGTCTAAAATAATAAAAGCCATAGTAAAATAAGGCTTATTATTAGAGCTTAAACTATATAGTATATAGAACTAGAGTCCTTAAAATATAAGGAGTTTCTTAAGAGGGATAAAATTAGATTTAACTTTTACTTAATTTCTATATTTCTCTCTAAAGGCGCGAGTAGTAATGGCTAAAGCTATTAGATTAAAACCTAATCCTAATAAATAAAGATAGAAGACAACGCGGTTTAAGATATAAAATAAGATAGAAAATATCTTAGTAGTAGAGAATATCTTTTTAGTAGCTTATAATAATAACTATACTAAAGCTATAGAAATATTTAGGGTACCTTCTTTAAATAAAATAAAGAAATGCTCTACTTATAGAAGAGCTTATTATAGTGTAGATAATATTATAAAATATTTTCTAATATCTTTACCTACTTTACCTTAACTATAAATTAAAGGAAACTTCTATATAATAGCTATTATAAACGCTAAGAAGTCTATAAATAAAGAGTAGAAGATTAATAATTACCTAATTAACCTAGAAGTAACTATTAACCTTATATTAAAAAGAACTACTAGGAAAATTAATTATATATTCTATAATAATATATTAATTACTATTTAATCTATAAATAGGGCTATAAATAGATTGCTAGGCTATATAAACCTAAAGGTTATAGTAGCCTTAGTAGCTAAGATTCTCTAGCTATATATAGTCCTAAATAAGGTTATATATAATATAATATTAGGTTAACCTTAGCTATAAATAACTATAGTAGTAGAGTTATATATAACTAATAAGTATTAAATTAAAGATTAATATAATATATACTATAAGGTTTAGTATATAGGACCTTTAGATATAAAAACTCTAAAAGTATTTATTACTAAAGATATAAATATACTTACTAAGATAATTATTAAAATCCTAGACTTAAGAGATAAGGAAAAGGAGATAGATAATATATTATATAAAATTATTAAAGAATTATAGAAGGAAGAATAGAAAGACTATAACTAGTATAATAATAATTAGGATAAGTTAAGTTAAATTAGTTTTAATAATAAATAGGGAAATAAGAGTTAACTACTATAGTCTTAGTCTTAATAGTTAATAATAGCTATTTAAGAAAATAAATAGGAAAGGATAAGAATTAAGTAAAAAATAATACTAATACTCTAATCCTAATATAGCCTTAAAATAAGATATTAAGGAAATATATATAAAGAGTAATTAAGGAAATAGTGTATATTAAGATATAAATAATTAATAGTAACTAATATCCTAAGTATAAGTAAATATATATAATAAGAAACTTAGCTCCCCCTTTAATATAAAGGCTAAGTAAATAAAGAGAGGAAATATAAGAATTATTATAATAAAATATAGATAGTATTTAAAAATTAATTAGAGTAAAATAAAGGGATAATAAAAAGTTATTAATATAGCTCCCTCCTATAATATTACTTCCACCCTATTAGTTAACTAAAGATAAGATAAGTTTATAGAATCTTAAGCTAGAACTAAAATTTAGTATTATTTATCTTAGATAGTATAACTCTAATAAAGACCTTATTTAAATTAAAGAAATAAGAGAAGCTAGATACTTCTTAAAAGTTATAATAGCAGCCCTATTAATAGAAAGTAATAAAGAAAATAGATTTAGTATTAATAAGCTTAGATTCTTAATAGAGAGAAGACTAATAATATACTAATAAAAAATAAGAAATAAGCTTTCCCTAGATTTTAAGACTTAGCTAGAATTTTATATAAACTTAATTAATCCTTAAGTAGATACCCTAGAAAGACTTTATAAGGCTAAATTACTTCTTAATACTTAGAAAGATCTATTTTATAAGCATATCTTATAGATATTAAAAACTAACTTAATTTAATATTAAATCCCTATATATAAGAATATTATCCTAAGAGTAGCTAAGCCTAGCTTATATATAATAGAGGAACTTATATTCTAGAAGAAAATAATCCCTAAACTAATTAAGGCTAGAATTATTATAAGATATAAGTTACTATAGAGCACAAAAACTAGATTCCCCTATAAATTAAATAGAAAGCTAAGAATAGTATATATATTTACTAGATTTAATAATATAATAATAAAATTAAATTACTCTATAAGATGAATTAAATTAATACTAAAGAATATAGCATAACCTTAAATAAAATATAACTTCTATATAGATATAATAAATAGCTACTAGGCTATTAAGGTATAGCTATTACACTCTTATAAGCTTACCTTTTTATTATTAAAAGGCTAGATATATTATTTATAAATAGGTTAAGGGTATATAGAAGGACTTATAATATATTTAAGATTAAAAGATATTATAACTAGACTTATACTAGAATCTAACCTAGAACTATCTCTTAATAAAACTATATATAAATAAGTCTATTTTAACTACTTTATTAATAATAATTATAGAGGAGCTAATTTATTTAGTAATCTTATTAAGTTTCTTTATTACTACTACTTCTCTTAATTATTATAGGTACACTTAATTTTAAACTCTTCTAAGTATTAGTTCTTTATCCTTAAAGTCTATATACTAAAATATTAGAGGGATAAGAAGAGTATTAAGCCTTTAGAAGATAAGCTTAATATATTTAAAAAATAGCTAGTTCTAATAATAAAAGAAGAACTTCTTAAATTTATATATATACTACTATTCCTTAGAAATTATATTCTTAGAAGAGTGAACTTAACTATAATCCTTAAAATAATAATTATTAAGGAAGTTAAGAAGATAAAGGTAAAGAGAAAATAAAGAATAACCTATACTATAATAGGCTTTAAATAGATAAAGGTCTATTAAGATACCTTTAAAAAAATAAAGAAGGTAGTACTAAAGAATGCTTATTTTAATAGGTAGAATAATATTTAATACTACCTATATACTAATACTTTAAAGATAGAAGTAAGTAGAGTATTATTCTAGCTACTTATAGAGCCTACTAAAACTATAATAATAAAGAACTACCTTAATAAGTTAAAAATTATATCTTTCTTATCCTTCTAATTTATAGAAGTGCAAAGATAATACTATATAATAAAACATAAAACTCTAGCTATAGTAAAGAGCCTAGCTAAATATAGATAGCTTATAAAGAGTCCTAAATTTCCTATTATACTTTATATAAATTATTAAGCCTTACTAAAGTATTTAAAGAGTAAAGATAGTATTAAAAAGTTAGCTAGATAATAATTAATATTATCTAAATATAACCTTAATATCTTCTATATTCTAGGGAAGGATATTATAATTATAGATAAGCTATTATACTTAACTAAATACCTCTTTACTTTTCTAACTATATATAAGGTAAATAACACCGCATTTATAGTAAATAATAATATTATAAATAATAATATTATAGAAGAGGACTAAAGCATAAAGATAAATAAATAGGAGATATATTAGGAGGAATAGTTAAATAACCTATAATATACTAATATAGTTAAAGCTTAAAGTTAATAGATAAAGATAGAAGAAATCTTAGCTAAGATAGAGAAAACTATTATAGTAAAGAAGGCTATAAGGTTTATTATAATAAATAACTTCCCTAAATAAAATAAACTAGTATATATTAAAAGGAATAGGTAGTAGATAAGATACCTTTATAAGTCTAAACTTTTAGATATATTAAGATTACTATATAATATTTATAGTTACTTCTCTAACTAGATAACTACTAAATATTATATTAAAAAGTTCTACTAGCCTATATAATATAAGGATATAAAATACTTCTGCTGAATATACCTATAATATTAAATATTAGGGCCTTTAAGGCTAAGCTAAGGACTATTACTAATTATTTAATTATAACCCTAAGATTGCTTTAGGATAGACTATATAGGACCTTTTACCCTAATAATATAAAGTGGAGCCTAGTTTATTATTATTAGAGTTAATTATATATTAAGGTTCTTAGTAGCATAAGTAATTCTAAAGATAACTTCTATTAATATAGTATCCTTCTTCTAATAGGAAGTATTAAATAAATTTAAGTAGCTAAGAGCTATATACTATAATAATAGTTCCTATTTTAAAAAGTACTTTATAATAAAGCTAAAGTAAATAAGAGTAAAATAAATAATAATATTAATTACCTATCCCTTATTAGTTAAACTAGCTAAAA
>KI911114.1:1536042-1620421 GCA_000482085.2 Cladonia metacorallifera KoLRI002260
TTCTAACTATATATAAGGTAAATAACACCGCATTTATAGTAAATAATAATATTATAAATAATAATATTATAGAAGAGGACTAAAGCATAAAGATAAATAAATAGGAGATATATTAGGAGGAATAGTTAAATAACCTATAATATACTAATATAGTTAAAGCTTAAAGTTAATAGATAAAGATAGAAGAAATCTTAGCTAAGATAGAGAAAACTATTATAGTAAAGAAGGCTATAAGGTTTATTATAATAAATAACTTCCCTAAATAAAATAAACTAGTATATATTAAAAGGAATAGGTAGTAGATAAGATACCTTTATAAGTCTAAACTTTTAGATATATTAAGATTACTATATAATATTTATAGTTACTTCTCTAACTAGATAACTACTAAATATTATATTAAAAAGTTCTACTAGCCTATATAATATAAGGATATAAAATACTTCTGCTGAATATACCTATAATATTAAATATTAGGGCCTTTAAGGCTAAGCTAAGGACTATTACTAATTATTTAATTATAACCCTAAGATTGCTTTAGGATAGACTATATAGGACCTTTTACCCTAATAATATAAAGTGGAGCCTAGTTTATTATTATTAGAGTTAATTATATATTAAGGTTCTTAGTAGCATAAGTAATTCTAAAGATAACTTCTATTAATATAGTATCCTTCTTCTAATAGGAAGTATTAAATAAATTTAAGTAGCTAAGAGCTATATACTATAATAATAGTTCCTATTTTAAAAAGTACTTTATAATAAAGCTAAAGTAAATAAGAGTAAAATAAATAATAATATTAATTACCTATCCCTTATTAGTTAAACTAGCTAAAAGATATATATAATTAATATTAAAATATTACTAAGCTATACTATAATACTACCTTAATATAATTATATAATAAGATATATTCCTTAAAAGCATCATTAATTCTATAAATATAAGAATAATTAGGGTATATAGGTATAGCCTAGCTTAAATCTTATTTAAATTTAAGTGTCATAGTATTCCTGTAGCAACGGCATCTGGCGTGCCTCATAGACTAGTCTTAGTGCAGGATTAGCCTTGGCACCCATATAACCATGCACAGCAGGTAGTTAGGAATACACAACCTTTACCCTATGTTCAACTTACCCATGCTTGACTTGACAACATGGTAGCAACGGCGTAATAGAAGCCTACAAGCACCATTCTTCGCTTGCAAGGCTCTATCGATCCGTACCAGCCCCCTCGGGAGCACCAGCTGTACAGCACCAATCGTCCTCCACCAAGCCTGCGGAGCCCTTCGAGCTCAACAACACTCAATTCCGCAATCACCATCTTATTGGTGCCCTCTCGTACCTCGCTAGGTACCTTACTACACCTGACTACGCCTGCTATACTGGTACCGTGGTCACCTCGCCGTCGGCCTGTGACACAGGAAGAGACCGGAAGGGAAGACCAGGGAAGGAACGCTTGGCGTGCCCCGCCGAGGAAGTAACCTCCCACTTGTTTAGAAAATATCTGCTTTTCCTCACCCAATTTTGGACCTTCTCTTTACTCTTACCTTAGGTATCACACGAGTTTTGGAAGGGCACTTGATTTCCGTTAAGACGTCGTTCACTTGTACTAAGCTTGTACCTTTTCCCCGTTATCCTGGCTTCTTCGTCGTCTCAAGTGCAGGACTTGCCTCGCAGTACTATCATCGAGGCATATCAGCTCTATTCATTTCTCCAGAGCGGACACCCACATTGTAACATCATCTCAGAGAGTACTCGTTCAATCATTAGGGACATCGTTACCATATACCCTCAGCCAGAAAGAGTCCGTTTGCAGGAGCCCTCTGCGAGAACGACCCGTGCTGGAACAGCATCGCGAGAGACCTCCATAGATCCAGGCACCACTCCCTTATTAGCCTGGCCAGACGAGTGGGCCGTGGACAAAACAGCGTCATCCCTATTACGCTCAAACATCAAAGCCTTTGAACGACACGTCACGCAATTACGTTCGATTCCAACTCCTACTTCTAACGTACCCGTCTCAGACCCCTCTGATCCCCCTTCTACAGGCCATACGCCGCCTGTAAACAGCTCCTCTCAAAGGAGCTCCACGGGTGCCACTTCAGCAGAAGAGGGCATCTTCAGTAATCCAATCGGCCCTAAACCTATGGCTTCCCCAAATTCAGAGAACAATGACAGCAACAATGACTGGCGAGACTCCGGATTCGATGAGAGACAATGGGCATCTCTACGACGCCTTCTCTCTAGACCCCCCAGCGGACCTCCTCCAGGTGGCGAGCCGCCGCCAGCCGGCAATGAAAACGCTGCTGCTGGGAACAACTACACTAGGCCATGGAACGCAAAGGAGTTGGGTTTTTTCGATGACAATTACGGTGGTAAATCGGTGCACACCGGAGGCGCAGCAATCGAGCATGTGGACAGTAGAGCAATTTTCCGGGATATTCATCTATTCCTGGAGAGAGCCAAAGACCTCGCTGCCACGAGAGGTTCTGTTGTCCGAGAAAATCTAGAGATGTCGCTGCTGGGCAGTGCCATGGATTGGTGGCTAGGCGAACTCTCCGCTCCGGAGAAGAGACTAGTAAAATACGGCGCCACCGAAGCTGACCTCACCGAATGGTCAAGGTTGCTGCTCGACAGGTTTAGCACACCACCGAACGTAGCCATCGACGCCGTGCTGAAGGAAAGATACACTTTCCGAGACGCGGCTTCCCAAAGGGAGCCTCGCGAATACGCCCAAAGGATACTTCGGTCAGCCAAAGACGCTGGGTTGACAAACGTACGCAATTTGGTAGATATCATCTATAATGGTATCGATCTGGAGTTGCGGAAGGACGTCAGCAAACCTGACGACACAACGACGATTAACTCCTTTCTGAAAAGCATTGACGCGTACAAACACGAATGGTGGGAATATGCAGTGAGACGTCCTAAGGCCTCTTTGGCTACCGGAGCATCTCAGGCTGCGAGACAAGGCCGGGTACAAGATTTTAAAGGTAACTACAATCAGTTTCAAACCCGACAGGGATTCCGACCTTTCGGCTATAACCAGCAATCCCAGTTTAGTGGTGCTGGCTACAGTCAAAATCCAGGTTTCCAACGTCAAACTTACGTTCAGAATACTTACTCAAATCAGCCACAGGGATACGGCCAATACAACCAGCAATCAGATTTCCGGCAGGCTCCTACCCTGCCTGCACCTCGACAGCCCCTACAAATCGCGGGCCCACCTCCAAACGCGTCAGGTTCGACTCCGCGTCCACCCTACGCGGCGAACCCAAATCGCTTCCCAAGAAACGACCGAAGGTTTCCCGGGAACGGAAACGGAAACAGGTGGCAGGGTCAGCAGAATGGTACATATCGCCAGAAGGCACTGGCGTATCAAGCTACCGCCGAGGATGCTGAAGAAGAACCCCAGCTCCCGGCAGAAGAAGGTAGCGCTTACCATACACAAGAGGAGGAATTCGCATATGGTGGACAAGATGAATATGGGAACGAGTTTTTTTACTCGGGCCAGGACGAAGGTCCTGAGGAGCAATTTGCGGGATTTGTAGGCATCGAGACATGTTGTCGTAACTGTGGCGAGTCATTTGCATCCAAAAACAAATTGCACAAGCACCTAAGGGAAAAGTGCAGCAAAGGTTCGGGAAACAAAATTAATTCTAATGCAAATGCTCAAAGTGAGGAGCATCCTCAAGAAATCGCAAGCAAAGGTTCGGGAAACAAAATTAATTCTAATACAAATGCTCAAAGTGAGGAGCATCCTCAAGAAATCGCGAGCAAAGGTTTAGAAATTGCTCAAAAAACACAAAATCAGAAGCACTCTCAAGACGTCAGGAGCAAAGCTTCCATGGTCGAGGGTAACCATATTGCGAATACTCTAAACGCACAGATTGGGGAGCGCTCTCGAGAATCCAGCAGCAAGCCTTTGGGGCTTAAACGTGTTTCTAATGCGAATGCTGGGGGAACACAGAACACAACCATGGACGGGCGCCTCCAAGCACACTCCAGCAAAGGTTTGACAACTGATCGAAAGTCTATCGTCAATGCTGCCGGGGCACACAAGGGGCCCCAAAACAAACGTGCCCAACCATCAGCATTCGTGCGCAATCTTAACGCGCATTTCACAACGCAATCGGTGGAACCATCCACCATAGAAAACCCCGAGAGCGACCTCTCTGCTACATCGCGGGTAGCACCTTCGTCATCACTACCGCTAGACATAGTCAATTCTGAGGCCTCGACGAAAGACCTCGGAAATGGATTTGCTTTCAGAACTTGGACCTACGCCAAAATTTCCGTTAGACTTACAACCGATGCTGCTGACGCAGAAGTGTGCATCGACTCCGGCTGTGGAGTCACCCTTATTGACAGGGCATGGTTGCTGTCTATGCTCCCCGAGGTCAAGATTCTGACAATGGCATCGCCCCTAAAGGTACGGGGCTTAGGCACCTCAAAGCATGAGACACTCGAATATGTTACTGTTCCTCTGTACCTTCCGGCTGTCCAAAAGGACACGAACAAAAATGTTCTAGCATGCCTTCACAGAGAAATTCATATTGTTGATGACCTGAGAGCAAAGATGCTCATCGGGAATGACATCATAGGTCCGGAGAAAATCGTTGTTGACATAGCTGGACAGACGGCCTATATCGGGAGCTGCAACGCTGTTGTACCTATCACCGCACACCAGCGGGGACCATTCTTCCGCAAGCATGTGATGATACAGAAAGCCACCGTGATTCCACCGCGCAGCGAAGCAATGGTACCGACCAAACCCTTAGAAGTACCTCGGGATAGGGACTTCGTGTTTGAGCCGTCTACGCAAGGAAACCTCACCATGTATGCACATCTCGTGAACCACGAAATGTGTGGAATCTTGGTCCGAAATGATTCTGATCTACCTGTGCAAGTACCTAATAAAACTCGATTAGGGAACATCACAGAAATAGATTACGACAATTGCTTCCAAGCGGACGTGGAAACTGACTTCGCCGCTGTCCCGTCGCAACTGTTGACGAGAACGGCGGCCCCTCCTACGTTTGGAATTCATCAGAACTCAGAGGCCCAAGTCCCATTCTCGGCCCCCTCACCGGGTCCAAATGCTGAACTCCACCCTACGCATACAGAAGTTCGATGCCCAAATGGAGTGATGCTCTTCGGCGACGAACACGCCATTTCTGCGCTACAACAACTCGTCGACGATTTCCCTACGCTATGGGTCGATAATGGATTCGTGCGTGTACCCGAAGACGAATGGATGAGAATATCCCTACGTCAAGACTGGCAGACGAAAGTCTCTGGAAAGGCAAAAATATACCCTCTCGGCATCAAAGATCGTGAGGTAGTTGACAAGACATTCAATGAGCTACACCAGCAAGGTAGACTGGATTGGACTAAGGAGCCTACGCCCTTCTCATACCCAGTTTTTGTCGTGTGGAAAACTCTCCCTGATGGGAGTAGGAAAGGGCGCGCAGTGGTTGATATACGTGGTCTCAATAATCTTATTGTACCCGATGCGTACCCTGTACCCCTGCAATCGGAGATTATTGGTGGTCTGGTTGGGTGCTCGCATATCTCAGTCCTTGATGCATCATCTTTCTTTTACCAATGGAGAGTGCACCCCAAGGATCGCCACATGCTTACCATTGTGACACACCGAGGACAGGAAAGTTTCAATGTGCCTGTCATGGGTTGCATGAATAGCATCGCCTATGTCCAGAGACAAATCGACAAAATATTACGTTCCGTGAAGCATGCGCGTGCTTACATTGATGACGTAGTCACGGGAGCTACCTCACTGGATCAACACCTGAGAGATCTCCGAGAGCTGTTTCAGCTCTTTGTCGACTACAACATATCTATTTCTCCTACAAAAACATTCCTAGGGTACCCAAGCGTAAAGCTGTTGGGTCAGCATGTCAATTCCTTGGGTCTATCATCGTCGGAAGACAAACTGCGCGCAATCAGCAAGCTGAAGTATCCTAAAACGCTTGGGGCACTTGAACATTACCTCGGACTAACCGGATACCTGCGACAGTACGTGCATTTCTATGCACAGCTTTCAAGACCCCTTCAAGAGCTTAAGACGACGCTCTTAAAGGAATCACCTAGCAATGCTGGGAGGCCGAGAAAGAGATACTCTTCTACACGAATCTTGCCCCCGCCGACGCCAGCAGAGCTCGCCTCATTTGAGGAGCTGCAAAAGGCAATGGCGCAGCCCGCAATGTTGGTACATTTTGACGCATCAAAAACATTATGGATCGACCTCGATGCCTCGAAGGAGTTTGGGTTTGGAGCTGTGGTCTTTCATGTCAAGGATCACGATGAGANAAAAGTGCAGCAAAGGTTCGGGAAACAAAATTAATTCTAATGCAAATGCTCAAAGTGAGGAGCATCCTCAAGAAATCGCAAGCAAAGGTTCGGGAAACAAAATTAATTCTAATACAAATGCTCAAAGTGAGGAGCATCCTCAAGAAATCGCGAGCAAAGGTTTAGAAATTGCTCAAAAAACACAAAATCAGAAGCACTCTCAAGACGTCAGGAGCAAAGCTTCCATGGTCGAGGGTAACCATATTGCGAATACTCTAAACGCACAGATTGGGGAGCGCTCTCGAGAATCCAGCAGCAAGCCTTTGGGGCTTAAACGTGTTTCTAATGCGAATGCTGGGGGAACACAGAACACAACCATGGACGGGCGCCTCCAAGCACACTCCAGCAAAGGTTTGACAACTGATCGAAAGTCTATCGTCAATGCTGCCGGGGCACACAAGGGGCCCCAAAACAAACGTGCCCAACCATCAGCATTCGTGCGCAATCTTAACGCGCATTTCACAACGCAATCGGTGGAACCATCCACCATAGAAAACCCCGAGAGCGACCTCTCTGCTACATCGCGGGTAGCACCTTCGTCATCACTACCGCTAGACATAGTCAATTCTGAGGCCTCGACGAAAGACCTCGGAAATGGATTTGCTTTCAGAACTTGGACCTACGCCAAAATTTCCGTTAGACTTACAACCGATGCTGCTGACGCAGAAGTGTGCATCGACTCCGGCTGTGGAGTCACCCTTATTGACAGGGCATGGTTGCTGTCTATGCTCCCCGAGGTCAAGATTCTGACAATGGCATCGCCCCTAAAGGTACGGGGCTTAGGCACCTCAAAGCATGAGACACTCGAATATGTTACTGTTCCTCTGTACCTTCCGGCTGTCCAAAAGGACACGAACAAAAATGTTCTAGCATGCCTTCACAGAGAAATTCATATTGTTGATGACCTGAGAGCAAAGATGCTCATCGGGAATGACATCATAGGTCCGGAGAAAATCGTTGTTGACATAGCTGGACAGACGGCCTATATCGGGAGCTGCAACGCTGTTGTACCTATCACCGCACACCAGCGGGGACCATTCTTCCGCAAGCATGTGATGATACAGAAAGCCACCGTGATTCCACCGCGCAGCGAAGCAATGGTACCGACCAAACCCTTAGAAGTACCTCGGGATAGGGACTTCGTGTTTGAGCCGTCTACGCAAGGAAACCTCACCATGTATGCACATCTCGTGAACCACGAAATGTGTGGAATCTTGGTCCGAAATGATTCTGATCTACCTGTGCAAGTACCTAATAAAACTCGATTAGGGAACATCACAGAAATAGATTACGACAATTGCTTCCAAGCGGACGTGGAAACTGACTTCGCCGCTGTCCCGTCGCAACTGTTGACGAGAACGGCGGCCCCTCCTACGTTTGGAATTCATCAGAACTCAGAGGCCCAAGTCCCATTCTCGGCCCCCTCACCGGGTCCAAATGCTGAACTCCACCCTACGCATACAGAAGTTCGATGCCCAAATGGAGTGATGCTCTTCGGCGACGAACACGCCATTTCTGCGCTACAACAACTCGTCGACGATTTCCCTACGCTATGGGTCGATAATGGATTCGTGCGTGTACCCGAAGACGAATGGATGAGAATATCCCTACGTCAAGACTGGCAGACGAAAGTCTCTGGAAAGGCAAAAATATACCCTCTCGGCATCAAAGATCGTGAGGTAGTTGACAAGACATTCAATGAGCTACACCAGCAAGGTAGACTGGATTGGACTAAGGAGCCTACGCCCTTCTCATACCCAGTTTTTGTCGTGTGGAAAACTCTCCCTGATGGGAGTAGGAAAGGGCGCGCAGTGGTTGATATACGTGGTCTCAATAATCTTATTGTACCCGATGCGTACCCTGTACCCCTGCAATCGGAGATTATTGGTGGTCTGGTTGGGTGCTCGCATATCTCAGTCCTTGATGCATCATCTTTCTTTTACCAATGGAGAGTGCACCCCAAGGATCGCCACATGCTTACCATTGTGACACACCGAGGACAGGAAAGTTTCAATGTGCCTGTCATGGGTTGCATGAATAGCATCGCCTATGTCCAGAGACAAATCGACAAAATATTACGTTCCGTGAAGCATGCGCGTGCTTACATTGATGACGTAGTCACGGGAGCTACCTCACTGGATCAACACCTGAGAGATCTCCGAGAGCTGTTTCAGCTCTTTGTCGACTACAACATATCTATTTCTCCTACAAAAACATTCCTAGGGTACCCAAGCGTAAAGCTGTTGGGTCAGCATGTCAATTCCTTGGGTCTATCATCGTCGGAAGACAAACTGCGCGCAATCAGCAAGCTGAAGTATCCTAAAACGCTTGGGGCACTTGAACATTACCTCGGACTAACCGGATACCTGCGACAGTACGTGCATTTCTATGCACAGCTTTCAAGACCCCTTCAAGAGCTTAAGACGACGCTCTTAAAGGAATCACCTAGCAATGCTGGGAGGCCGAGAAAGAGATACTCTTCTACACGAATCTTGCCCCCGCCGACGCCAGCAGAGCTCGCCTCATTTGAGGAGCTGCAAAAGGCAATGGCGCAGCCCGCAATGTTGGTACATTTTGACGCATCAAAAACATTATGGATCGACCTCGATGCCTCGAAGGAGTTTGGGTTTGGAGCTGTGGTCTTTCATGTCAAGGATCACGATGAGAAAGCGCAGGAAGGAAAATGGCCAACTAGAAACACAATGCAGCCGATACTGTTTCTGTCTCGCCTTCTTACGCAGGCGGAACAAAATTACTGGTCAACTGAACTCGAGATTGCAGGATTTGTTTGGGTCATAAAGAAAGTGCGGCATATGGTGGAGTCATCAAAGAACCCAACAAGAGTGCAAACTGACCACTCCTCAATTCTGGACATTTTCAAGCAGAGTTCTATTGTGTCAACTACCTCCACTATGCGCATGAACGTACGGCTCGTACGCGCCGCCCAATTTCTACGACAGTTCCGACTTGATGTTACGCATAAACCGGGAAAGGAACACATCCTACCCGATGCACTCTCGAGACTAGCTAGCTCTAGTCACCCAATGCTCCCAGACGACTACTCTGAGCTGGATGCTCTCTATGCCGCGACCCTCGTCGATATGAATGAAGAATTCTACAGCAGGCTGTTGCAGGGATACCAGGAAGATGACTTCTGGAAGCGCATTATTGCGCAGATTGACGATAACCACTCACTTGGTGAGAATGCGGTGCAACTACCCTTTGTCCGAGGAGAACATCTACGCGCTCAGGACTCGGACCCCTACTTCGGTCCTCGTCCAGAAATAATCGAAAATGATGATGGCGCAAACCCAGCCGGAGCAACAAGCACGGAGCAGCAAGGGTACATCGGCACGCGAGACCCTCAGGGCGAGAACGCGAATGCAGAAGCACAAAGCGAAAGTGAGCAGCAGAGCTTCAGGGAAGGCCAAAAGGCATGTAACCCTCTGCTACCAAACGCAAAAGTTGCAGAAGCACAGAGCGAAAATGAGAAGCAGAGCTTCAGGGAAGGCCAAAAGGCATATAACCCTCTGCTGCCTAACGCAAGAGTGGCGGAGAGCACGGAGGAGCAAAGCTTTTCTACGCCAGGGCCACTCGAAGGGTCTCTGCTGGAGTCGCACAGCGATGAGCCGGCGCGCGATGACACGGGAGTAGTGGGCAGCATGGGAGAGCAAACCTTTTCGACCACAGGCCCACCTGCACCGTCTCTGCTGCCGAAGCACAACTCTGACCCGATTCCTAACCTAAAGTCAAGGCCTGGTCTGATCTTTCACGTTAACATGATAACCGGTCTTCAACGCTTGTGTATACCAAAAAACCTTGTGAAAGACATCCTGACTTTGGCACACGGTAACGGACATCCAGGTTTCCAGAGATGCTATCACATCGTCGCGTCATCCTGGTACATACACGGTATCGTTAGACATCTCCGGGATTTCATCAGGCATTGCCCGCAATGTCTGATTTTGCAAACGCGGCGCCACGCGCCGTATGGAAGCTTGAACCCAATCTCTTCCCCTCCAGTACCATTCCATACCATAGCCATAGACTTTATTCTGGCTCTCCCGCTGTCCGAGAAGGAACTTGATGCAGCGATGTCTATTACCGACAAGTTTACCAAACGTGTCACCTTTACGACAGGGAAAACTACATGGTCTGCGGCGCAATGGGCATCCACCCTACTTGACAGGCTGGATGTAGCAGATTGGGGACTCCCCAAAGTTATTATTTCTGATAGGGACAGGAAGTTTCTTTCGGAGTTTTGGAAGACTCTATTTGATAAGCTGGGCGTGAGCCTTCTATATTCTACCGCATACCACCCACAAACTGATGGGACAAGTGAGAGGACTAACCAAACTGCGGAAATCGCATTAAGGTACTACATCCACGGTTTAGACAAACCCTCCAGATGGCCTGAAGTTTTGCCACGAATCCAAGCATTTTTGAACAACTCGGCTGCCTCAGGACCAACGCCGAACGAGATCGCTTACGGCTTTACGCCAAACAATCCAATAGACCTTCTCAAGACTGCCTCCGCTGGCAACCACTTTCTAGCCAGGACAACCGCTACCGACGCCATTGCCTTCGCACAGATGGCGGATAAGTTTCACTATGATCGAAGACACCAACCGATGTTCTTGCGTGTGGGAGATTGGGCATTGCTACGGCTGCATAAAGGATACACAATCCCATCCACCCTTGGCATCACAACAAAATTATCACAGCAGTACGTTGGTCCCTTCGAGATCATTGAGAGAGTTGGACGACTCGCATACCGTCTCAAGGTTCCCGAGGATTGGAAGGTACATCCTGTGTTCACGATAGCGCAGTTAGAACCTGCTCCCCCACCGTCCGATGATCCATATCGCCGCCCCCGGCCTACACATCCCCAAGCTGTGTCCGCCGATGGACAAGAATATGACGTCGAGCGCCTACTTAATAAGAGAATCATCCGAAAGGGCAGAGGTCTCGCAACAGAATACCTTCTACGATGGAAAGGCTACGGTCCAGAATTTGACCGCTGGTACAACCTCAAAGACCTACAAGATTGTATGGAACTGGTGGAGGAATATGAGCAGGAAGCATCCCGGATGGGTCGAATTTCGAAATCCCCTACGCCGCCGCCTCCGGCCCCACCAAAACGGAAGCGAGGTCGTCCTAGGAAAGCCGTGGGCACCTGAGGCCATCGAGCCTAAACAGTGTTGCCCTGGCGTATTGTTTGCAAGCATGGTATACCAGAACATGCCGCCGTGGAGGGCGGCGCCCTTTTTTCAGTGGCGGGGAGATTGTCATAGTATTCCTGTAGCAACGGCATCTGGCGTGCCTCATAGACTAGTCTTAGTGCAGGATTAGCCTTGGCACCCATATAACCATGCACAGCAGGTAGTTAGGAATACACAACCTTTACCCTATGTTCAACTTACCCATGCTTGACTTGACATTAAGCCTAGATATATAGCTAGTACTAAAAACTTTAAAGATACTATATAATTAAGAATAATTAAGAAGAGGATTTAAAAAGAGCTTAAAAATAGTATAAGTATAGAAGAGGTAGCATATAAAAGTAGACTAGCCTATTTAGATAAATAAAGATAAGTAATAATAAACTAAAGATTCTAAAAAGTCTCTAAGTTAGTAGAGAAAATAGATAAAGATAATTTACTCTTAAAAAAAAAAGACTTAGTAAAGTTAAGAAGACTTAAATAAAATAACTAAAAATCTTATAAGCTAGAACTAAGATAGGAGGGGCTATACCTAATTAATTATATCTTAATATATAAAAGATTAGTTTAGCTAAAAGATATTATATTAAATATTATTAAAGAAAAATACTATATTAATAATACTTAGGTATATACTAAGAGAAAGATCCTAAAAGTAAATAAAAAAAACTAGTAGTTAATTAATAAGATTAATAAAAAAGTATAAGTAAATATAAGAGACTAGATCTATTAGTATACTAAGGCTAAAAAGGCTAAAAATTATAAGAAGGGTCTAAATTTAAATAAGGAAATCTTTAATCTAAATAATAACTACTTAAACCTATAATAGTAGGAATAAAGATATAAAGAGCTTAATAGATATAGAGATTAGATAGCCTAAAATTAGTAGAATTACTATAGTAAGGTAGTTAACTTATACTAATTATTATCTTAAGCCTTTATTATTATTTTAAAGCCTTTAATATTAGAGGGACTACTAAGCTAGGTGTTAAATATAGTAGAAGTATAGCTAAATACTTATATATATCCCACTAATAATAGTTAATTCTATATATTTAAGTCTTTAAACTATAAAGTATACTCTAGCCCCTTAGTTAGTAATTAATTATAGTAGGGGGCCTTTAATAAAGTTTAATACCTATACTTATATTAAAGGCTTTAATACCTTTAGGTATAAGGGATAAGCCTATTAAAAGGTCCTACCCTTAATAGTAAGGATAAGAGATAAGCTAAGTAATTAGAGGTTCTACCTTTAATAGTAAGCTAATGAATTAATAAACTAATATAATAGTAGGGATAAGGGATAAGCTAAGTAATTAGAGGTCCTACCCTTAGTAGTAGGCTAATAAATTAATAGACTAATATAGTAGTAGGGATAAGAGATAAGCTAAGTAATTAGAGGTCTTACCCCTAAATAATAACCTTACTTTAAGTAAGAGTTAGAGGAAGTAATCTAATAGTAATAATATTATAGTAGGGGTCCTATTCTATAGATATCTATTAAACATTAAATTCTAAGATATATTTTAAATTAATAATATTATTTAATCCTTAATTATTTACTCCTAGACGTGCGGTAAATACTATAACACCCTTATTTTTATTCTTTATCACTAATAATATCTTATCCTTCCTTTAACATCTTTAATATCCTGTACCTTTTATTAATTTAACTTTACCTTATAAATAATAGCGCTACCTAAGCTAAGCTTATTAGTAGCTACTAGTACCTATTACTTTAATAACTTAGTAAATAACTATAAGACTTTAAAATTTAAAAAGATATTAAGTAAAAGAGTTAATACTTTTTAATAAGATATATAAGATAGGGTAACTACTTAACCCTTTCTAAGCATATTTTAAGACTACTAAGCTATAAATTAAGCTTTAATTATATAGATAATAATAGAGTAACTAAAATAACTAGTATAAGATTTATTATAAAAGTATTAGAGAGTTATCTCTATAAAGTAGGTACTATATAAGGGTCTAAGAATAACTATATTAAATCTAGAGACTATTAAAATTAAGATATTATTAATTTAAATATAGATATATATACCTACTTCTTTACTTACTCTTATAAAAGTAAAAGCTACTAAGAAGCTAAAAAAAAAACTCTAAAATAAAGAAGTAGGTAATAAGAGTAAGAGTATAAATAAAAATAACCTTAACTTTAATATTTAAGAGAAGAGATTAAAGAAGTTAAGTATATTCTAATTAATAAATACCTTTAAGAGAAAAGCTAGAGTAGCTATAAATAGAGAAAAGAAACTACTAATAGGCCTTAATAACCTAAGATTATTAAAAAATATAAAGTTAGCTCTATCTAAGAAAAGGAAAAGACTAATAATAGTAGATTAAAATTATAAATACTTTAATCTATCTTTAAAGATACTAGAGAATAGAGGTTTAGATAATAAAGAGTTAATTAATATTAGTTTAGATAGTATATATATAGTTAAGATAAAATAGACTAAGACCCTATATATATAGAATAAGAAGGGCTTATTATATAATTAATATAAATACCTAGTTAAGACAAAGGATAGCGTAGATAATTTTAGGTAGCTAAATAAGATTATAAAGATATTCTTAGAAATAGAATAAAAGATATAGAAAAGGATTTAAGAGAATAAAGAGTTTTTTATAGCTAAGGATATTTTATAAGAATAGAGGCTAAAGAAACTCCTTCTAATTTAAAGAAGTAATAATAAATTTAAGATAATTTAAGCCTTTTAAGAGGTAAGAGATCTCGCTATATTAATATAATATAAAATTATATATAATAAGTNTAGTAGGGGGCCTTTAATAAAGTTTAATACCTATACTTATATTAAAGGCTTTAATACCTTTAGGTATAAGGGATAAGCCTATTAAAAGGTCCTACCCTTAATAGTAAGGATAAGAGATAAGCTAAGTAATTAGAGGTTCTACCTTTAATAGTAAGCTAATGAATTAATAAACTAATATAATAGTAGGGATAAGGGATAAGCTAAGTAATTAGAGGTCCTACCCTTAGTAGTAGGCTAATAAATTAATAGACTAATATAGTAGTAGGGATAAGAGATAAGCTAAGTAATTAGAGGTCTTACCCCTAAATAATAACCTTACTTTAAGTAAGAGTTAGAGGAAGTAATCTAATAGTAATAATATTATAGTAGGGGTCCTATTCTATAGATATCTATTAAACATTAAATTCTAAGATATATTTTAAATTAATAATATTATTTAATCCTTAATTATTTACTCCTAGACGTGCGGTAAATACTATAACACCCTTATTTTTATTCTTTATCACTAATAATATCTTATCCTTCCTTTAACATCTTTAATATCCTGTACCTTTTATTAATTTAACTTTACCTTATAAATAATAGCGCTACCTAAGCTAAGCTTATTAGTAGCTACTAGTACCTATTACTTTAATAACTTAGTAAATAACTATAAGACTTTAAAATTTAAAAAGATATTAAGTAAAAGAGTTAATACTTTTTAATAAGATATATAAGATAGGGTAACTACTTAACCCTTTCTAAGCATATTTTAAGACTACTAAGCTATAAATTAAGCTTTAATTATATAGATAATAATAGAGTAACTAAAATAACTAGTATAAGATTTATTATAAAAGTATTAGAGAGTTATCTCTATAAAGTAGGTACTATATAAGGGTCTAAGAATAACTATATTAAATCTAGAGACTATTAAAATTAAGATATTATTAATTTAAATATAGATATATATACCTACTTCTTTACTTACTCTTATAAAAGTAAAAGCTACTAAGAAGCTAAAAAAAAAACTCTAAAATAAAGAAGTAGGTAATAAGAGTAAGAGTATAAATAAAAATAACCTTAACTTTAATATTTAAGAGAAGAGATTAAAGAAGTTAAGTATATTCTAATTAATAAATACCTTTAAGAGAAAAGCTAGAGTAGCTATAAATAGAGAAAAGAAACTACTAATAGGCCTTAATAACCTAAGATTATTAAAAAATATAAAGTTAGCTCTATCTAAGAAAAGGAAAAGACTAATAATAGTAGATTAAAATTATAAATACTTTAATCTATCTTTAAAGATACTAGAGAATAGAGGTTTAGATAATAAAGAGTTAATTAATATTAGTTTAGATAGTATATATATAGTTAAGATAAAATAGACTAAGACCCTATATATATAGAATAAGAAGGGCTTATTATATAATTAATATAAATACCTAGTTAAGACAAAGGATAGCGTAGATAATTTTAGGTAGCTAAATAAGATTATAAAGATATTCTTAGAAATAGAATAAAAGATATAGAAAAGGATTTAAGAGAATAAAGAGTTTTTTATAGCTAAGGATATTTTATAAGAATAGAGGCTAAAGAAACTCCTTCTAATTTAAAGAAGTAATAATAAATTTAAGATAATTTAAGCCTTTTAAGAGGTAAGAGATCTCGCTATATTAATATAATATAAAATTATATATAATAAGTTACTAGAGCCTAGATAAATAATAATAAAGTAAATAAGAAATACTAGAAAATAGATAAAAGCATTTATTAAGAAGGCTATAGTAAGTAATATTATATTATAAAAATAAGGAAAAAAGATAGTAGAGGCCTAGTATAAAGCTAATAGGGATTTACTACTATTTAAGGATATAGTAGTTAAGTAAATTATAAAACTTAAAGAGGAATTTTAGAAATATAAGATATAGAAATTATTTCTTTTAGCTATATTAATTACTAAGATATTCTTATTATTAACTCTAATCTCTTTACTAAATGTCTAAATATCTATATAAATAAATAGGTGTTCTATAGTTATACTTACTCCTTAGGTATAAAAAGAGACCTCTACCTCTTCTAATAGAATACTAATATTTTTAAGTGATATACTTTTTATCTATAATAAACTAATAATCTTAGCTATATCTAAGACTATAGTAAGAGGCTATAAGAATAGCTAAGGGGAGTATCCTTATAAGAGTAACTACTATCTTAAGATAATTAGAAGTATTAATCTCTATAATAATAATTAATATAATATTAATAACTCTCTAGTATTTACTACCTTTATAAAAATAACTCTAATAAATGCCCTCTAACTTATAAATAGCTTTAAATCCTTAAAGAAATTAGATTAAAACCTTAACCTAAGTAAGGGTTCTAAGGATAATAGAGTATTACTATAGTAGGGGACTTAATAATAGGCTTAAGTTCTCTATAGTATTAATAGTTTAATTTTTATAAATAATATTTTTTTTTAGTTTAGTTAATAGTCTTTAGTTATAGTTTATATTTAGAGTATAATCTTATTACTATATAGGATTTTCTAGGAGCATAGGCTTATAGTAGGGGGCGTTTCCTTAAGATAGACTCTAGTTTTAAGATTGTCTACTTTTCTTTTAAGAGATAAACTTTATTATAAAATATTTGCTAGAGAGAGAAGAGAATTGTTAGCTTACTAGAGTATTAATATAAATTATAATTCTATAGGGTTTTCCTGCCTCCTTATCTTAGACTAGATAATATAGACCATCCAATCAACACCCTAGTCTACAATGCACTCTATACCCCTACCATTGCCATTCTGATACCCCTGGATCCTAGCCTGATAACACGCTAATTGATCCAACCAATTCATGGCGCCCGCTACTAGCCTACACATACGCACGGTCACCGCCCAAAGTCTTCTCCAAGTCGACCCAGTCTAGCCAATCACAACCGCTCCTTTTCGCCCCGAGCTGATAATGCTGCCAAGCCCGAAGAGTCAGGGCTTCGGCTGTTGGCAGGCACACTGTAACCCTACGAAGTACTTATTGTTCCGCTCAATTTGCCTGCCTACCTACCTACAAGTACGTACCCAATACTTCTTAGGTAGTAGCGCCTTTATTGAGTCCTCGGCGGATGCCGAAGTTCGTTTCCAGTATGTTGGCAATCCCTATGATCTATGGAATCATAATGCTTTGAATAGGTACCTGGAGTAAAAAGACAGATAAATCGATGAGCCAGCACTTCGAGAACCAGTTGTCATTTAGTGGGAGATGTATGCAGCGTTATGTCAGCCACAAGACTCGAATTACTGCGCAACGGGGCGCAATGAGGTAGTGTCGTAGCCTTGTGGTTTGTTCCGCAAAGTGGAGGAGAGATATATTATGTGAGTCAGAGGCATTCCGTGCGCTGTTACAAAGACCGGGCGCTGCCCCATTTTCTTTTGGGCTTTTTCAAGGCTTTATGGAACGCCAGTTTAAAGCCTCTGCGATGAGAGCCATTCATACAGTACATTCATAAGCCCATGCTAGCTTCGAACATATTCGACTTCCGAGGAAATCGCTTGAGGGAGGCGTTGAATAAAGTGGAGGCTCAATCTGTGCAGTATGGTTGATCCTGTGGGAGCTTCAATTGGAGCTGCCTCGCTTGCCATACAATTAGTGCAAGGCTGTTATAAGGGTAAGTTAGAGTACCGTCGGTCTTGAAATGGGCTAGTCCAGAATGGCAGTTGATAAGTGTGTTTTATTCAACCAGGCTATAAGTTTTTTATCGACGCCGCCGGCATGCCGAATGATTGTCGTTATATGAGAACAAGGCTACAAATTGAGTACTCACGGCTTTCAGATTGGACTGAGGCCGCAGGCCTCATCGAGTACGATGGTGGCAAAGATCTTCCGGATATCTTGAAGACGGATAGACTAGTCTTGGTCGCTGTTCTTACAGAAATTCGCTCTTCCATGGAAGATCTAGCAGATATTAACGGCAAATATGTCGACCTTCACCCGGACGAAGATCTTGTGAAAAAGAAGCAAGCTATGGAGCTTGGGCTCGTTGCAGAATTCTCTGATATCGCCCTTTCCTATGAGAAAAGGGTTGCCGAGCGTAAATATCCCTGGGGATTGAATCATATTGCACGCGGTACGGCTATGGCCAAGGATATAATCAAGCAACCGAAACAACTCGAGTGGGTGGCATTTGATAGAGATGTTTTTAAGAAGATCTTAGCAAGACTGACAGAGCTTAACGATCATTTACACGAGATGTTGCACGGACAGCAGGCCCGTGCGCTCGAAGCGGCTACAGAAAGAACTTACCTCGAGATGGTACAAGTGCGGGCTTCAGTAGAGGAGCTGAAGCACCTAGTAACTGCCGCGATGCTTCTGCAGGAGCGCCATACAGGGGAGCCTTCCCGATCGGCGCTCAGACGACGCAATGAACAATATCTCGCCAGCCTTGCTGAATTTAAGAGACTCAACGCTGCTAATGAAGCACATTCCAGCCACAAGCCTCCAGCATACGAAAGCGTAATGAAGCGCACACGGCTATTATATTCATCAATGTCGTTCCTATACGCCACCACAATTTCTCATGGTCTGCTTCCAAACGCCAGAACGCGGACGGCAGGTAAGCATTACCCTGGCGATGACACAGAGCGTCATATTTGGGTCGAGTGGAAAACTTACAACACCGAATATGATTCGCGGCTTGAAAAGGACGTGCCCACAAAGAGGACTGTTAGGCGTGTCGAGGAACTGGTTGCTCTGCTCCAATCGGAGAAGCCAGAACAATTCTGTGCCCCTCGCTGTCTAGGCTACTTCGATGACCGCGAGGATACTGCAGACAGTCAGCATGAATACCGATTCGGCATAGTCTTTGAGAAGCCCAACCCCGACTGCATACCAAAATCGCTCCACCAAATGCTACCAGAGCACAAGCCTTCTCTGACCGATCGCGTTGCTCTTGCCCATAAGATCGCCACTTGTGTACTCTATCTCCACGCCGTGAACTGGCTGCATAAAGCCTTAAGAAGCGACAGCATCCTCTTCTTTCCAGACAGCAACAACAACGCAAACCTCCGCCAGCCAAAGCTAACAGGCTTCGAATTCGCTCGCCCAGACAAACATGGAGAAACCTCGACTACTGGCGAAGCAAACGAGTGGTGTGAGCTCTACGTGCACCCAAACTACCAGGGTTCAAATGCCAAGGGTACATACCGGAAAACATTTGACATCTACAGTCTTGGAATCATCCTACTGGAGATCTCACACTGGAAGCCTATCGAGCAGATCGTAGGCATCGACCCTGATTGTGCGCAGCTTGCAGAGCTCAAGAGCATACGTTCGCGATTGCTGGATCCTGCTAAGGGACACTTGGCGAAGGTGCTTGCTGATCAGGGTGAAAGGTATCATATGGCTGTGAAGTGTTGTCTTGAAGGCCGTGCTGCTTTTGGTATTGGCGAGGAGGAAGATGAGGCTGATGTGCTGACTGGGGCGAAGTTGCAGCAGGCTTTTATGACGCATGTGGTTGATGCGTTGGAAAGTATCTGTATTTGAAGGGGAGCCGGTGTGTTTTGGATTGATTGCCCCGTGACTGATAAGGTAGGTCAGATTTCTCTTTTGTGACTATACTATTCTTTCGTTTGTGAAGTCTCATTCGTTTTCTTGGTGCTTCGTACTTTCTGTGACTTTCTTCTTTTGCAGTACGACCTGTGATGAGCCATGTGATCGGGAATGAATAACGGCAATATGACATATCGTTACATATAAACATATAATGATGTTGGTTCAAAATGGTAAGGATTACGGGAAATTTGGTGCAACAGAAGCGTTCATGCATCGTTGCGGGTCGGACGATAATGCAGACTGTCTGAGTGCTCCATGGGTCTTCTTAGCGCAAGCGGTATGAGGCCTTGGAGATGCCTGCCACTTATTGATGATGCAATAGGGAGTGCAGTAAGCATATCTAATAAGGCGTAGCTCGTTCATGTCCACATCCCGTTCGGTGGTTGCTAGGAGTCAAAATCAAGAATATAACGCTCTACGCTCAGTTTTCTGATCTTTGATACCCTTGCCATTATCAAATAGCTCCACGTTATTACAATGTTCTTCTTTTCTCGCTCAAGCAGCCCACACATCCTTCCCCACTCCTTCAATCCAATTGCCCAATTGATTCACACTGCTATCCCACTCCCTCAACCTTACCCTCATCCCATCAATCTGTCCCGAATCCAGCACCTTCGGCTGCACCCAATTGATCCTTGCAATCTCAGCCACCTGATCTATACTCCCCTTCAACAGTCCCAAACTCAAAGCCTTCATAATCAATATCTCAATCTCCGCAGGCTTCACATTCGTTTCCCGAGATATGGTTTGGAATGTCATTGCGCGATCATGTGGCGGCCGGCGGAATACCGCTTCTGTAAGGGCAGACAGGGAGATCTTCTGGTAGAGGAAATTTTTGTGTTGTTCGAGTTGCGGCGCTTTTGAGAGGTTGGCTTCGAGGACGTGATAGGCGCCCAGATCACCGCGGTTGAAAGCGTAGAGGAGGTCTCGTAGCCAGGCGTGGGGGGTTGAGATGAGGGATTCGAGAATGGGATGGAGGAGGAGTTCGCCGAAGTTGTAGATGGAGTCGGATACTAAGGCGGCGATGCTGAGGTCGTAGGCACGGGATTGGGCGTCGGTGGATGAGAGGGTGGAGATGTCGATGCAGGCAAGGTAGAGAAGGGCGTTCTTGTAGTAGGCACCGTAGTCTTCGTTGGCTTGGTAGTAGCTGGCGTTGATGCGGTAGAAGGCGGCGTGGACTTCCGTCTCGACGGAGTCAAAGGTATCGAGAATGGATTCTGCGGTGTCGAGGTCTTTTCGGGCGTCGGCGAGGGATTGGAGACGGAGTTTGACTTCCGCGGCTGCTACTAAGGCGTAGACGTAGGCGTCTTGGGATGATGGTTTGTTAACCTTCTTTGCTAGGTCTGTGAGAAAGCTGAGGCGTTCGTGGTCGTCTGTACTGTTATTAGCATACTCCAGAAATTGGTGATGCCTGGCAAGTTTGTTGACCTTGACATTGTGAAGCAGCCAGTAGTCCTAACGACACGAATTTAAGCTGATTTATCTTTTCAGCAAAGCTCAGGATGAAGTGTCTAAACAGCGGGAGTCGTTGCGAGGCACTGGCAGGGGTGTTGAAGTATTCGACGAGCACGTCGGTGAGTTGATGCCATAGCTTGCGATCCCAGTAGTCCTCTATTGTCAGGAAACTCTGCTGTAGATCCTCCGGTGCAGCCTCTCTCTGCTCGGAAAGGAAATTTGAGACAACCTCTGGATCCATAGCTGGCAGAAGACTGATAAAGCTGGTGGCCTGCTTCAATATGAATGAGCCCTGTGGAATTAAGTGAGGTTGCTGAGTTTGTGGAAGACGTTGAAGAGGCGTTCAAGCTTCTAAGTCCAGGAACGCGGCTGCGGTCCAAACCGCGCTAGCGTAGCCATCTCCGCCGATACTGCGCTTCAACGAATTCACTTCGCCTCTCGAGAGCAGCGAATAATCTGATGGTCTAGCACGCCGTCATGCAGAAGTGCTGGGCCTCCCCAGCTGCCAATGGCTTGCGGCTAGCCAGCAAGAACCAGCGGGTGTGCAATGGCTCACTGAACTGCCGCAGAGGAATACAGGATGTGACTATTACAAGGACAGGGAAGCCAATCATAAGAATACAAGGAGGAAGGTAAATAAGCGCCTTTTTGGCTCACCCATTCTATGTTAAGAGAACTAAGAGGATATCTCTAGATCTTCTATTGGAGGTAGAATCCCTACCCTGTCTACTAGACGATCCACTGATCGATAAAGGACATACTGCCACTGTTTTCGGAGCCACAGGGTTCTTGGGACGCTATATTGTGAACAGACTTGGTATTCTGCACGTTGATAAGGGTCTCGAGAATATACTGATAGGGTCCAGCAACGCGAGGATGCACCGTCGTTATACCATTTCGGGAGGAGATGGCTAAGAGGCATTTGAAAGTCACAGGAGATCTAGGGAGGATTGTGTTCACGGTTAGAGAGACAGCTAGTTCTTGTAGTGCTTCGCGACTGATCCGCTCCCAAGGAATACGATCTCCGGAACACGGCGTCGATAGAGGAAAGCGTTCGGCATTCGGATGTTGTTTACAATCTTGTTGGACGAGACTACCCTACCAAGTATGGCTTGCTTCCAGGTCCAACATACCAGGGTGTTCACAGTATGCAGGAACTTCACCCTCGAGGACGTTCATGTTGAAGGAACGGAGCGCATCGCGGAAGCAGTGGCGAAGTACGATGTCGACCGCTTCATTCACGTATCATCTTACAATGCCAACCAAGATTCGCCATCCGAATTCTTCAGGACCAAGGTATTGTAGACTAAATATATCTTACAAGTCCCTGCTAAGCACTTTCTCTCAGGCTCGAGGAGAAGAGGTTGCGCGGAACATCTTTCCAGAAACTACGATTGTCCGCCCTGCTCCAGTCTTTGGCTACGAAGATCGGTTACTGCACACACTTGCTGGTGTGACCAATTTGTTCACATCCAATCATTTGCGACAAAAATTTTGGCCTGTCCACGTGAGTAAAGTCACATCCCCTTAGACCTGGCTATTTCTAACCGCGCAAAGGCTGTTGATATCGGTACAGCATTGTACCGGATGTTGGAAGATGACAATACTGCATCTGAAACATATGAGCTATACGGACCTACAAATTACTCGATGGCAGAGATTGCCGAGCTCGTAGACAGAGAGATCTTCAAAAAGCGTCGACACATTAACGTTCCAAAATCCATTATGAAACCATTAGCGAAGGCTCTCAACAGCGCGATCTGGTGGAAGACGACCTCCGCGGATGAGGTTGAGAGAGAATTTCTCGACCAGGTCATTGATCCGAAAGCGAAGACATTCAAAGACTTGAACATAGAGCCAGCCGACTTGAAGAATTACACTTTCCATTATTTAGTAAGCACTTCCCATTGTTCTCGTAGCATAAACCGCTGACGCAAACCTCTACTTCTCTAGCAAGCATATCGAAGCTCATCATTCTACGATCTCCCGCCGGCAACAGAGCGAGAGAAGAGAGAAGAGAAGAAGTTTTTGCATGTCATCGACGATCAATAATGATGTGTTTTTAATAGACTCTCCGCATTTCTCTGCTAAGAGAAACTGTGGGCTCTGTACATAGCGTTGGTCTAGATTAGAATCAGTCAAAGCCGCCCGTAAAGTGATTCTCTCGTTTCAGACAATGCAGCTTCAATGCGCTGAAAGAGCAATTTAATGTAAGCATAGACCACGGCGGGTCTGACGGACTGATGGGAGCATTTTCTCGTGTCTTGGCAACGAGGGCGGAAAATTCCGCATGGAGATTGCAGAGCGTAAGGTACTTTCATAGCAAGCCTTTTCTGTGTACGTATCCGTCTCAACGCATAGCGCTGTGCCCTGTTGTGTCTGGGTATCTCCCGAGTACGATGCATATAGTCTCAATGATCAATCATTAATGCACCCTTTCTCCGTCCTCACCCTTGGAATCTTCATTGCAGGATACATAACTGCGCGTTGGGATCTAGTCACAAGATTGTACGAGCTTGCAATATTCGCAGCTGATCACGGCGTAGTGGTAAGCTTTATAGACTCTAAACGTACCAAATATAAATACTAACATGTCCGATCACCTTCCAGACCCGAGCGGCCAAAGGTTTTGCCGTCCTTTCGATCTTCTTCTTCCTCTTCATCCTGCCCGTTGAGCGGCTGGCAGCGCGCGAGACAAACCTCGTGAGGCACGGACTCTGTCTATCCAGATACTTTGCTGAACCTCTACTGTAGCATCCTCGGTCTGCGGTTGACGGCATTTCGGCTCGTGAGCAATTGAGGAGGCGCGGTTCGTTTTGAATCTGCCGACAATGATATTATGGTCGCTGGGAATGGATTGCTCAGGATATTCTGGCCGTCAGATGCACCCAGAAACAAAAACCATGGAACAATCATAGGATGGAGGAATTCACCGTCGGATGTCTTCGTGATAACCATCCTGCAGGATGTGGAGGTGATACTATTTCAATTCCATGGACTTCGTGGTCAGCTAACGGATCCTAAGCCCCGAAAAGTGGAAGGAGCTCTTCGAGTAGGAACCCTTTTTCGAGATAGCCCGCATCCTATACGGCAGATGTACCACCTCTGTGGAACGAGCTCCATGCACGTTCTAGGTATCGTCAACCCTACAGTTCATTCGAGCGCATTCGATCCCGGTCATCTTCTGGCTTTCACAGAAGCTTCAAGGTCCATACCAGCTGTATTTTGCCCCAAAAGTTGTAACATTAATGCCCAGGTCATCATCTTTGACCGCCCTTCTCCGCATCGAATGCAGTACATGTCTCTGAGTCCGATCTCGCTCAGCTTGGGGGATAAGAGTTTGGGCAGCAATGTTGCCTCTTACTCCCTTGGAGGTCATGAACTTGAGGAAGAAGAAGAAAGGGCTGAGAAAGCGAAGCTGGTCGAAAAGCTCAAACTACATACCGTAATCAAGTATTCCCTATCGCAGAAAGAGCATTTACTTCCAACGATACTGGCGCAAATAAATTGCTCTTCAGAGATTGCAGCGCTCCTTTCAAAGAACGCATATGTATTAGGGACGAGGCAGAAGAGGAGTTTGAGTGTCAGTGAAAAGGTGGTAGAATCTGCTACTACGCTACGGGACTATGTCATTGCTGTTCTATGGCACGTGATTACTGTCTGGGTGTACCCGCTTCTGACCAGATGTTTTGTAGTTGGGCTTATCTGTCATCGCATGGTTGCAGAAGTCATCTTGCGCGTACTGGAATGGCGACTTCGTCCAGATTCCGCAGCTCTAAAAGACATATCGGCTACGGCTCAGCAGGTGGATATCCGCTTGCAGCAATTCTGTTACTGGCCAATTCAATACCTTACACTTCGTAAGAGGAAGGATGACTGGGAAAGCGTCACAGACAAGCATCCAGACTATATTCGCTTCTACAACAGCCTTTGGCTTGTGGCGAACGACGTTATTATTGGTATTGCCTTAGGATCCTACATCATCGACAACGCCCCTTGGGTCGCTTGGCAAATCAATACAGTTGTGAACGGATGGACTGTAGAAGGCTTAAGAGACATGATATTATGGCTCACGGATTGGCCAGGTGGTCTCAAACTAAACACTGAGCTAGCATCTTTTCTTGGAGATTTATTCATCTGGGTGATTGACCTATGGAAAGGTGAGACAGGATCATTGATTTCGTCTTTCTCTTTACTAATCCATGCAGAGTGCGTTAGTAGTCTCCAGCCTTTGCTACCTCATGTCATATACTTCATCGGCTTCTCGAGCTTCGCTGGAGCTACCATGCCAATATCGATGTTTTCGGACCTCCTGTCCCTCTTGACTGTTCATATATATTGTTTCTACACTGCATCAGCACGCATCTTCCACTGGCAGCTCACCATTATACTGTCTCTTTTCCACCTCTTCAGGGGCAAGAAGCATAACGTCCTACGGAATCGAATTGACTCCTGCGATTACGACCTGGATCAATTACTGCTGGGGACGATCCTCTTTACATTATTATTCTTTTTGCTGCCAACTGTGGCGGTCTTCTACCTTACTTTTACTTCGGCAAGAATGGCGATCATATTTCTCAAAGCGGCGCTAGACACCTCATTAGCTTGTTTGAATCATTTCCCACTTTTCGCATTGATGCTCCGGGTAAAGGATCCAAGACGTCTTCCTGGTCTGTATCACCATCACAGGCGACTTCAAAGCTAATCATTCCATAGGTGGCATTTTTTTTGAGCTTCAAGATACCCCGCCTGTTTTCCCGCATGTTAGCGACCCGAAAGATACATCACCAACCTCATATGTAATGCTCAAGGTAGCTATCTTCTCCTGGGTTGATGATATTCAAACTGAAAGTAGATCCAGTCCGTCCCCCTGTCTCTCAGGGCCATGTTCGATCAATACTTCCAGCTGGGACACCGAATCCGCAATCATTACCTATCACCCAGCGTCATACTCTTGTTAGTCACGGGACAGTTCTTGCCACCGATCCATAGGAAGAGTCTCTACAGTCTGCAATACAGTATGCTTCCCGCTCAGAGGGCTGGCGTGTTGGAAGCGTGGCAGCGCCTGACCGAACAGTCTCCCCCAATCACTAATGGCTTTGCAAAAATGCCAAATGGCATGACCGTCCATCGAGTCAGGCGAGGGTAATACGGTCCACACTGGACAAAACAGTCTAAAAGTCATTTATTAAACCATATAAAGTAGTCGAATGAATATGTACTTGTGACTGACACTGTTATGAAGGCAGTAAGCGCTTTTGGAACTAGACAACCTACTGATGCTGACAAGTTACGCCTCTCACTCTTCAAGAACCCCGCTAGAACGATCTCAATGTGAGATCAGCACCTTTTTCGTGTTTTATTGATGCCAAGTTTAGCGTTTTATTATCCAACTGCATGCAGCCTTCCTAATGCAACGAAGGTGCCGGACAATACTCCGAGATCCAAGGTAATTGGGTCGGCACACTTTAGGAGTGATTTAGGAAATCAAGGGGGGGCGGCAAGATTAGTGACCTTATCCCTCGGTGACTGAAGCCTGAATCAGAAATATCAAGATGCCTTGCAACCTGGAGCGGGACGTTCAATGCTCCATGTTCCGGCAATACAGATCTTCACCTGGACAAAAGTCTGATCGGTGCGATGTTTTCCCTGGCGGTTCCGTGATTGCATACCCAACGTATTGTTTCTTCAGATCAGCAATGGCATTACAATGTTCCTTAAGCGCAAGATATGCCTGTAATTTCTCAAAAGAAGGATCCTGTAGCATCAATTGCGGACCGGGCCAAGGATCCCACCATCTTTCTGTCCACCACGTTAAAATCGCGAGCGGAACGCTGCATGTCCAGTCGAGCCTAACATAGCACCCAGTCACAACGTCTTCCCAGTAGGGATTGAGCCGCAATTTGACCTCGTGCGGTCCTGGCTTTTTATCTGATTTGCCGCAGATGAGGAAGTAGTTGTTGGGGTCTTCCTGTTCTACTGGTGGGACGCTGGCAGCGAGCTTCTGCTTATTAGTGCCTGGGTGCAGTGGGTATCAAGGCACTTACCATGGCGATTTTCACCCAGCCGCGTGTTTCTGCCCAGTCTAGGACGAGGACGTGGTGGTAGTAAAATTGTGGCGGTATCCAGAGCGGTATGTTCGTATGGTATAGTTCCCACGTCTTCTGGGCAATGTGAGGAGGCTGGAGGAGCCAGATCTTGCTGCAAGGGTCATATGGAGCGGGGATGTCTCCAGGTCGTTGGATGTAGGACATGGAGTCTATTCTGAACCCAAAACTAACTACGCTCTCTAGCTTAAGAAATGTATAGTCATAATGATTTTATCTTGATTCTTCGTTCAGACCTTTGGAAAGATGAGAAACAGTCGTCGCCAATTACAGGCTGCCAAGCGACAGATTCTTCTATGTACTGAGCACGGAGTAGATATCTTGAGTCAATAAGTTAGCAATGGGACGAAATTGCAGTTGGGCCTGAATGTGAAAAGTAAAACAAGCATCCAAAGACTCCGTTGGTGAATGTCATGCGTTGTAAGGCAAGGCTCTGCATTGAAACCCCGAAGAAACCGCCGAGATACTTATCGAACGGGCATGAAGCCTGAGAGGGGGCAAGCCTGCAGGTTCCACGGGATCAAGGCACCCATCGGGTCCAAGAAAGAAGCGAGACGAGAAGAGTTGGGAGCGGGATGTGTGACGTGTACGGCCATTCATATTCGGGCTGATACGAAAAAACAAAAGCATCTGATTAGGCCGGTGATGAGATGTAGCAAATTCTATTCTCAGGCCATGGCCGAAGTGGCGAAGCTTGATAGAGTTTCATGTTAAGATAGTTGTAATATTACATATAAGCTCACCACAGTAGCATCCTCGAATATACCTTTTGAACTCCGACATGTAAACGCCTTCGCTGAAACACCTTCAAGCGGGTGGATGGTGTTACAAAGCTTTAATAGATTGAAAGAAAGGATTCTCCAGCAACTTTTGATTCCCCTTTACAAGCTCCTTCATCTTGTCAACCTGATCTTCAGTACTCATGCCCCTCCCCTCTGTCTCCTTCTTCCACTGCACGAGCATTTCCTTCAACAGGGCACTGCCCTCTTCAACATCCTCTTTAGAATGCTTGATAGCTGAAACTTCATGCTTCGTTGAAAAGTCTTCCAATTCATCTGCCTTCCGCTTCGCCATATTAACGACCTTTTCGGGGAATCGGACGAGTTCTGCAACATGGATCCCGAAACTCTGGTCGCAAACGCCTTCTTCGACTTTGTAGAGGAGTGTGACTTCCCTCCGATCTTTGTCTGTTGCGTCGCCTATGTGAGCTACGACGTGCAGATTCTGGACTTGGGGGTATTCGTCGACGAGGGCCGTTAGTTCATGGAAATGTGTGGCGAACATGGCGAAATTTCCTATTTCTTTGACGATGTGCTCTGAGATGGCCCATGCGAGGCCGAAGCCATCGTATGTACTCGTTCCACGGCCTAGTTCGTCGATGATAATTAGTGACTCTGATGTGGCGGATTTGAGGATGTTGGCTGTCTCGAGCATCTCGGCCATGAAGGTTGATACGCCCTTGAGCTGCGAGTCGCTCGCGCCTACACGAGCGAGTATGCTATCGAATAGCGTAAGTTCGGCCTCCGAACATGGTACAAAGCAGCCGACTTGTGCCATCAAGGCGATGACTCCAATCTGCCTAATATATGTGGACTTTCCGCCCATATTTGGGCCTGTAATTATCAAGAATTCTGAACTGCCTCGAATTAGAGAGACGTCATTTGTGATGAATTGAATGTCATCTTGCATTTCCATGCACGGATGGCGAGCTTCCTTTAAAATGGTATTGCCTTCACCTCTTGGATGTATCTTTGGGCGGACATAAGATGTTGGTGCGTGTACTGAAACATGAGCGAAGCTTATGACAACATCTAAGTGAGCAAGTATGCCAGCCAGTTTTTCGAGGACCGGGCAGTACGAAGCAGCAACGCCCACAACTTCACTGACAAGGCCACTTTGTGTTCGATTGTAGTTTTCTGTTAGCTGCTGGATCTCGCGCCTTAGCTCTGTCATTCTGTGTGTGGTAAAATAGACACCATTCTTCTGAGTCGAGCACTCCTGATATCGTTGCTTCAATCGTATGCAAGCGGCTTCGGTCCGAGTCAGCCGAAAGCACCAGCCGTGAACCCTGTGGTTTTCCAGGAAGAGCTTTTTACCTATCTCCTGGTTGAGATCTTTGCTGACGTCTCTGTGCTCGCCATCGATCGCCTGCTTGACTTTATCAAGCTTTTTCCTGAGGATTCGTAGACTTTCGTCAAACTCTGGCTTAATGATGAACTCATGTCTTTCGAGTGCGTCAAGGTCAATGGTTGTTTCTACCATTTCTTGCAACTTTGCTAGGCTGTTCGAGTAGTCAATCAATTTAGAAGTATAAGAAGCGTCCAAAGGGTCTTTATATTGCTCATCCATTACGCCCTCCAAGGTTCCGATGAAGCCGGGTAGTCGAATGGCAACTTGGTACGCTCTAACAACATCCTCAAGGTTAGCTAATTTCTTCTGAAATCGCTTCGAGAGTCTGTAAAGATCTGGTATTGATCGTAGATGCTCCTCTTGCATGGTCTGTCTAAGCTCGGTATCCACCATGAAAGCCTCTACCAGTTGCTGACGCTTTTCAATCTCTTCCAAGCTCATCAACGGCTGCTTGAGCCATTGAGCAAGCAAACGACTTCCGACTGGGGTTTTGCAATGGTTCAAAAGGCCATAGAGACTCATGTTCTTCGATCCATCTCGCGGACCTGGCATGAGGTTGAGAGCTTTAAGCGCCGATGCATCTAATTTCATATACTGTGACAGGTCGTGTTGGTAAAGCTGATACTGCCCGAAATTTGAAGGGTCGGATAGAACTCCAAGGTATTTGATGAGGGCAGCTGCAGAACCCATTGCGAGCTTTAAGTCCGTCTGAGGCAATACTCCAACGGCAAGCTCGCCTCTCAGAAGTCTACTTAAATCCTGTTCAATGTCCTTTGTTCCGAAATCTCCAATGGCGCGCTCCGACACCGCGACGCCACAGCTATCAGCGATCGTTCTTATCTTTGACAATTCTATATCTTTCTTTGAGGCATCAAGCTGGACTAGACATTCTTTGACGCCAAGCTGGATCAGGAGCGATTCAAGGTTCGAGTAGAGGTCGTTGTCCAAGAATTCGCTGACTCCTAACTCTCGTACACTGGCATCGGCAAAGCACACGCCAACGTTCCTGGCTTCAGAGGCTCTTGCTGATACCTTGACAGCCAGTATGATAGGAGCTGAGTCGAGTTGGCCACCGAGCTCGTCTTCAACGTCTTGCAGATTGCCAGGAGATGCCTGCTTCTTGATTCTCCATTGCATACGGCCCGTGGTTTCCCATATTTCCACTCTCTTACCCAGCTTGAAGAGCGCCTCTCGTAGAAAGTTGCGGTATACCGTTATAGTCATAGTCACTGATGGGAGGCCATTGTCTGTCTTACCAAGCTGACGGAGGACGGATGTAGTTTTGTAGACCTGCATAAAAGCATTAGTTACTTTAACTCGAAAGTCCGCATCAGGCTGCTCTACCGTTCTTGCAATGAAGGCTGCATCATCGCCGTGTGAAGTGTACCAATCACCTCGGTCGAATATTCGAATGGTATCATCTTCCTTCGCGGGGAGGGCTCGAAAGAAGCGGATGAAGCCAACTTCATCGTCGACCTGAGGGATCGTGAGTGTGCCATTCGTCGAATGTATTGCATAGAGCGACTACCTTGAGCTCGGGTCTCGACGACATAACAGAGCTTGGAATAGATACTCAGGTAGTCCGTCGTATATTGGGCGGTGAAAGCTTGCTTTTACAGAGCCTCAAGCACCCAATAGCCCAAGATCCCTCTCCGAAGGTTTGCAAAAGTCAATCACATCAATTGAACGTGATGTTTCAACCTGACCTCACGCGTGTCGAGATACGCGTAAAGTGGAACAGTATGCCAACAGCATATTTGATATCACGACATCACATCCCTGTTCAGCCTTCCCGAGAAGGAAGGTACGATTGGGTACTAGCGATTAGTCATAGATTAGCTTAAGTAGCAGGGGCCTCCCACTACTTAGAATCTATTCTCTTCCACCCTTATTAAAACTACCTAATAGATCTAGCGACTACGGTATGATCTTTAAGGCCCTAAAAAAGTAATTAATTACTTTCTAATAAACTTATATTACTATTTTATTTATCTTTATAGTTTTTAAGACTACTATTACTCTTTTCCTAATTATATAAGTATTTTTAATAGCTTACTTAGTTAATTAACTTACTAATTAAGTCCCTTACTACAGCTATTACTCTAGTATTAAGTCTCTTTTAAGAGCTTAGCTTCTATTATTAGCTTAATAACCTTAACTTAATAAGTCTAGTATTATTAATACCTAGGTCTTTTATATCTCTTTACTATAATAGCTTACTTACTAATTATATTATTCTTATTCCTCTAATATCTAATAAAGTAAGAGTATCTTAAGCAGAACTTTAAGTAAAACTTTAAGTATAAGTATAAGTTTAAGCTTAAGCTTAAGTAATTACTAAGATATCTTTCTATAAACTTAATAGACTTACCTTTAGGTTCTATAATATCTTTTTTAGAAAAGGCCTATTAGTATCTCACTAGCTAATAAAATTTAATTATAAAATATTAAGGTATAAAAATAATAATAGTACTATCCCTTTTAAAACCTATCTCAACTCACTAAATATACTATTTATTAATAATGTTAAAGTATAGGCTGAAAGCTATTTTAATACTATTAAAATCCTAAATAAAGAAAACTTAACTTAGTTTACTATTAACTACCTTAAATCTCTCCTCTATAAATAGTTCTCCTTAAAGGCCGTTAAGATTACCTTAATACCCTTTAATATAGAGCTAGTAGAGCTTTAATAATAGTTTAAAAAATCTCTCTCTAACTACTATAAATAAGTTACTATACTTATATAATATATTAGCTTAAAAGATTATATTAGTATAGATTCTTAACTTATCTTTATTAAAGCTAAATTATTAGATATTGTCCTATATACCTTTATTAAGGGTATAGTAGATCTTATTATCTAATAAAAAGCTACTAAAGGAATAGTATTAGTAGACTATTCTTTTAAAAATATCTATATATTAGCTAAAGAGATATGTTATATTAATACTAAGGTTTAGAAATTACTTTAAGAAGAACTAAAAATAGATAAGCTTATTTTCTATAAAGAGTTTATCTACTAAAATATACCTAAGTATAAAGTTAAGGCCCGCCTTATAATCTATTATATCTTAAAGGTAAAGGTATTCTTAGAAGCTTATTATCTCTAGTCTATCTATATTAATAAAATAGCTAATATATTATCTATGCTAGTAAAACTACTAGCTTATAAAAGTATAATCCTAGCTTAGAACCTTAATAGAGCTAATAGTGCTAGCCTTACTAAGTCTTCTCTCTATTAATAAAATTACTAACCTATACCTAGGTCCTTGCCTAATAGATTAACTTTAAAGAACCCTTTTATTAATAGTAGTAAGCTATTTACTCTAGAGAAAAATAGTTAGTTATATATTAAATATAGATATCTAAGATATATCTCTAAAGAATATAATAATAATATACTATTAGCTTAGGAATAGTTATACTTATAAGAAATTATATTTAGTACCTCCTTATAAGTTAACTTTACTTTAGCTAGCTATAGTAAGTTTAATAGTAGATCTTATCCTTATAGTATATTAATATTATTTACCCCTACTATAACGCCTTAAATATCTTTAATATCTTTATTTATAATATTTAGTATTCTAGTACTCTTAGCTTTAGCCTTATTAAATACTAACTTTATTATCTTTAATTATATTAAGCTATTAAAGTACCCTATTAACTTACTAAAGTAAGTAGGTTTTATAGGCCTTTTAAGCCTTTAAATTTTTAATTTTATTAAAGCTAATATTAATGCTATTAATGCTAAATATAGTAAGGGCTCTAGCCTAAATAAATATCCTTATATTAAATAGTCTTTACTATAGTAGGATTCTAACTAGCTCCCTTTCTAATTCTAATCTAATAATAGGATAAAGACTAAGGCATAGAAATACATAAGTAAGAAGACTAAACCTTAACCTTTAATAAATATATTTAATAATTTATTAAGGAAGTATAATCCTCCTATTTCTATTTATTATATTTTATAAACTAATAAGATTAATATAACCTAGATAAACCTAGTAGCTTAGTCCCCTACTATATATAAGGAGCTTAAGCGTTTATATACTTATATTTTAAAGAAGAAAGCTAGTAAAGGTAAGAAGCCTATTACTTAATAGTTTAATCCTTTTAGCTAGTTTTAATTATAATTTAATCTATAGCTTTAGTAGTAGGTATAATAGATACTATAATAAATACCTCTACCTCCTTAATAAGTACCTTAAATAAATATTCCTTTAATAGTAATACCTTAACAATAATAATAATAATAGATGCCTTAGATATAAATTCTATAATTCTTCTAACTATAAGTAGGACTTAATCCCCCTATAGCATAGACTATTATATTAAGTATATCTATTAATAATAATAAGAAGTATACTTGCTTTATTAGTAATCTAATAGGGATTAATAAGGCTTTTAGGGTGCCTTATACTATTTATAAATCTAATGGCTTAATAGTATAGTTAAATAAACAGTATATTTAAGTAAACTAGGGATTAAATATAAATATTATTTTAATTAGTCTTACTAAGATACTAAACCTAATACTATAACCTCTCTCTAAGATAGGTTTTAAAGAGTTATCTATATAAACTATAGACTATTAAGAGACTTTGCTATACTATTAGGTATAGGTATATATATCTATTAAAGAGATCTTAAGGGATATCTAATATTTTATAATATTAGAAATAACTAATATTATTTATATTAGTAAGACTAAATATCTTAGTTTTATACTTAGTTTATTATAGCTATAGGCTATTAATATAATTATTTCTATTTAATAGTCTTCTATTATAGTTAGTAATATATTAATTAGGGAAATAATTTAGACTATTATAAGACCTAAGCTTATATTTTATAAAGACTATAATTTATTAATATACTTAAAGGCTACTTTAGTAGTCTTTAGTAGAGTTAAAGATATAGAATTAACTAGCTTAGACTTCTCTAATAATAGAAATAATAAGCTTTTAGATATTAAGGATTTAAAGGGTTTTTAATAAGTTCTTAGTATAACTTTAAAAGGTATAGATATCTACCTCCTACTCTATTATAGGATGCCTATCCTATGCTATCTATAGATAGTAAGGGTTACTATTATACCTCTATCTTAACTATTAATTTTATTAATATATTAATCTTTAAACTAGGATACTCTATAGGGGCGTTTAATATATTTAGGACCCTAAGTAAAGATTTACTAAAGACTTATAATAATATACCTAAGAAGATTAACCCTTATTTAATATAGCTAATTTATTAACCTTTTATTAACTATTCTATACTCTTAGAGGTTCTAGAGGCCTAGGTGACTTCTATAGATCTTATACTAGGACTACTCCTTATTATAAAAGTATAATAATATAAAGTCCTTTACTTACTCTACTATTATTAATATCTTAATAGGATAGACCTTATAGACCTATTATATACTAATTTAATTATGTACTAAGTCTAAATTTCCTCTAATATAAAGTTAGCATTAAATACTATATAGAAATGCTGGCCTATATATACTAAATAGTGGCTACAGAAGATTATTTAGGAAGATCTTAATAATAGTATATATAAACTTATAGAGCCTATTAATAAACGCCTATTATAATGGAATGCTAGAGCTATAGTTATTAATAAGGTTAAGAACCCTTATCTAAAGAATAAACCTTAAGTTACTTTTAACTACTCTTATATAACTAAAGAGCTACTAAGCATATATATAGAGCTTAGCTTTAAGGTTTATAATAACCTCTTAGATCTCTACTATCATATTTTTTTTTATAGACCTAAAATATGCCTATTTAATAATCCTCTTATATCTAGAAGATAAATACTATTTTACCTTTATAATCTTTAGTATTAGATAAGTCTAGCCTACTAGAATATAATAGAGCTCTTAGTCCACTTCTTTTACTATAATTAAGTTAATCTATTATACCTTTAGTACTCTACTATACTTATATAATAAGCTATTATTATTATATTTAGGTTCCCTAGATAAGCTCTTAGTATTAACTTTTTATATAGATAACTTCTTTAATAGATTCTATACCTTTAAGAAGCTTTATAACTTTCTACGCTAGTACTTCTTACTAAGGGTTAAATAGGCTAAGCTATAATTATCCTTTAAAAAGCTATAATTATTTTAAGACTAAATTAAAGTACTTAGAGTTATATACTTTATTAAAGGGCATATTTATATTTTTAAAGACTATATAGCTAAGATAGCTTAATAGCTTACTTCTATAGACTAGATTAGTATTTAGGCTTTCTTAGGAACTATTAGCATAATATAATAATAAATTAAAAACTTTACTAAAATAGCTTAGCCCCTCTTACGACTAATAGGTAAAGTTAATTAGAGATAAATAGGTTTAGAATAACTTATATTTAAAATCTTAAAAATTAAGTATACCTTAAGATTTACTATATATAGTATAGATCTTAAATTACTTATTTACTTTTATACTAATATATCTAGCTTTATAGAGGGTTTAGTTATTACCTAATAGTAGGACTCTATTATAGTAGACTCCTCTATTATAATAACTATTAAGGTCCTAATCCTATATAACTTATTTATATTTACTATTACTTATAGAAGGTACCCTACCTATAAATAGGAGCTATATATTATTATTATCTTTATTAATAAATATAACTATTTATATAAGCATCTATATAATCCTACTATAGTCTATATAAATTATAAACCTTTAATATATTTCCTAGACTTAGACTTATATAAGGGAATCTATAGCTATTAGGTAGACTAGCTTTAATACTTAAATATTATAATTAAATATATACTAAGTTATTAGAATAAAGTTATTAATAAACTATCTTAAATAGTCTTCTAAGACCCTAAATATTCTAAAGATATTATAATATATTATATACTAGAGTGCCTAGAAAAGTATAGGCCTTAGTAGATTTAAAAGGATAGAAAAGATAGCTTTATAAAGTTCTTAGTATTATTAAATTCTATAAGATACTCTAAGGTACTAGAATATAGTACCTTAGGATATATACCTATCTTTATAGCTACTACTACTAATGCTATAATATAGTATTAGGCCTATAAGGCCTTAACTTAGTTTAGTAATATCTATAAATTCTTAAATAATATAATACCTAACCCCTCTACTAAGCTTTTAAAGAAAGCTTTTAACTACTACTTAGTTAAAGATATATTATAGATTTACTATAATAAGACCTACCTCCTCTATATTTTAAAGGGTAAAGTATTATTAATTCTTTAGGAAGTATATAATAATAATAGTTATTAAGTTAAAACTAGGATAATAGCTTATCTTAGAGAGTATAGGTATTATTAGCCTAAATAAACTTAAGATATTAAATAGTATATTATTAGTTATATTAAATATACTAAATATAGATCTATTATATACTTATAGCTCTTAAACTTTATATTAGTAACCTATCCCTTCTAGCTTATTAAGATAGACTTTATAGGTCCTTTAAATATAACTTTATTAGATTATATCTATATCTTAAATATTATCTACTACTTTATATAATTTATTATATCTTTTACTATAAAGATAGCTAATATAGAAGATATTATCTAGTACTTAAAACTTCTATTTACTATATACTATACCCTATATATAATTTATTATGATTAAGGCTAATATTTCCTAAATAAAAAGCTTTAGGAATTTCTATAATAGTAAGAGGTCTTTATTACCTATAGCCCTTCTAAGGCTTTTAAAAGTATTAGGATAGTAGAGGTTTTAAATAAATTATTAGAATAAGTCTTATAAAAGAGTTTATTAAATATTATATAGAATCTTTAACTTCTATAGGCTACTAAAGTAGTTAATAGTTAAATTATCTTTTACCTAAGACTAAGTCCTACTACTATTATATTTAAATTAGTTTAAGAGACCTTATCTATTACTACTATCCTCTAAGCCCTCCTAGGCTAAGATATTAAGAATTAATATAATAAGCTATTAGATTTAATATATTATAATACTACTATTTATACCTACCTCTAATATATTACTAAGGTGCATAATATAGTAACTAAAACTATAGTATAAAAGTAAGAGGAGGATATATATAAATATAATAAAGATATTACTAGTATAGTATATTATATTAGTGATATAGTAATATTATACTAAAAAGATATTAGTAAATTATAACCCTAGTAGTGTAGCCCTTTTTATATATATAGCTATAGAGGATCTTATAGCGTTTCTTTTATATTAAAGTAGCTTAATAATAGAGGTATTAAAGATATCTTCTATAGTAATTATTTAAAACTCTTTAGACCTTATATTAGCTATCTAGTTAACATCTCTAGCATATCTTCTTCCCTTTAATAATATTAACCTATTAAGACTCCCTAAGCTGCTACGGCAGCTTAATATTATAATAGCATAAGATTATAATAGTATAGGATATATTTATAGAAGTAGGTTTAAGGTCTAGAGTTATATAGAGATATAATAAAAGATTACTTAGATTTACTTAGTTATCCTTTACTACTAAAGTAGTTATGTCTAGTATAGCTTATCTATATCTATTACTTTAGAGCTTTAAGGCCTTATAGGTTTAGTAGGGTTTGTGTCTTTTGCTATAGAGCTTACGGGGGCTCTTCTGTTTGTTGTATTGGTAGTAGAAGGAAGGTACGATTGGGTGCTAGCGATTAGTCATAGATTAGCTTAAGTAGCAGGGGCCTCCCACTACTTAGAATCCATCCTCTTCCACCCTCATCAAGACCACCTAATAGATCTTCCCGCCCCCATCGTTTGACCAGTCTTAGGCATCCTCATTGGACCTTTATAACGGGTAGCCCCCTGGGTTGCTACTTTCTAATGATCATTTTATCAGCGCGAGGGGGAAACGTTCTAAATAAGAAGGCTCAAGAATGTCATTCGTTTTCCTAGCTTAAAATCATTTGTCTTCGTCATGTATCCAGTCATATATTCCTAGTTTGCGCTATTGCCTATCTCATTGAAGTCCCTTGAGCCTGGTATCTTGTCACATGGCTAGTGATGTGGCTTCCGCAGAATCTTCAACAGCTAGACAACGTAAGGCTGTATGTTGATCTTTCTTTGTTTGGGCCGGGAACGCATCCCACCATATCGCAATCTGTTCGTGGTTCTTTCACTAATAAGCAATGTCAAAGTGTATCAATTGCTATGAAAAGAAAATAAAGTGCGACTTTTCGCCCGAGCTTGGTACATGCAGCCGTTGTAGACAGCAGGTTTTAGAATGCATTATTCCAGATGGCAATCCCGCTAAAGGCAGATCGTCTCTCAGGCAGGCTTCCCCTTACAAAACTTAGTTCAGCGGAAGTCTAACCGGGACGTGAGAGCAGACAAGCGGTTCAAGAGCTCGAAGATCGGGTCCAGAGTCTAGAGAGTTCTGTTCAAATGTCAAGCGTTGCCTCTCAGATACAGCCTTCAAGGCATGAAAGCTTTGTAGCGTCTCCATGGGCAGATGAGGGACAACATCTTCAAGCTATGGACCCAGGCTATACAGGTGGAGGAAGATCCTCCAATTCGTCGTCCGTGCCGCTAGCAAGAGGGGCAACTTCTCCGTGGTCCATTTTGCTGGGAGGCACCGCAAGTGCAAATCATCCCTCATTCCATAATTCTACTTCGCAGCTCTCAGACGAAGAGACGTCTTTGTCTCTGTCTTCTGGTGGAGTCCGCTACGATCTCTCCCGGGAGACGCTCAATATTGGCCGAGATCAAGCTCGTGTCTATGTCAGAAACTATGCTACGATCGCCCCGTATCCGATCTTAGATTGGAGTGTTCTTGTAGCAGTATTGGATTCTCTCCTGGACTATGGAACGGCCTCTAGGTGTGGACAAATTGCTTCTTTATGGATTGTGGGCGATCAACCCTATCACAAGACTAATCAGACCACTCGTGTGCTGACTGCTCGTTGATGAAACAGTATATGGCTTTTGGTTGCACTCAATATTCGGCGGGAATGCGCTCCGATACCGAAGCAGGCGAGTCAGGCGTTTATTTCCAGAAGGCTTGGATTATGCTTCCTCAGCTGCTCATGGACAACGATTTGTGGGCATTGAAAGCAGTGACTCTTATGGTCAGTCCAATCTCAATGTCCACATCCCTCGGGGGCATCTCGTGACATCAACCATCCCTATGTTCCGGTCAAACATCAGTCAGTAACCAGCTAAGATATGTACCAGGTTCACTATCTCCAAGCAAGTGCCAAACCGGAAGCCTGCTGGTCTCTACTAGGGACAGCTTTACGATTGTCAATCTCCTTGGGCTTTCATGCTAAAGAGTCGAACATAGTAGCATATACTGATTCGGAGCGTGAAGAGGGTAAGCGAGCATTTTGGCTTTGCTATATCATGGAGAAGTAGGGTTTTTTGACTCCCTCCAAACGCATAAGCTAATGAAGAAAAGGAGTCTCTGTATCAATCTTGGCCGACCCAGTTCTTTCAATGATCACCCAACAGCAGCATTGCCGGAACCCTTCCAACCTGCCAGCACGACCTCAGAAGCTGACCTTTACGAAATCTATGGGACCAATGAGACCGACGCAGTCGCCTACTTCATCGACATGATAGAACTTACCCACGATCGCGACCTACTCTTCCAAAACCTCCACGACCAATCCCACGACATGTCACCCGCACTCGACTCCTTGCACTATAAACTAACTCAGAAGTCGCCCCTCCACAGCCCCCTCCGAACCAGCATCCGCGACCTCGCCTACCACAACACCATACTAGTCCTATCCTCCCGCCAACAACCCGTCTCCAACTCCCCATTTCCCCTTCTCTCCGCCCGCACAACTCTCGACATCATAACCTCCGCCTCGCACGAAGGCGAGCTAATGTGCGTCTGGATGTGGCTCTACTACGCCTTCACAGCCGCTACCGTCCTCTTCCTGCACTGTATCGCTAACCCCTCCCACCCCGACACGGCATTGAATATTGCTTGTATTAGTGATTTGGAGACGATTTGTGAGGGATTGAAGGGGCAGAGTGAGGGCGCGAAGAGGATTATGAGTGTGGCGAGGGGGATGAGGGAGGTGGTTTTTGGGCTTGTTAAGAGGGGTGGGAGGAAGAGGGGTGTGGAACTTGGGCATGAGGTAGAAGGAGAGGGGAGGGCGAAGATGAGGAGGGTGGAGGGAGGGGAGGGGTTGATGGGTGAAGGGGTAGCGATGCAAGCGCAAGGAGATTTCGACGCTGGTGTTGCTAGTGAAGACATCTTGGAAGGGCTACCTGAGGGATTTTCTTGGGATGAATGGGATCGATGGCTCGTGAACACGGATTTGGAGGGAGGAGAGGGAGGAACTGCGGCATATGGTCTGTAACGCGCGTCTTGGGGAGAGCATTATCACCATATAAAAAGTAGACGAACAACTACACAAAAGCGATGACTTGCTATTAACAGATACGGCCTACCATCCATCTACGGCAGCGCATGCACCCTCTTCTTCTCATTCCTTTTCACTGTCCTCGCCGTAAACCCCAGCATCCCAATCAACCCCACAGCCATCCAAGCAATCAGCACCCCAAAATTGACTCCGAGATGGCTTTTCGTGCCAAATAGAATCGTGCGGGCGCCTTGGATCTAAGCCCGATCAATATTGATTTTCCGTCCCACCAAAGACGATGTACTTACAGAATTATAAAACGGAAGACCATAACCGTAGAGGTAGAAGCGTGGCATAAGCTCAAAGGAGGTGAACGCGGCTGAGACATTAACGATGATCCCTAGATAAAGTCAGGCAAAGAATATGATAAATGTTGGAAGTATTCATGAAGAGTCTTACAAAAAGTAAGGAAATAACCCGAATACTTAAGCCCGAGGACTGTGTGTAGGCTTTCCATTGGTAGGCCCACTTAATCGACGTCAGCTCTGATTATCTGTCCACAGCAAAGGCAAATGAAAAAATCTAGCTCATCCACTCACCAGCGCCCATAGTACACCAATTCAACATCCAAAACACCACAAACCCCCCTCTACCCAAGAACCGATTCATCGGAATCCCGAATGCGAGATTAATAAGGGAATACCAGAGCGACATGAACAGATAAGCTAATGAAGCGATGATCGTACGAAAAAGGAGTGCGGAGCGGAGATTCAATTTCGAACCAATGATCGTGCCGGTTGTGCGGAGGATTTGGAAGATAGAGAAGGCGAAGGTGAGGAGCTGAAGCGCTAGGGTTTAGAGGAAGGAGAGAGATGTTGGCGGCGGGCTACGTACGAAGATCATTCCAACCATAGTGGTACCTGTGGCTGGGGCTATATCGAAGGGCCGGAGATCGAGTTCGCTGATTGCGAATGGGGCGGCTAGACATTGAGGACAGCGCTGTGCGATTGTGAGGGCGGTTGTGTTGGCGGTGTTTGCGCTGAGGAAAGTGGCGGTGTGCTGGATGGCTGCTTTTGTGAGGATGGGGTTGATGACAGCGAGAATGGCGGGGATGACTTTGGAGTTGGCGGTTATTTGATTGCGGCCCGAGGCGAAATAGAGGGTGGTCATTGACAGAGGGTTGTAGGATGCGAGACCGGTGCTGAGGGCTGCGTCGAGGCTGGAGGAGGCGTTTGGGGAGACTGTAATAGGTGTGAGCGTGGTTACGTTTTTGATATTCTAAGGGTGGGTCGACCTTCGAGAACTGCCCAAGCTCGTTCATCTAGAACCAGATATTGTGCCATTGAAGGCGAAGTAATAGATGTATCAAACCGCCAGTCGAGGCCTTCTCCAGAGCTTTGAGCAGCTTTGACACCGTCGATGACTTGGCTTCCTAGAAAGCCATGATCGAGATCAATTGCATAAACTTCGAGCTTTGCTAAGTTGTTGTTTGTTACCAATGAACCAAAATATCTCTTATGATCAGCAGTGATTCCAAACTATTAGCCCCTATGTTGTGCTGACTTACAGACTCAAGCAACCCCACATAGACAAGGAAGTAAAAACTAAAGGGAGCAGGAGAATTGGGAGAAGCAGCTTGCGGCTACTACGAAAGCCTTCATCAAAAAAGGAGTAGTTGTAAAGAGGAGCGTCCTCTGTGGTTTCTGTCTTAGCTTGTTGTTTCTCCATTGTGGAGATGTGGGGATTTCGCTGGTAACGACAACACGACAAGACAACGAGGAAACCTGTGGAAGTTGAGATGGCGATTGCTAAACGGCATGCGATTGAAGATCGAAGCTAATGTTGTTTGATGTTCCTGGCTTACATTAGTATCTAGTGGAGATTGGTAAGACAACCACCCAGTGGCTTCGGGGCCGAAAGTCGACCGGCATTGCCAAGAGGTGCCTTGAAATCGAGTAAATCTGCAAATCGAACGGGGCCGAAACTGCATTCCAAAAATTGGTATATAGATCTCAAGTAGACTTTGCTGAAGATCTTATGGTGCTGTTTTTAGGCTATTGCAAACCTCCAGAAAGACTTCAAATTTCACGAATACGCCAGACTAAAACATAATGGCGGACATCCACAGCAAAGAGCATTTCAACAAGACCTTCAACCTCGACGACACAGCAGTCGTCCTTATTGATCATCAGATCGGGACATGTGGCTGGGTACACTCCATTGATGCCGACCTGCTGAAGAAGAACGTTGGCATTCTCGCAACCTTTGCGACCAAGATGAAAATGCCACTTGTCTTGACTTCATCTATGTCAGTGCCCTTGTTTGCCGTGCAAATGAAGAGCAACATCTCTTAGTGTATTCAGATTCAGGAAATTCCACAGGCTGACAGAATCATAATGTGGACAGGGAAACAAACATGCAAGGGCTCCTCTTAGACGTCATCCAGAAAGAAGCTCCAGAGGCATACGAAAAGCGTACGAAAAGACAGGGCATAGTCAATGCATGGGAGGATAAGAACTTTGCCGACGCCGTGCGGGCAACGGGAAAGCATCAGTTGATCGTGGCCGGTGTAACGACCGACGTCTGCTTAGTCCCGCCAGCGCTGTCCATGCAAGCAGAAGGTTTCCATATCAAGGTAACTTACGTTTACCACCATCCATAAGGGGAACATAGGCTAATAATAGTTGCAGTGTGTTCTTGATGCTTCTGGAAGCCCAACGGATATGGTAGACCAAATCGCATGGCAGCGGCTATTGCAAGCTGGCATTCCCCTAGCGTCCACAAATGCCATTGTGACAGAGCTCGTCAAGAATTGGGCGACAGAAGCTGGTCAGATCGCTTTCCCGTTGTTGGCTTAATGATATGAGATCGGGCTTCAAAAAGCACTTAGCATTGCTACTGTAAAATTGGAAGTATGCAAACATAAGCAGTCCGTAAAAGATTCTGGTAGCATACTTTCATTAGAGATCATGAAAGATGTGTCGCCGCTGACAGAATATGCTCCCAAGTGTGCCTTCTTGAATGATTCTAGAGCCCCAGAGGACCTGCAAGTACAGATGGAGAATTCGGTCAGGGTTTGAGGCGATACATTGGCAGATCATGACCCTCCCTGTAAAATATACGCCTTAACCTCTTATCAGCCATCTCGGTTGGCAAGTAAACATTTCAATTGGATGGGAGTACAGATCTTCGACATTCAGCGAAAGAACAAGCAGCTTATAAGCCAAACAATGATATATGCAGTAACGCGAGAGGGTGATCGCATTTTGAAAGGTTTAGGGTAGACGTCATTTGACCCGTGTTGCTGCGCCTCGTAGGGCTGAAGGACTGGCCGACAAAACCTGAACATAAGGCATGCCAAACCATTGACACGACTTGAGCGCTTGCAGATATTCATCTTGTAAGCTAGACTCGAGAAAGACACTCTCTCAAAGTTTTGGTAGTAATAGATTGTGTTGTCCCTCGATATTCTAACAAGATCATTCACAGTGGCTCCATCTCCTACTTCTTGCACCTGCTTCAGTTTTGGATTTATCACTGTTCTACTCCTCCTCGCAAGCTCTCTGATCCCCTATCTACGATTTCATATACAAGATACAGTCAAGCCTCTCGTTGACATTCACGGGTTTTCGAGTGACATGGAATTTCAACATGGACTGAAAACCGTTGCCTATTTTGTGAACTGGTGGGTCGGAGGCGCTTATACACGCCATAAGACATAGAATTAATCAGAGAAAGGGCGATTTATGGGAGAAATCACAATCCTCAGGATCTTCCAGCTGACAAGCTGACCCATGTCCTTTATGCCTTCGCAAATGTCAGACCTGATAGCGGTGAAGTGTAAACATTTGCTAGATCTCACTTTTGGATTTGGCCTGACGTGTGATGAAGCTATCTGACAGATACATGGTCCGACACGGACAAAGTGCGTGTCCTTCTATATTGCCAGTTGCATACAGCGAGCCATAACACCCTTTAGCATTATCCAAGCGATTCTTGGAATGACCAGGGGAACAATGTGTATGGATGTATTAAGCAGCTTTTCCTCCTCAAGAAGAAACACAGGCATCTTAAAGTGATATTATCGATTGGTGGATGGACATATTCTTCCAATTTCGCTCAGCCGGCCTCGACACTAGCAGGCAGGCAGACGTTTGCTGGGTCCGCTGTGCAACTAGTCAAGGATCTGGGACTTGACGGTAGGTATTGGAACCAGTTGTGAGATCTCGTCACTAAGAGGGTTCAGGATTGGACATTGATTGGGAATACCCCAAGGATGATGCAGAAGCTCAGAATTTTGTCCATTTGCTCAAAGAGACCCGCACAGTATGTGTAATATTCGATGTTATCGTCCGGTGGCTTACAGCTACTAGGCTCTGGATGCCTACAACCCAGCACACAGAGAAGGCAAGATGCTGCTCACCGTAGCTTGTCCTGCAGGTACAGGCTATGCTACAATTAATAATTTCTAGAGCCTAAGTACAAGACAGGTCCCCAAAACTACGAGAAGATGCATATCAAAGCTATGGATGAATACCTTGACTTCTGGAATCTGATGGCTTACGACTACGCTGGCTCATGGGATTCGCACGCTGGTCACCAAGCAAACCTTCGCCCTTCAAATTCTAACCCCGCCAGCACACCCTTCTCGACCGTAAGAGCAGTCGAATATTACAAGTCCCACGGCGTTTCTCCATCCAAAATGGTGATTGGAATGCCTCTATACGGCCGGGCTTTCACCTCCACCGATGGGCCCGGACAGCCTTTTTCGGGCACCGGCGAAGGAAGTTGGGAACAAGGAGTATGGGATTATAGAGCGCTACCCCATAAAGGGGCTCGAGAAATGAACGACTTTGAAATTGGTGCAAGCTGGAGTCATGACCCTGAAAAGCGAACTATGGTGAGCTACGATACAAAGGAGATGGCCAAATTCAAAGCCGAATACATCAAAAACCAGGCGCACTCGGGAGGCGCTATGTGGTGGGAAAGCAGTGGAGATAAAGCAGGCGAAGGCAGCATTATTACCACGGTAAGGCTTTGCCTGTTCCATCATCACAGAAGCTAACGATACGGTCCTTTCAGGTTCACCAAGTGTTTGGTAGCACGCACATGGACCAGAGTAACAATACACTGAAATATCCGGATTCCAAGTACGACAATCTTCGGAACGGGTTTCCAGGCGAATGATTCCGTACCAATGGGGTAGAAAAGTCATTCCGAAGGAGAGATTTGCATACAAAGGCAGTGTACATAAAGCGAAGTCTTGGAAAAGCTGTGGGCGTTGGAAAATGTTCCTGACATGTTTTTGCACATATATGCCGTAGTTCTAAAATTTTGTCAAAATCGACGGTGGGGATGTCCGCTCCATCATCTTCTCGCAGAGCTTCCTCAGTGGTAGCCCTGCTTCTTCTGGCTTCAATGATGAATGGTACCCCGGTTCGAATGTATGGACCTGTATTGTATCCTCTATTCGAGTTTATGTACAATGTCCCCAGCAACAAACTCCCAAACCCCCACTGTGCGCTTTATCGGTACGGCGCATCTGCTCTCGCAGCAGCAGCCAACTCGGGTTCCCACTTATCACCATTTGCCAAAAGCTTCTCCTTGTTGTATAGCAACTCTTCCCTCGTCTCCGTCGCGTACTCTGCATTAGGTGCTGCGACAACACCAATTAGCCCTCGTCCCCCTTAGAGTCGAACATAGTTCACTTACATTCCACAATGGCATCAACGGGACAACTTTCCTGACAGAACCCGCAATAAATACACTTCGTCATATCAATATCATATCTCGTAGTCCTCCTACTCCCATCTTCTCGCTCTTCAGCCTCTATTACAATACAACTAGCAGGACAGATCGCTTCGCAAAGCTTGCATGCGATACATCTCTCCTCACCCGTTGGATACCTCCTCAATGCATGCTCTCCTCGGAAGCGTGGCGATATCGGCCCTTTCTCGAATGGATAGTAGATTGTGTATGGAGGTCGAAAGAACTGCTCTAGAACGACGTACATGCCGCGCATCATTTCAGTGAGGAGAAAATATTTGCCTGCTTTGTCGAGAGACGACTCTTTGCTCTCGTCCCATCGTTTTACCCGCGGTAGGCGGAAACCTGAAGGTGGTGGGCCTGCTGGTGTGGCGGTTAAGCGGGAGGAGGTCGTGAAGGTGGCGGACGGGCATGTTTTGCGGGCAGCAAGGACGCTGGCAAGGGGCGAGGAGGTCGGTCGCGCACGAGCCAGTGCGGTCAGAGACCTTGCTGAGGCCATGGTGGTGGGAGTCAATGGCAAGGCAAGCCGTTGAAGAGAGAATACTTTAGATCGGTGGCAGTTGTAATACAAATGCCGCGATATGTGATTGGCTGGAGCGGCAGTTTGGCTAGCGCGAAATGTTGGTGTGAGAAATCGGAGCTCTGGACATCGTCACCGAACCTCCAGCTGCACACACGATAGCCACCAGACCATTCAAGATGATTCGTGCCGCTCTATTTCAGTCTGTTAGATGCGCTTCGAGGTCCGTAGTAAGGATACAGCTGCCAGCTTCGCGAGCAATTGCGCCCTGTCTTTCCGTCTCGTCCACCCGTTGTTCCTCTGCTCCTAGACACCCCGGAATAAGATGCTATTCAGCGCCCGCCGGTCTCTCAAAAACAGAGGTAGAAGGCCGGATAATGGACCTATTGAAGAACTTTGATAAGGTACTGCAACCTGGTATGGGTTAGCCAGAGCTGGGCTAATCTCTTGCACTATAGGTCAAAGATGCGTCGAAGGTACGAGACCCTATGTTGCATTTATAAGGGAACAGAGTTGATGCAATTTGTAGCTATCGAGTACATCACACTTTACGAGTGATCTGGGTCTGGACAGTCTGGATACAGTCGAAGTAGTTATGGCTATTGAGGAAGTGAGGATGACTACATGATACATGAAACATTAAATAGCTGATATCATCGAAGGAATTCAGTATCGAGATTCCTGATAAGGAGGCAGATTCGATCCTTAGCAGTGAGTCTCCCAATATAAAAGCAAATAATCCAGTACTGACGAGTCTGTGTCCCCAGTCGACAAAGCTGTCAATTATATATTGGGCCAGCCGGATGGTATGTTCAGATGCCTGATAAGGATTCCGTTCCTCTGCTAATCATGATATCAGCTCACTAGAGAACGCAATTTCGGAGGGGGAGAATGGAACGCTTGAGAAATCCATTTGCATGAAGAGCAGAACGGTGTCGTACTGCTCTTGTATTACCATAAAAGGGTGGTCGCGTGTAAGCTTGATCTATACATAGATTCAATTCAAAGGTCAATCTACTCTACTTGTCTACACTATCAGTGTAGTATTAAATGGTGGGATGCAGGCCCGCACCCGGCGTACAAAATTCGTTTTCAGGCGTCTCAGGCCTCCCATTATCTCGGAGGCGTATTAAGTAACTGCTGCTGATTAGGAGAAAAGTTCGTAGCATTACTGAGGGTGGCCGCGTGGCATTGTTCGTTGGACGGGCTTACCAGTACACTGTGCACGCCTAATACTATTGGGATAGTTACTGCTCATCAAAAGCCTTGGCGGGGCCTTTCGCGGCAGTTCTAAGCGAGTCAGCTATCACGGCGCAGCCATTTCTATTCGCTCCATAATTTAATATAACCAACATCTAGAGGCTTGTATTGGCATGCGAAAGACCACGATCCACTACAATCAGACACAAAACACCCCATCCTTGCCTCAACACACCTAGACCCGGACGGATGCACCCACGTTCCTGCTCCTCTATTCCTGACGCCTATCACCATTCACATCAACGATAACTATAAACACACCTTCCCGACCTACATGGCCTCCACTGGAGGCGTAGTTCGCCGTCGGGGCGCAGGAGCAGGAACATCATCAACATCCCCCCCCGAAGACGAAAATGACGCAAGCAGGGTCAGTTCACCAGTACCCAAAAACTACGATAAGGCACCCGAAACATCCTACACTGGCGGCGAGAATGGGCACAAGATTGCTTTTGATCCGCGGGATATGCAGGAGAGCGAGGAGCGGAACAAGCAGCCGAAATTAACGCTTATGGAGGAGGTGCTGCTTCTTGGACTGAAGGACAAGCAGGTGGGTAGCCTTGGTGTTTTGGCACTTACAGCTGATGCTTTTTTGCTGATGTTTTATGGTATGTTAGGGCTATCTATCGTTTTGGAATGACAATATTTCGTACGCTCTACGAGGCTGTATAGTCATCGAGCTAGCATTCCGGGGTCGCGTGAGCATGCAGAAGGATTCGTCAAGACGGAGGTTTCCATTGGCAGATAGGGTGATCGAGGTCATTGATGATAGTTTGACGGGAGAAGTATTGCTAGATGAGGCATTGAAGATGATGAAGTCGAGTGAGAAGATGAGCGTCAGTTCATGGATAGATCTGATGAGCGGTACGAACATACCATTCACCAAACTTTGTTGCGAAAAGCTTGAAGCTGACTCCCTATATCTTACGCTAGGCGAGACATGGAACCTCATGAAAATCGGCTACCAACTAAAACAAGTCCGCGAACGCCTCGCCAAAGGCCTCGTCGACAAAGGCATCCTCCGCACCGAAAAACGCAACTTCCTCCTCTTCGACATGGCCACCCACCCCGTCGCCGACGGCGGCGCAAAAGATGAAATAAGAAGAAGAGTCCGTAACGTCTTAACCAACAGAACGGTCGTCCTGCCCCCCAGCCAATTCCTCCCAGAAGACATGGAATTCAGATACATACGCACAATCGCCATGGTCTGTGCCGCCTATGCAGCTAATGTGCTTGAGAACGCGTTAGCAACGTTGGGGCATGAGGCAAGAGAGAGGGCTTTTGCGCAGGTCGATGAGCTGTTAGCGGAGTATTCGCAATGGCCGTTTGGGAAGCGGGCGGGAGGGGGGCAGGGTATAGGAGCGAATTTGGGGCAGGTTATTACGGAGGAAATCAATAAGTCTAAGGATAAGGAATTGCAATTAGAGGTACGTCTTTTCCAAGCAAAATGCAACAGGCAATAAAAAGACGTCCATGTGCTAACGTGCATCAAGGTGGTGGCAGCTTGCTTGAGCGTCTTTACTCGGCTGGACTCGCTGTTATGATTTCGATTTTCCAAATCACTTTCTATTCTACTGCAGGTACCCACACACAGGGATAGATAATCCGGGCTCCAGGGGCAGGGTGGCTGACATCAATGCTATTGCGGTCATGGTTGCGAAGCGATGGAAAAGCTGACATGAATTGTTTTAGCTTTTTTTCCCTTTCTCATATTGCTTCATCTTTTCATATGATAAAGGGAAAGCTGTATGAAGATTGGGAGATCCCTGCTATCATGAGTATTTCGAAACCCCCTGATTACTAAATTCTGAAGTACCATAATTGGCAGAAGCTGTTATTGCCACCAGTGCAACACAACCACAATTAAAGGGTGCTACTATAGACTAATTCAATCCAAGCTAGCTGGATGTTCCCTCTCTGAAGTACTTTAGGTAAGTTGCCCCGCTGCAGCCTCACGGGCCCTACCATACTCCTAGCTAGACGTTTCCCTACCATACCAAGTAGGATACCTGACCCCTCTGCCGAGTAGCCGAAAACGCCACCATTGTAGCCTCACATTGAAGGACCTGGCATGGAGAGTAATCAGCCCCTTCCTGGCTAGACGTTCCAATCCCTAGTAGGTAACTAAGGTACCAAGTAAAATACCTATCACTACCAACCCCCTACCCTTCTCCTCTCCTTCTCCTAGACTTACACGCGTGCCAAATCCCCTTTCATGGCCCATACCGATGCCCCATGTCCCCATGTCCCTCTATCCGTAATCGTGCATGAAACTCAATCGTACATCTTATCTTGAAAATGTCATCAATAAGGCAGAAAGCGAACATGTCCGCCCATGCCCATGACGCTAAATGGCCTTGATCAGGCCCCACCAATCGGTTCCCTTGCCTTGCCTTCCGTTCATGCAGGTCCAGGATCAGTGTTTTGAGAGGATCTAGGTCCTATTATGTATGCGAGATGAGTGTGTGAGATTATGAGAGAATTTGTGAAGGGAGGGGAAAAGGGGGCGGTAGAGAACGTTTGGGGGGATTTCTTAAGGGAGGAGTTCCCTGGGCGAGGGGCGTGTTGATATGTCACCGTATTTAGACGGCTTCTTGTTGCCAGTGCTGTACCTACTATAACAACTCCATTTGGCTACTACGAGCTCTCAGTATTCTGGAAGGTTTTGCCCACCCCTTGAATTGACTTAACCCTTGTAGGGCTGAGGCCTAGAGTTGTCTAGGCGAATGACTCTGGGGATCTCCTGGCTTTGCTGCAGTATCACCTTTTGAGGAATTTGACATAGGTACGTTTCAGGCCCGATGAGAGGTCCCTAAAGGTACCAGTACCTAATCCAGCAGGGTTTCCGGGGAACAGTGTCTCGATGGGTGATCGTCGTTACTCTGTTGAGTGATGGGGGGGATACCTGCAGATTTTCTTCCGAATATTAGAGGAATCAGGGACCAGAGGGCGAATTAGGACAAATCAGAGGTGTATCAGGGGACTTGATGATGGGTTGTTGCGGACGGAAGGCTGCATTGCTTTTCATGTGTGAATAAAAGGTGCTGGGATAGGGAATTTAATAGATTCAGGTTCTAGAGCGTGGGCTTCTTGACCAATGAAAGGTATTGTAATTGTAGCAACTTTTCGCGGATAATTCAGGCGCTTAGGTTCATTGGTTGGGGTTCGTATTCCTGTTATCGATAGGATGAGGTGTCTGGGGTAAGGTAGTTTCTTTGATATTTTCAGTTCGGCGGTTTTCGCTCTGGGGAAATGAGAAAAACTTGGCAGGAAGGGTGGCTATGTGGCGTTTTTCATGCGACGTTCGTGAGCTTGACGGCTGTAGAATATCCAAGGGTCAAAGGTGTGGTAGGTGGAGAGGAGAGAACGTTGGACCACGAATGAATCATTAACGGTGGGCGCAAGATGTCGATGTCGCCGATGGAGCTACTACGATAGCCGAGAACCAGGTCCAAGGATGGATTTTTGGGTATGTTGGTTCACATATCTTTTTTCATGGAGAGCACCTCCCGATTGGCCAATTGATCAGTACAATCAGCTTGTTACGGTACTTGCTGTCTCAGTGCTCCATGCTCCTTGGTCCATGCATCGCCATGGGGAGCTTGGACCCTATCAAAAGGTGGCTGTGGTGTAGATTTCGGCCCTGAGCCCAGACCCGAAGCCCATTTATGCATCCCCAGGGCCACTAAAACTCAATCTGGATTCATACTCCTAGCCGGCGGTGTAATTGGCCTCAGATGATCAGCAAGAAGGTAGTGTAGATGGATCGACGATGAGATCCGCCGTGCGCGATCTGTGGACAGGAAACGGTGGCGATGAGAGTAAAGATAAGGAGTTACCTCCGCTATTCCGCCACTATTCCACCCATCTCCATCTAAGACCCAGGTAGCGTTAACTACCTTACCTTAGCTTCCCCGTGCAGAGGAAGAGGTAATGCTTTATGAGTATATGAGCCTTTTGCCTGGCTCTGCTATAATGATGGAACTGGCCTGCAATCCTAACTATAGGGAACCAGTTGGGAGCTCATGTGGCTTGTCCATGAGGGAGCTGAGGTGGAGGTCGGACGTGAGGTATTTTTCTCCTTGCACTGAAGCAAAGCTGGTAAGGTAGGCAAGGTAATGGTGATCTGATTGACGTATTTTCGTATTGGGAGCAATGGCGGAGGTCTGTCATAGCCAGAGCGCACAGGCAGCTATGTCATCGGTAGACCGGTAGACCGGTAGACGACCGTTCCATGCTGTGGGTTTCCTCGTTACGAATCGGGTGGATTCCATAATTTGCCATACAGCAGGCTGTGACGTCCGAGGCTTTCCTACGCTGCCTGCAATTGTGGGTAAGGAAATCCATTCCGGGAAAGAGGTGACAAATTTCTATCCAATCTGCGATGAATTCCATAGCGTGCATGAAGCCATGAAGTCAAAAGTGGGGCGCGCCATCTGCAAGCATTCTGCTGCATCCCTCCAAGATCTCCGGTAACCTTGGGTAGCTTTTTCGCGTATCTCGCAGCTGAAAGTCAGATGGCTAGCGTGCAGACAGTAAACCAGATCCACCAATTACACATCTCTTCTAGTGAACGTCAGATCTCCGGAGCTGTCTGGGCCCGAAGCTAATCTGGCCAAACCCCCCTCCCTCCAGATCTGCAGCTCAGGCTTGGGCCCAAATCTGATCGGCCCCAGTACTAATGAGTGCTAAGGTCTGCATCAAATTACCCAATTGCAGCTCCGATTTCCCAGGGGGATAAAGCTTACGAGTACGAAGAGGAAAGGCTTTCGCACAAAGCACGACACCCCCGACCTTCCCGTACTGCTAGGTTACTTAGTTACTTTGCGCACTGCTCGTTCCCGTGATGAACGTGTACCCGAGCTGCTCCTGACTACCCAGCTGTTCGTTTCCCTTATCATCACGCGCTTCCGTCCCCTCCCTTCCTTTCTTCCTTCCCTCATTCTTCTCCCATTCCATCTCTCACCAAACATCGTCTTTGCTCTCGTATGATAGAAGAGAACAATTCTTTTGTTATTGTTCTACAGTCAAAGCAGCTCACTTTACTGTTTGTTGTTGCTCTTCTAACCGATTTAGCGTCGGCTCCAGCCAGCAGTCCCGAATACGACGGCAGTTGCATAACGTCTAATCCCGACTTTGCCTGATCGATCCGGGCCCGCACCGCCCGGGCAATCGAAGGACCCTCTATATCGACAAAAAGCAAAACACCCATAAGATTGCTAAAACTGTCTCCTGTTCTCCGTCATAGCTACAAATTCTCCTCTTAAACACTTGCGACTCTTCCCAAAACCCTTTCCACTTGTTCGCGTCGCTACTTGCTTGTTTCAACGTTGTCGCCCGCATTTCGCATCATATCATTCGCCTGCAGCAGAAGTCTTGTCTTATAATCAAGCTCGCTCGCTGCTTCTCCATATTATTCGCGGACAATCCTATCATACCCCAGGTTCGCTCCCGTCGCCCAAACTGTCGCACAAACCTTGTCAAGCCAAAACAATCACCTTCCGTGGTCAACATTACAAATAACGAAACACTATCACCATGCCTCCACAACGAACCATACCCTCCAAGGCGCTGAAGACTGAGCGCACGCATGAAGAGAACCAAGAGCGGTATGGCACATGACCCAGTTCCTTCTTGACTCTGTTCTCATTGCAATATAGTGCCTACATCGCAGCTTCCCGAAGGAGTGATCGAAGTTTAGAAGCCAGAGTAGAGTCAGCGCGACGAGCCTCCGAAATACATAAGCGACGAACCGGTCGCTCATTAAGAGTCACTGAACAAGATGTGGTGAATGAGGAAATGTACGAAGAGGAAGACGACGACCTACCCATGCAATACAGACGACTCACGGCACACCTGCAGACAGGTTCGGCCGACTTCAACAGACGGCTCTCCGCCTACCTCACAAACCATGTCGCGATGAGAAGTGCCCTCGACCAAGCCATCACGAATTCTTATGCCCAGCAATACCCAAATGCTCCGCAGTTCGCACATAACCAGAGCATGTACCCTTCACCCTTCATGACACAGAGTATGCCCCAACAGCAGTCGCCACTCACATATGGACAACCATATCCCACACCAGGCACACCAACATATCGACCTACTCATCAATCACGGCCAGCGTCAATCTCTCACAGTACTCCACACTTCTCACCTACCAACATGACTGCGCCAAGCCCTATCCAGGGTATGGGTGGTGTTCCTCAGATGGAACAGCGACGCACCTCAGGGTCATCCAATAAGTCTGCTTCGCACTCACCACATGGTGCACCAGCGACGCCGCAATCAGCGACATCAAGACCTGCACTTCAACATTCATCCTCCGCCCAAAGCCTCAAGCAAGAGGGCCAGACACAGCAGCAGCCAATGAGAGCGCCTCCACCACCATCACCACAGCAGCCACAACACCCATTCAGTAATATCGGTTACTCCAGCATGAGCCCGTTTACTACCTCACTTCCAATGGAATCCCAGATGCTCCTCGGCGGCGCTCTCGATCCGAACGATCCGATGACCCCAATGCTTATGGCTGGCAGCGAGAACATGCCTCAACCATACAACTACAACTCAAGTTCCAGTCTTCACAAACCTAGAGCCTTCAGTCAATCGTACGATGGTATGAGCGCCACTCTCGCACCCAGCGCTCTGGACATGTCACCACGTCATCAAAATTACAATCAACCATCCTCAGCGTCATTGTCGTCGGCGCTTGGAAACTTACCAGCGTTCTACGATAGCTCATTGACTGACTTTTCCAAGAACCAACTGTTTCCGGGTTCTAACAGCTCGGGAGGCAGCGGTACAGTCACACCAGGTCTCGATGGAGGCTTCGATGCTTTCATCAACCCCAACTGGGGTGAGAACGCCACGTGACAGAAAGAATTCATGACATGCTCAAAATCAAAGATCATTCACGTCTGATACTCTTAGTGGTGTTGACTGGAAAGTATGCATACGTACATTGCGCGATGAGCACGGCGTCCTGTCGTTCGTGTCGCGAAAATTGCGCAGCGCTGATCATTTCACAAGCGCCAGCAGGCTGCTCCCGCCGCTGTTTTGGTGGGGATGCACGCCTGGGCGTCTCCGTCATATTCGACCAGAACCGAGGTTTCGGCCACTTCTCAACAGGCTTATCTTTCCTCTTCCAACCGTACAAATTATTATTGAAAAACACGAAAAGAACCATCTCCACTTTACCGCTACCATGAACAAATCACATGGCTTTTTGAAGCAACGAGGGGAACGCACGTCAAAATTCGCTAATCTGGCGGTTCGTTCTGGGCCCTCGTTGGCTTAGTCACGATGCTGCACGTTTCGGTCATCTCGATCGGGGGTGACAGATGCTAGATTGGGTCTGGCATCGAGAGATTCGGGTATCTGTACCATAGAATCGGAAGCCGGCCAGGGCGAAATCATCTTGCTGCATATCTGGCAGAATATCTGTATGGTAGACGAATATCAGGTCTTAGATATTGTATGACCTAGTCTTATCAAAGGAAAAACTCCCAGAAGCCCCCAAAGTCCCAAAAGCCTATGAATTTGGACACTGTGCCTCTAGTGCCTGTACCCTACCTATGCAGGGCGTCTTGTTTCGGCAAAACCGGAATTGTTTTGTGCGCTTCCTCCGATCGCTTCGTGCTTCTCTCGTCGCGATGCGAACATGAAACCGCCCTTCCCATCTGATCTTATCGTATCTACGTCCAAAGAAACATGCACATGCGCAAACAGAAGACGCCCCCACTCCCAACGCAAGCAGAATATCTAACCTCACTTATTATACTCAATGCAAGCAAAGGAAAGGGTCCAAATATCTGTTCCTACCTTAGTTCTAACGCAAGCAAGCCAAGCAAAAGGGTCCAAAACCCCCGCTACCCATACATATATACATACATACTTACTCCGTGGAGAACTTCCATCATCCTACATCCTATCTACGATCTAAGCGAGGGGTACCTTTCCAAATGCAAGCAAAGTCAACCAAAGCAAAGCCAAGCAAAAGGGTCCAAATGCATACATACAGCGTACATACATACACCCTGCATACACCCTACGTACATACGGACTGAGCACTCCATGGAGAACTTCCACTATCCGACACCCTATCCACGAAATCCACCTGCCCTATCCTACCATGCCATGCCTGCAAAAGGGTCCAAATCTCCCTTATCATACATACATACCCCACATACCCCACCCACTCACTGACTGCCCCTGCGAACAGTACTACAAAGCGAAGGAAAGGGTCCAAACATAGCTTATCGAACATGCACCTTGCTCAGAATTTCCATAGGAAATAGAGACAACGCAAGGTCAGCTTAAGACTATGCAGGGGCAAGATAATCCAAGGCTGCATACATATACACCCATGGGGCTACTACGATATCCTAGATTTTATAGGATGTATAAGATAGATTTCCTGTCTTTCAACCCATCTCACATTTTCAGGGGTGGGTTAAATATAAGCCAGATGGAGCTCCTTCTTGGGACGCATGAAAGTACTCGTGGTAAGGATCAGGGGAAGCGTTATGGATCAGAGGAGAGGATATGAGAGTCATAAGAGGAGGAAAGATAGTTGGATATGGACGTATGGTTGGGCTACTACGGTACGTACGAAGAGTGCAGTGCTTATGAGTGTATAGCATAGAACCAATTCATCAATAAAATGCATGTGTAACCCACGCCGCGCCTACATAACATATGCATGCATACAATCATCCCATCATCATGCCCTACTCTCCAATCTCAGACACCGCCCAACCGATCTCCAAACCACACCAACCCCTCCAGCCACCCCCTCACTTCTTCCTCGCCCCCCCAGCAGCAGAACTCGGCGCCTTCGCCCTAAAACTCCCCTCAAACCCCGGCCTCTTCTTCCCCCCCTTCTTCCCCTTCCCACCCCCCTTCTTCCCACCTTTCTCCTCCCTCCTCTTCATCAAATTTATTTCCCGTTTCTTCTGCCTCCCCTCCTGCCCCTTCTTCACCCCCTCAATCCTCTCCCCCCACTCCCTCTCACTCTTCTTCTTCGCTTTCTCTTTCCTCTTCAGCGTTTTCTTTAACAGCGACGTATCATCTCGAATCCGTTCGCCGTGCGCGCGTTTGCGCGCGTTGAGCCAGGTATCTTTTTCGGTGAGCTCGGCGCGTTTGATGGTAGGGAGGGAGGAGAGGCGGGATTCTTTTTTTTGGGCGGCGAGGAGGGCGGTGTGTGGGTCGGAGGGGCCTTTGGGTTTTGTTTTGGGGGTGAGGATGGTGGTGAGGGAGGGGGTGGCGTGGGAGGTGGTAGGGGCGGTGGTGGAGGGGAAGGCGATTCGGGAGAAGGAGAAGGAGGTGAGGGGGTCGGAGGAGGAGGGGGTGAGGGGGGAGCCGGGGGAGAGGAGGGGAGAGTTGGAGAGGAGAGGGGAGCCACGGGCTATGGTTTCGGCTTGGGCGAGGCGTTCGGCTTCTTTGGCTTTTTGGCGGAGGGCTTTCTTGTGGGCCCGGCGGGCTTCTTCTTTCTGCCGACGGGATTCGATGAGTTCTTGTCTTGTGCGTGCTGGAGCGCCGTCGAGACCGTCGGCGTGGCGGGACTGGCGGAGTGCTTCAATGCGTTGGGTTAGCCGGACTTTGAGTTCTTCTGGATTGGGTTTGGGTAGTTGAGGTGGAGGTGCCTCTTTGGGAGCATTGGATACATTGAGGTTTCGGGATTGTAGGTCGTCCGGGGCTGGTGCAGCGATCGAGGAGATGGAGGACGAGCCGGAGTGGTTTATCGTCGCGTCGAAGGCAGGAGAAAGGGCTGTGGACGGTGTAGCGGTAGACGATGCATGCTCCCTTGAGTCATCTACGAGGTCTTCCATCTCGATGTTGTCGATATGACCTTCTCGCTCATCCGCTTCCTCTTCCTCGCCACTAGCATCACGAACACCTGCTGCATCCTTAGAGTCCTCCACTAATGCAGCCTCCTGAGCCTTTCGCTCTTTCTTTGCTTTGATCTTAGCTGCTTTTGCCTCATCTTTACTCTTCTTCCGCTCCCTCTTCTCTCTTTTCTTCTCTGCTTTGGCTCTTCTCTCGGCCTCTGGATCAAGCTGGGAAATACTGATGGCGCTATTCGCTTCAGGTTTGGATTGGGATGGGTTGATCGCCGTTCCCTTCTCTTCTCTCTTCTGCTTCTTCGATTGTTTTCCTTTCTTTATGGACGCTGTCATTGGCTTCTCAGGCTCTATTCCTTCTACCTCCAATACATCCTCCTCCTCTTCTCGCTTCCTTTTCCGGGCGCTGGCTGCCTGCTCTTCTAACACGTCCTTGGCACTCTTCGCATTATCGGGATCAAGTTTGGCTAGCTTCGCCGCTCGAGCCTGTTCCTTGGTCTGCTTCTTCTTTTGCCATTGATCCTAAGATAAAACATCGGATTAGCCGAGGAGATGGAACACCGCCGAAAGTACGGGTACATAGCATACACTAGTATCTTCGCCGTAGTAATATTTGGCAGGTATCAAGGATAATAGACCGTTGAAGGATTCGGCGTGACTCTTCAATCGCTCCTATGACTGTGGTGAGTACAGCGTACTTTTTGGTGATGGATATGTGCAAACCTCAAGAGTGTCGGTGCGTTCTTGCGCCATAGGTCTCAACAGAGGCATGCAGAGCCGTCAAAGCTGTACCATGAAACTTCAGAATACTAAGAATCAGAGCATGCAGACTCGTGTCGTGGGTCGACCTAACGGCGGGCGGTGCAGATGGAAAATGTTCGGTGGGTGAAATCTTGGCGAAATCTTGGCAGAACGTCTTCGGCTCGCTACGGCGTGCCACTAAGAACTGATGGTAATTCTAACGGTACCTAACCACCCAACCATTGTACACAGAAAGATTCCGCCGTTCTGAATCGAGGTTGTATATGTACAGCGATTTTTAGTACCTATGACAATGTCCCTAAGCTGAAGAGCAACAGCTTTGAAGGCTGTGTGATTTCTGTATCGCGCTGCTGGGTTAAGTTGCCTGAACTATCACCATGCGCAAATGTCCAAATCCCTCGCTATTTCACCACTCTAGATACATATTGGGAATTCCTATGCTCCAATGCTATGCAGGGTATTTGATACGCAAGATCCTCCCAATCCGTGACTGCCAATAAGAACACATTATTCTATTAATTTCACAGCGAAGAAGAAAAGAGAAAGTCCGAAGCCAGCTAGAGACAACCTCTATACCCAAGGCGCTTGTTGACGAAGAACAAGTGTTGGAGAAAGGGACCGTGGAATGTAGCAATGGCGATATGCGGCCTTGCTATGGCGAATTCGGCGCTCGAACAGCACCTTTGGAGTGTGTGACTTTGTGCGATGAGATGAGCTTGTATGTCCCAGCGTCAAGTTCCAGTCACAATGGTGAAACCACACAGGGACATAAGTTCTTCCGAAGGTCGACTTCTTCCACTTCATCTGTAGTAGTGTTTCTGTTCCTTAAATGGCTAAGTAGAAACCAAGGAGGAGTAATTCGTAGGGCGTCAGATATCGATGAAACTAAGTATGCCTCCGAGAGCCGGTGCTCCAAGATAGCGGCTAAGACTATGGGAGTCTATATTGCGTAAGCGGTGTAAAGTGGGACATTCAAGACGGAGGCTTTACCAGCCATGACCGGGAGCCTCTCTACTGTTCCAGACTTGCGTCCAATCATGATTTTGGTTGTAATTGTACTCCTGCGGATTACTGATTGTTCCGTAACTGTTTGCCGACGTTGCGAGTTCTGCCGCCTGAGTATAATCTTCCATTTCAACATCGAGAGTCTCCTTCGGCGGATCCATGAATGGATTGCGGCATACTGAATCAACAAGGCTCTCAATCAATTCCTCTTTAACGTAGACTAGGAAGTATGGCGTGGCAGGTCGCTCTCCCGGTTCTTGAACGAAAATCTCTTTCACATCGTTAACTTCAGTGACGTACCCGTCATTGTATTTTCGCCACAGCTTATTCGCAAAGTCATAAATATAGATCCAGTAATGACCGGAATTATGGAATCCCCTGTGAATGAAGACTGATTGCAATCGGTATGGAATCTGTTGATATTCACGATCGTTGAATTGGCTAGTAATGTTCGAGTTAAGATCGTTGATTTGTGAATCAATCGCTATATTTTAGTCAGTAACCCATCTGCCTGACTCAGAGAGAAGCTTACACTCCAGCTCGTCTTTGGCTTCCTTGGCAGCGTCTTCGAGATTTTGTAACAACATTGGAGAGACCTCAATTGGGTCTTCGTCATCTAGCTTAGACAACTGCTGTAAGTAGTCATGTGTGGCTTTGAGAATGTCTGGCATATTCATTCCAATCTAGAATTGCGCTTTAGTAGGGTTCTTGTGGCGTTCAGTGAAGACTTACATCAGTGGCGGTGAGCTGATCTTTACGCTTTTTAAGATGAAGTAATTGCTTCTTCCATTGCCAGCATTGTTGACGCCGCTCCAGCAGATCAGGATTGTCGGATTCCATGTACCTGTCCATGTATATAGTCTCTTTCAACTCCAAGTGGTTGTTGGATTTGAAGGATGACTTCTTAACGGGATCAAACTGAACCCTCTGGACGTGGATTTGCAGAACAGGCGGCAACCTACTGATAGAAGTATATTGTGGTTCAACGTCTCCACCTACTTCTACATCCTGCACGTCGTAGGCGCCATCCAGTGCAGCGTAGATGTCACGTGAGCCGGAAGCGACGTCGACTTTGATGTCAGACATGTATTCTTCTTTAGTCCTGATTGCGCCTGCTTTATTCTTTGTGTATGATTTCTGTTTTCCGAAGAAGAGTTCCTTTACTTGGTCGATCTGTTCTCCAGATTCGTCAAGAGCATCTGCTTTAATGGCGCACTGCAACTGGAATAAAACATTGGCGATGACTTCAGTAACATCTTGCTGGGCACCATATTCCGCTTCCTGAACAGCACTCGTATTTATTGATTTTGGCCTTGGAGGGTATGGCGGAGGACGATTTGGCGGCGCTGTAGCCACCGATGTCATTTTGTCCTCTGAGCTCCCTAATACAGTCTGTGGTGAATCTTGATCATCACTCCTTGAGTCTGGTATTTCTTTCCCTGCTTCGTCACTGGTACTTGAAGCACTCGGCTGTTCATTGATACGAGAAGGTGACGACTCTCCAAGCGGTATAAGATCGACCGATGGCGAGTATTCCCGGAATGTTGCTTTCTGTGGAGGTAAATTTTCTTTGTCTTCAAAAGCCTGTTCTTGCATATTTTTCTCGTTGTCGTCAAGTATCATTACATCGCTATCGGGAGCCAGAGGTCCATCTACTAAAGTCACGTCGCTAGAGTTATCGCTGTCGCGATTTTGCTCATCGTTAGCAACCTTTCCCTCTACGACCTCCGCGACATCGTCTAACATCTCAGAATCGTTCTGGACGCCCTCGGCTGGGGGTCCCAAGGGCCCATATACCGGTTCTCCTTGAATTTCCCCCAAAGAAGGTCGAGTGGGACTAAGCATTGACTGTCGACGAATATGTTCCTCTTTCGACGAGCTGACAAGAGTAAGACGAGCAAGTTCTGGTTCTGGCGCCACGGAAGCCTTCGATGAATTTATCATGTTGTGGAAAAGCTTTCGTAATTCTTCGACGACTTCAGAGGTCAGCAAAGATTCGCCTATTAGACGCTTCTACTCACATTGTTGTGCACGAGCAACCTCCTTTTTGGATACAATTCTAGATCCAACTCGCTTCGTCTTCAGGCTTTCTTCGTCAAGTGGCATTTTGAATTCGTCGATGCTGATGATAAGATCCCTCAGAGGCCTGATTGTGAAATAAAACTGCAGAAGGCTGTTTAAGTAACATGTATTACCAATATTTTCTAGTCCTACGGGCCAATCCAAGCGTGCGTGCTCCGAAGATAACATGCCTGTGTTAAGAAATCCTAGGAGACGATGAGAATTTCTGGCCTTTGCAATTGCCGTAAGGGCGGTCTTCAGGCTTTCCAACTGGGAGGGATTATCGGTTACGCGGACATCATAAGTCGTAAGGACCAGGTCATCATCGAGAGCCTGATCATGAATGTCAAGTAGGGCGAATGCGGTGCTGACGTCCATCTCCACCTCACCGAGCGTACCGGTCTCAAGATAATTCCGTAAAGCCTTGCTGTTACGATGACTAGCTATTAAAGAGAGAGCATGCCGTGCTGTGGTTTCGTCTTCAGATCTTTCATGAACTTTTACCGAAAACATGGTAGAAATGAAGTCGTCAGTTGTTGTTTTTTCGGCACCTAGAAAGGCAAGAGCTTGTTCATAATTGGTGACAGTCTGGGAAGCCACGCTCTGGATCGCTTGACTCCCACGATCTTGACCAATGACTTTCAGAGCCCTTCGCATTTCTGCCTCTTGCTTTGGAGCGTCAGCAATCCTAGAACGAAAGGTACCGAGAATTATATTGTCTTCCAATTGAGCTTGAGCATCAAGCCCGAGCTCTTTATATGCAGCTCTGATGTCCCGGTAGCTTAACTTTTCATCGGAAGCCTCTATTGCTACCTGGGTCGCAAGCTCTTCACTGTTACGGCCAGCTGCGATTCCCTGGAGGCATTCGAGGTAATACGAAGTGTTATCACTATCTATTAGTACCTGACGTTCGTAAGCGAATTTGATGAGATCGTCATGAAAGTTTTCGATAGCGCCCAGTCCAGCGTAATAACTAGATAGACATTTCTCAGTATCTACATAGTTCAGAGAACTAGGCGGCTAAACGACTTACGGATGTTCCTGGGTGCCTGAAGCTTGATCGTTCCTCCGGGAACGTGTAGTCTGCTTGTCTTTGCTAAATTAATGGGAGTTCAAGGTCGGTGAGAGATCACGTCTCACTCACATTCCACACAGCCTAGTAAAGCCTTAAGGTCCTTTGAAGTAGATGACCAGTCTGTTGTGGGCTGGTAATTGATGCTCCGCCTCTCCGCTTCAGATTCCTTAGACATAAGCACATGTATTTCCTTTTGGATATCATCAAGTCGGATATTGATCGGATTTGTGAAGGGGATATGCGCTGAAGGCTCGGGCTGTGGCGGCAGCCACTCTTCGCCCTGTAAATTGTTAGCTAAATACACACATCCTTGGCCATATCCAAGTACCTCTCGGCAGAAGCCAATGTATTCAAGCATATCAGCGCATGGATCTCCGAGGTTCAGCATCCATCTCTTGTTTTGCGCTTGGATATGTTTCTTGACACCATGATCGTTCAACGCATTGGTGATGTATCTTTGGGTCATCTCAAGTACTTGAATGGGCTTTGGGATGCTATGACCCTCAAGTCTTTCCGGGTCGCTTGCGATAGCTGCTTCGGCTCGTGTTTTAATGATATATGGATCAGTTAATTGGGCGACCCAGTCCGGTGAAAGTCTTGCAGGACTGAAACTGATTATGAGCTTTGCTGAACAATGAGATGCGGAACATCGAAACTCCTGAATGTCCGTCCACGCAAATCCCTGATTACCGACGGGAAGGACTGTACCCGGCTGCCGAGGTTTTGACAGGTCTGGCATATGTAAAAAATGATGGAGTGGCATGTCTAAGGAAGGGCAGCTCTCAAAGAAGGGAGGGTCTTCACTGAAGTCGATAGAGACCTCTAGATGAGATCGACATTCAGTGCAATATGCTGCTATGGTCCATGACGATGTCGCATCACTAGGGCGACCGTCCTCAGGCAGACTGCTTTGATTTACTTTCATTGACCACTTGTGTTGACAGCTACCTTTGCCGACGGACGGTGGCGGCGGGGTCTTCTGGTCCTCATCATGGCATGGTATGTCTGTAAGGACGTTGAAGCCGGTCGGTGGAGGTTTACGAGGGTCGTAAGCATAGAGGTCTTGAAGAAGGCGAGGAGCAGTCTTGCCTAGATAAGTGAGTAAATCAGCAACCAGTTCGAATGCGGGCAGCTCGGCTACTACCTCCTCTCAGGTGGATGTTCATGACTCTTGTAGCTCAACCTGGCATGACTTCTCTATTAGAGAAGCCGTCTCTGAGACCGACCTATAGAAGAGCAATAGAGGTTGGCTATCAGCCAGACGTTTGTAAAGCCCTAGCCAACATCATCCGTTTCACCCTGAACGAGCAGTTGTATAAGCTGCAGGGGGATCGTCTGGGGTAATAGTGCAGCTTTCAGAAGTTGGGTCCTCAGAATGAGTAAAGGCGCGGTAGTGATAGCTCAGTTCGCTTAACGTAGATTCTAAGAGCATAGAGCAAAAAGTGTTAAATTCTGCTGTTTATGAGCTCTGCCAGCCTAGCATAGGCTCCAGAGCAGCAGCTAAGTGCGGACACAGAGCTTCAGGAGTCTTGCTCATGCAGATGATGGCTGCACAGAATCTTAGTCGGCTCTCGAAATCCTTCTATCGCAGAGACTTTGATCGAAAGAATATGTATCCATGTGGAGGTAAATAGGCGTAGTTTACCGCCAAAAGTGCTATCACAGACAAGCTCTTTTCATCGGCCAAATCGGCACGCGGCCGCCGCGCCAAGCCCAGCCCAATGCTAAGCCTTTCCGTCCGCTACCAAATGCTAATGTACCTTACCTCAGATACTTCACACTCTTTAGCTCCTCAGCTTCAGCATTCCGGCTCGCGTCCGCTAATGCTACCCTCCAAGTAGACTAACTGGAGACTGAAAGGCGCGGTGCTTAGTTGTCTATGGCGCCCAATGATGAGGCGGAGCAGGAGGTTTACCAACCGAAGGACGCTGTTGCCGAAGGTATCCGCACAACCCTCATCACGGGAGGAGCAGGGCTTTTCACCTCAGCAATCCAAAATACCCTCACGAGGCAGAATGTGTCGGGGTGGGGGGTGTTTACACGAACAGGAGGAACAATCGGAGTGTTTGGTTCGCTCTCACGGAGCATGTAAATCTACAGGCGCAAAGACTAACAATGAATGCAGCCGCCGCTGGTGCAGCACACGGATTTGGAAAAGCTGCAGCTGCAAATCTACGAGAGAAAGATGATAGTTGGAATCCAGCAATTGGAGGATTCTTGTCTGGGGCCATTGTCGGACTGAGATGTGAGGTCCACGCTTTCAAGCCAGGAATACATATACTGAACGTGGCGGAGTTGGCACTATGCCAATGACTTTAGGCTGTGGTGCTATCCTGGCTGTGATACAAGGTGTCTTTGACTACGGTGGAGGGAAGTTCTCAGGGTATGACAAGGATCCCAACGTGGATGAGTACGAACGGAAGGAGTATTTGAGGAAAAATAGGAGAAGACCGATACAGGAAACATTAGAACAACTGGGAGAGGGCAGAGGTACGCAGGACATAATCTTCCATGCCAAAGCCCTACTTTGACATCTGCTTCATAGGTATCTATGGTCCCGGTTATCAAGAACGACGAGCTGCTCGGATAAAGGAAAATTACGGAATCGACGTTCCTCAAACTTAGACGAATGCGCTAGGTTGGCTAGATCGCATTCCAATGTTGTACAGAGATAGCAGCTTGAGGCATTTCCGCGTGGACGTTACGGTGTCGTAAACAGATCCGTGATACCTTGCGCGAAGGACTCTTGATTGCAATGAACTGCCCGGCACCACAAATGCCCTTCTGACCTACCTAGTACTTGTACCAAGCACTGTAGCTTACAACTCATGACCTCGAATGATTAGAACCACTGTCAAGTTAGAGGTCAGTGGCGAAATTTCGTAGAGAGGGTTTCGATCACATAAAATGTAACCCGGCCGATGGTGTCAAAAATTGCCACGGGCAACTACCAATCTCTCGACTAGAAACTTCCAAGCTCCTCCTGCGCCTAGTCTTCTTTCATCATTTCTTTCTTCATGGCTATGCCTACGGACACTGCCAATGCACCTGTGAACATAGTATCCGCAAAAGAGCAATTCCTCCGCCGCTTCCCACTGGAGGAGACCAGTAGGCTCCCAACTTATCTTTCACCAGTTCCTTAAATTGATAATTGTGTCCAGCTCTTCAAGAGCAAATGAGCCGGCTTAAAGATGGCACATTACAAGAGCTTGATCAGGCTAGTCTCGTCGCTCAATGTCAGGATACAATCTCACGAATGTCGAACGACGTGAAGGATGCATCGAGCTACCTTCCTGCCTACGACCAGCGCACCTATTCTACAGTACACACAACCCACATTCATTTTCAAAGGAACGCTGATTGAACCGCCAGCTTGCTAGGCAATCAAGAATCTAAGGGAAAAGCTACAAGACATTCGCACGGCCTCTACGCCGAAGCGCAAGTTCGCGTTCAAGAAGCCCGTGTCGCAGAGGGAATCTACTTCGTGCCCAAACGACGGCGTGAAGGGCAGTACTACTCGAGGACAAGACTTCTCCCACAATAGACCGACTGCTACAACCTCTTCCCAACTTCATCAGAACGCTGTACCCGATTCAAGCGAGGATGGCTATGGGACTACTGTCGCCCCTGTAGCCGAACCTCGAGCGCCTGACTCCAGCCACTCCCAAGCCATAGCCATCTCTTCGATCTCCTATAACCGATATATCCTCGCTCCATCAAGCATACATCACGGGGCATCCGCCGTCATCAAGGACATTCACCACAGTGTAATTGATTTATTTACCCCCACAAATCTTGCTGGAACGTTCAAGACTATGACAATCAGATCTGTTTCGGAGAGCCTTCTGCTGTGTGGCAGTGTTAGTGGAGCAGTACACATCACTGGTGTAGACCACGGTACGCTTGTCATTAACAGTCGACAAGTGCGTATCCATAAGTGCAGGGACTGTGTTCTATATCTACGGTGTACTAGTAGACCCATCATTGAGGATTGTAGGGACATACGGTTTGCTCCTCTCCCGGCTGTCTACGTAAGTTCACTCATGTGCTTTGATGACTGGTGTGGCGTTGGATTGATTATCACCCTAGGATGCTGAATTCTCAGAGTTCACAGATTCCACAAATCTGTGGGACCAGGTGGATGACTTCAGATGGCTAAAGGCTGAACATAGCCCTAATTGGAGTATTTTAAACCCTGATGATGATATTGCCGTTAAAAGCGAAGCATGGCATGAAATCACTGTTGGTATGGCTGCAAATGCAGATCTGGATGATGTGTTGAAGGCTGCGAGGGTCATCACTTAGGACTCAAACCAGATGCTAGAGATGGCGCATCCTTCCATGCTACTTTCAGTTGCCTCATAGCAGATGTATTCCGTCAGCACTGTTAGCAATCTCATATTCAATCGGCCTCTCAAAGATGTTGCCGAGTGCGGTATGCACCTAGCTCAAGCTGTCGTGCAGTTGAGGTTAGTCATCCTTACCTAATCGCTATCTGCCTTCGGCGGTCTCGCTGCTCAGCCTGATCATCGCATTTTAAGGAACCTTGTCACGGAAAAGCATTCTTACAAGAAAGCAAAACACTATGGCAGAAGCTTTCGCGGCATTGGGTGTTGCGGCTAATATTGTCCAATTCATCGATTTCGGCGGCAGAATCCTCTCTGAAGGCTACAGACTTCATAAGTCCAAAGTAAGTCCAAGCAAGAACGAGGAGCTCGAGAGCATCGCCCTAGACCTGAAAAAGCTCCACAATGAGCTTCAATGTCCAGGAAGTGAGATATCCCAAGCACCTACGCCAAATGACATCCAGCTTCAACGACTCGCCGAGCAATGTAGGGACGTGTGCCTTGAGTTATTGGCGGCTCTAGAGAAATTGAAGAGTGTTGACCCGTTGGGCAAAGGGAGGAGCTTCCGCGTAGCACTGACGACTGTATGGGGTGAAAGCAAAATTAAAAGTCTGCAAGGGAGGCTTGATGAGTCTAGGCAGGAGCTCATTGTTCGTATACTGATGTCGTTTCGGTGAGCAAGCCTGTCTCTGGTTGACGAAGCCGTGTGTAATGCTTGCAGCGAACAACTGAGAGGATCTATGAGCAAGCAAACAGACGTCATGGACCGTATCACTAATCTTGATCTCAATACCCAAGGACTGGGTGAGAAGTTCCTCGAATACATCCAGGATGCGACAAAATGGAAGGCGGATCTCATTCGCGCAATTCACCAAGAAAGGGTCCCTCCTGGTGATCGTGCACAGCACGACCACGGGTGTCGATCAGAAAGGCGTGAGAAGCTGCAGAGAAATCTGATCGCTAGCCTATGTTTCTCCGAAATGACGGACAGACATAATCGAATCGTTGAGGCCCACGAGAAGACATTTCAGTGGATTTTCCTCCCAGGTTATGCCTGTCAGCAAAAATGGACCAACTTTTGCGGATGGCTGGAGGGAAAATCTACGCTTTACTGGGTTACCGGGAAAGCAGGGTCCGGAAAGTCAACCCTAATGAAGTACCTCCATAGAGACAAGCGCACTATGGATCGTCTCAAGAAGTGGGCTCCGGATGTTCCACTTGTGACCGCAGCCTTCTTTTTTTGGAACTCTGGTACACAGATGCAGATGTCTGAGAAGGGATTTTTAAAATCGATGTTAAGCCAAGTACTCACGAAGCACCCGGCGCTGATACCACGTATCTTACCTGAACGCTGGGAAACATTTGATCTCTTCGGTCACGATGAATCTATATGGAGCGAGCCAGAATTACGGCGAGCTTTCAGACTGCTCGCGAGGAACGAGTCTCCAGAAGCCAAATTTTGTTTCTTCATCGACGGGTTAGATGAATTCGAGGGGGATCATACGAATCTTATAGAACTGATCAAGGAGATTGGGTCATCTTCCAACATCAAGATTTGCGTTTCGAGTAGGCCATGGGTCCTTTTCGAGGATGCATTCAAGCACAAACCCAGCCTCATGCTTCAAGATCTTACTTACCCTGACATCATAAAATTCATTGACTCCGCTTTCCATGACAAGCCGGAATTCGTTGAGCTCGAGAAACGAGAATCCCAGTACGCAAGTGGACTGCTTGAAGATATTGCACAGAAATCAGCGGGTGTGTTCCTCTGGGTCAGCCTCGTAGTTCGGTCGCTACTAGCAGGGCTAGTCAATGGAGACAGAGTCTCGGATCTCCAAAGACGACTAGCTTTGCTACCGCCCGATCTAGAAAACCTCTACGAGAAGATGCTCAATAGCTTGGATCCTTTCTACTTAGAGCATGCCTCCCAAATTTTTCAACACGTTCGAGCAGCGAAAAACCCACCAAGTCTCCTTTGCTTATCATTTGCCGATGAGGAGCCTGAGTTCGTCCCCCAAATGAAAGTACAGCCTCTTTCCGAGGATGAAAAGTTTTCTAGGGCAGATATAATGAGAAGGCGGTTGAACAGTCGTTGTAAAGGTCTGCTGGAGGTGGGTCCAGCTGTCTCGGCAGTTTCAGAGGCTCTTGACACTGGAGATGTGTCGCTCATTCAACATCCCATGTCTGTCAACAATCGTCTCGCTGAGGGAATCTCCCTAGCAGATTTCACTGTGCAATATCTGCATAAAACTGTTAAAGATTTCTTAGAGATTCCCCATGTGTGGGACCGAATCATGCTGGCTGGTCCACGCACTTACGATCCGCACCTAGCTTTGTGTAGGTCCTTCATTGCACAACTCAAATGTCTGGATCCTGGTTCTTCCCATACAGAGGCATTCCGGCAGACCGTCAGCGCGTGTATGTTCTACGCTTGTGTTGCCCAAGATCGACCCGAAGAAGGCCAGTCGGCCCATTCTTTGGTAAGCCTCGTCGACGAAATTGATCGTACTGCCACAAAGTTCCACGAAGAGTCATTTGTAGAGCCATCTTGGCCAAACATGGTATTTTCATATCTATATCCAGACCTCGATATCAAGCCTAGCCTTAGTTTTTTATCATTTGCGGTCAGGCTGGGACTTCATACCTACGTCGAGGCCAAAGTGCACTGTGGCTGTCTTACCCACGACACATATGGCGTCGTGCCTCTGCTGAGCGACGCTACTTGGCCTTGTAAAGAATATGAGCAATCAATCTTCAGTATTAAATTCCCAAGTGTCAAAATGGTCAAGATGCTCCTCAATCATGGAGCTGACCCTAACATGGTTTCCTTAACCGAGGAACAACGTATGACGATTACAGTGTCCTCTCAGAGCATCAATACCGTGTGGCACGATCTTCTTAAACATGCTCGATCTGTAAAACACAATGGAGATAGAGGCGGTGATAATAGTTGGGCAGAGGTGATATATTGGTTCCTAGTGTATGGTGCGGACGCTGCCGTGGATTTGGGATCCGAAATTCGCTTACTGTTTAGGGTCTACCTCTTTGAGGATCATTACAACCACGTGTTGGCTATATTGAAAGCAGGGAAGCGCCGAACCTGGTTAATAAAGAAGAAGGAGAATCCCAACTTGCACTCTTCAGGGCATTTGAAATACTGATCGACTTTCGACCGCGGGTCGCTAATCTCCCCGAACGAAATGAGTCAGCGAAATAGCATATTCCGTCCTTAGAAAAGGCGTTCAGGAAGACTTTAGGGGCGCGATCTGGTAGGCTTGATAATTTTGATCTTCATATAAGATTATACCTACAAAGTAAGAAAATGCAGCATAGGCCATAAATATACGAACGAGAACCACTGAAGCCATATTGCTCGAATTTTCAAGACCTTGATTCCTTACTCATACATTATTACCGCCCACCCAAAACAGCCTGTCGCCCATACAAACTCCGTCGCCACAGTGGACCGGAGAATAGTCCTTAACATTGTCGCCTGCTAAGAATTAAGGATTCTCTAAAAGCATGACTTGTGCTACGTTCTCTTACTCTAATATACACCCTATCGCCTTCCCAACTCTATAAGTATAACAACTTCTATCCTATAAGTATAATTACTGCTATTCTATACGTACAATAACCTCTATTATATAAATACAATAGATTCCATCCTGCAAGTACAACAATCCCCAAGCTTCAAGTACAGTAACTTCTATTTTATAAGTACAATAACTCACATTCCTAAATTATTACGCCCACTACGCCAAAGACTCAAATTAAACCTCCTCCCCCACCACCCACTTACCCCATCACAACCTCTATCCCCCCACAGAGTAAAAAGCATCAACATTCCCATACGGCTGGTCTCTAACACTCTCTCCAAGCCAGCGCTGCAGCATTGGTGGATCATTATGACTTGACGGGTTCGATGTGCGGTGCTGGATGCTACTTTGCTTGGAAGTGATTGATTTTTCGACTCCCCAATCGGCGCGGGCTATAAGGTGCTCATTGCGAGGTGAGAATGTGTGATTGGAGGCTGTCTTGAAGCTTAGGGGCTGGATGGTGTTAGTCTCATTTTTTGTTCGATGGAATGGTGCATGGGGACATATACTGCATCTTGCTGTTTTTCTGTTGACGCACTCTGCTTCACTGCCTCCGGCCGGGGCTGACGGTTGTGCATTTTTTGTATGGGGTAATGGGTGGTGAGTTCGGGTCTGTGTTACGGTCTGAGATTTTTCACGTATGCATAGAGTAAATTAGGCAGTAGACTTCGAGGCTGTTCGATGACTTCTGTGAGCGATTTGATGTTGAAATTCATATTTATACGTAGACGCCGATTTTATATGCCCCAAAGCTGAACCTCATCCGCGCGTTCGGACGAATGTTTTGGTCCATGTGGCGAGAACGCCTGGACTGTGCAACTGTTTGTGTCAGGCTGCAGTAACCACATAGGTGGAGGGTTGTAAGTGATTACAGGCGGCATCGCCTAGGACACTTTTTACCACAGGCGTGAGCGTCTTGATGAAACGGTGATAATAATCAACGCCAGCTGCTACTCAGCCTCAATCATACGGCACTCTCATATGGCACTCTCAGCGTACTTCGATATTTCAAATCATTATGCAGTCCATTGGCTCATCCGGGTTGGTGCTATGGATGAAACCTGCATGTCAGATGTCGCAAGTGGCGTTCTTACTCAGAGCCGCATTACTAGAACCCACCCGCAAACAGCAAGAATATATGCTGACTAGAGGCATAAAGCCAGTCATTGAAGATTATACCAACTCCAGCAGTATGATGCAGATCACCCTGTAGCGAGTGTGAACGAAATATGTGATCAGCAATAAAATAAGAAAGATCTGTATAAAAGAAGAGACGCAAAGTCCCGTATGGAAGGATGCGGAACAAAGAATACTTTATTCACCTAAGCTTTTGAGCCGCAAACGTCAGCCCTTCGGCTCGATCCAGGGTGGATCGACAGGCGGCGGTGATGATTAAGGAAAAGTGTTATCAACAGCAATGAAGCCGTTATGCAAACGGTCTCTCGTACACGAGTCCAAGAAACCCATGCTTGTAAGAGTCGAGAGTCACCTAACTCACTGACATCCAGCAATGATGGGCCAGTGTTGGTGAGATGAGTTGACTCCCTGCCACGGGAACAAATGGGTTTGCAACAGATATGCAGGAGGGAGTGGAGGGCATGCGCAATTGGCCATGGTCGAGGGACTGTACCGAGAGCGAGAGCGAGGACGCTATTGCAGAAGAGATCGGATGTGTGACGGATGTGCAAGAGAGCTGGGATGGGTGACATCCAGTTGGCTGTGCCGAGGGCTGAATGGTACAAGATGGCTGATGACGCGGCCTGCATGTGATTGGACGGTGTTATCGTAAGTGAGCCTCAAAACACTACCCTGACAGATCCTTTTCAGAGTTGGAGGGCCGATAGCTTTCTCCTTCTCTTTCGGCTGTTCTGCTTTGAAATCGCTGCTCAGAGCGAAGGGAACAGTGCCATTTCGAGCGTGAGCTGAGGAATTCTTTCAGCAAACAGGCGGCAAAGTCTCCAAGACTGCTTCATCAAAGGTGGCGAATAGCCCCGTGCAGGCAGCAGATCCCTAGCTCAGGCTCGAATCCAATGGGGGTTATCCATGATTGAAGATACTTACCAAGCACAGATCGCATTGTAATTAGAGAATCGGTAGCAGCTTGTGGCCAATGTTAGTAGGTTGATAATACGAATTGAAGCACGTCAAGGGCATCGTGCCGCTTGCAATCGATGGTGTTTTGGAATGATATCGAATCAAAATCTAGACATCTGCCAGGACTATAGATATTGAGGTCTTTCGCAGCTTTCTAGGAACGCAATTTTGGCGAGATGAACGGATCTGATGGTGCCTGCCTCATGCGATCTGCGCCTCTTTCTTCTCCTAGACCAAAGCTTGAGCCTTCTGCACATCTGCGTGCTTCCGAGCGTCGGCAGCCTCATAAGCCTTCCGATAGACACGCAAACCTTCCGAAAACAATTGTCGCCTGGGCTTCCACCCCGTGTCCCTTCTCAATTTTCCGGAATCCACCCTAGTTACGTGTGGTTAGAACATCTCCTGATGGCCGCATGAAGTATTTTCAGACAAGTCTGCGGGTACCTGCCTAACAAAGAATTCTACGATCATGGTAGAATACGAAAAGCCAGAAAGATAGAACTTACCATTGGCTAAATCCAAGGACCGACTGCAACAAGTCGAATTGTATTTTCTCCCGCACAGGCAAGAATTTCACTCCATCTGCAATCTTATACTCCTCAACGAGAGCATTCGCAACCTCTTCCAGCGTCTCATATCGATCTCCCGAGATGTTGTAGCATTGGCCCTTCACCACTTCCCGGTCGGCCTCCGCAATGGCAACATAGGCCTCAGCACAATCATCCACATGGGTTGCATGCATGATAGTTTTCTGATCAGTCGCAATCTCCAAAACACCTTTCACAGCAGCTTTAGCAGCTAGGTCGAACATTTGGCCATAGTAACTGCTGCTGTAACCATAGACGGATGTCGAACGCAAGAGTACCGCATCAAAAAAATCCTTGTGATCAAGCACTTTGATAGCATGAGACACCCTGTCGTCGAGGAACGGCGGAGGTTTCAGAGCCGATTTCTCTGTATGCGGTAGCAAAAATTGGGAGCCATGCAGTCCAGTCGTTCCATAATCTTTGCTTCCGGAAGTGAACAACACCAGAGGTCGGACACCATTCCTGTTAGCAATAGTTGCCAGAACACGAAAGAGCTCAATGGTGTTGTTGAAGTGGGAAGCATAATCTGTCATCTGTTCTGTCACGGAAACAATGACATCAAACACAAAGACTCTGTTCTGGTTGTCTAGTTTGATGACGAAATGTTTGTCGTCAGCGGAGCCGAGTACGGCGATGATCTCTTCTGCTCTGAGTGCTGGTCTCGTCTCAGCATTCCGGACGAGCCCCCAGGTAGTCCACCCTGCTCGCACAAACGCTTTGGCGACCGCATTGCCTGTTTTACCAATCAATCAGATGAGGTTCAAGCCTCGACGCGAGAACCTACCTATGTATCCGTTTGCACCTGTCACCAAAACAGTCTTTGCTTTGGAAGTGGACATTGTACGTAGCTGTTCTAAAGAATAAAGCAGGGCAGCAGTCAAACTGTACTTTGCGGTGTAGGTCTGCGGTCAATGAAGAGTTGGATGTTTGCCAAGGCTAATATGGCAAAACCAGGGAACCCACTGCTGTATACATGCATGATTGAATTATAGATTTTTCTACTCGAAATGATTAAACATCTTTAGTGCTGAATGCCGCCTTGGAAAGTCTCGTGGAAGCCTGGAGGAGGCCTGCAAAAGGTGTGGCATGGACGCCCATCAACCAATCAACATATCAAGCAGAAGGCTTAATTAAGTCCAGCTTAGAGTGCTAGTACCTTAAGGATTAAATGATTACCAGAGCATCTCAATCCTAACCGGTGTGCAGATCACATATAAATGCCGAGATATCATTAGAGTCGTGTAGTGTGGGGGGAATAAAATTAGCAGCTGATATGAAAACTCTTACACCTGCATTTAGGAGTCGAGCTCTGTTCGGCCTGTACTTAGGGGCAAGGCGTCAAACCCGTTAGGCTAGCTATGGCGCCGAAACGTGGCGGTTAACGGCGGGGCATGGACCCTAAGCGCAGGTTTTGGCGGGGTGTTTACGTTTTGCCGATCAATAGCTGCAGTGTTTTTCCAATCTTTTGGTCCGCTTAGAGGAATGCTCTTGTGATATAAAATCTGACTGTCTTTACCTCTTTCTTTCTCACTCGTTTCCTATCCCATTGTTTCAACATAGCATAATACTGGAGTCTTCCAGATACCCTTTGTTCCTTTGCTTAGCAAGAAAATTGTTCGCTTCGATATTGCTGAATACTGGTACTGCGTACATCACTCGACCGTCTGCTTAAAGCTGTACACATTCCACCTGATATCCAACTGTACGCTCTCAGCATGACTTCTCCTTCCACTATCGCCCCAAGATTTCTGTCAGCAGGCAACGAGCTCGGTGTAGTAGCAGTCGGTTTCTCAGGCGGGCAGGTAAGCCGTTCCAACCTCCCCAACCCTCCCACCCCCGCTAACCCTCATCTCCCAGTGCAAACCCGGCGTCGACGCCGCCCCCTCAGCTCTCATAGAATCTGGCCTCCTAACTCAACTAAAAGACGATCTCTCCTACACTCTACACCATGACGACACAGTCCACACATACTCGAACCTTCTCCCTTCCCAAGACCCCCCTCACCGCAACATGAAAAACCCCCTCGCCGTCTCAGCCGTAACCCGCCAACTATCCACACAAGTCTACTCGCACGCCCGCCACGGCCGCCTCGTCCTCACCCTCGGCGGCGACCACTCCATCGCCATCGGCACCATTGCTGGGACGTCTCGCGCGATAAAAGAGCGGCTTGGGAGAGAGATGGCGGTGATTTGGGTGGATGCGCACGCTGATATCAATACGCCTGAGACGAGCGAGAGTGGGAATATTCATGGGATGCCGGTTGCGTTTTTGACGGGGTTGGCGAGGGAGAAGGGGGCGCGGGAGGATCTGTTTGGCTGGTTGGGGGAGGAGCCGTGTTTGAGTTTGAAGAAGTTGGTGTATATTGGGTTGAGGGATGTTGATAAGGGAGAGAAGAGGGTTTTGAGGGAACATGGGGTGAGGGCGTTTAGTATGCATGATATTGATAAGTATGGCTCTCTCCCTCTCTTCTTCTGTGTTGTAATTTTTGGTCCATTTGTGGTTCGGGGTCTTGAAATGCTAACCGGACATAGACATGGTATTGGAAGGGTTATGGAAATGGCGTTGGGACATATCGGAACTGACACGCCTATCCATCTGTCCTTCGACGTTGATGCTCTGGATCCGCAATGGGCGCCTAGCACTGGGACGCCGGTAAGAGGTGGTCTAACGCTGAGAGAAGGCGATTATATTGCCGAATGTGTGCATGAAACCGGTAGTCTGGTTGCTATGGATTTGGTTGAGGTCAACCCCTCTCTTGAGGCGATGGGAGCTCAGGAAACGATACGGGCTGGCTGCTCGTTGGTGAGGTGCGCGTTAGGTGATACGTTATTGTGATGATTATGCAGCACTTGTGTAGAAAATTGTGGTTATGAGCGTCATGAAAGATTCATACATGGCCATGACGAAGATTGCGTAGAGCTAGACCTTTATGCGAAATATTAATAGATTTATAAAGATGAGATCATCAAATTTCCCGTATTATCTCTATCCTGAGATACATTTTCGTGCAATCTGTACAAAATAAGCTAGTAACAGCCTTGTACAAGCCAGCCAAAACGCAACGGGGAGGCAACGCAACAAATAGACGCGGGGTATCACAGCTCCAACCGACACCCACCTATCACATGTCGGATCCTCTATCCTCTCGCCATCATCATCCCCGGCGAAGTTCTCCCCACCACCCCATTTTTCCTCTTGCGTCTGTAAATGAAGACGATAACCGCGGCTCCTATGATGAGGACGCCAAACGCCGCACCAACGCCTGCGCCTGCGCTTGCACCTTTGCTTACTCCACCCGAAGATGACGAGGAAGCTTGCGACGTGCTCGTTGTAGTACTCCCTGCGGAAGAGGTAGGTAAGGTAGTTGTTGTTATGGTTGGCCTTGTTGATGTTGGAACGGCCGAAGCGGACGTGGCACTCGTCATCGTCATCAACAGAGAGCTTGAAGCCGATGATAGGATAGACAAGCCGGCATTGGCATAGTAAGCGCTCAGATCGTTCGTCGGAGTTGGTATGATAGCTGTGTTGGAGTAGGATAACATTTCGATGCCCTGGTTGGCCGCGCAGCAGTTTGTATTATTGAAGTTAGGGCAGAATGTGCCGTCGCTGCAGTTAGTGAGTTTGTTCCAGTTGAAAAACCCGCCTGTGGGTGTTATTTTAGTGAAGAGAAAAGAAGAGGAGACCGGAGAGAGTTTTGCAAAGGAGGTGAAAGTGAGACGGACTTAGGGGCAATGGGCAATCGTCTGATTGCCAGGTTTGGTCTGTACAAGTGCCGACAACCTGTTCATTTGTTTGAGTGAGACAATATATGTTCGTGCTGCAGATGTATCCTGGTCCACAGCAAGTACTGTTAGAGGCATCTGGATCGCAAGGGACATCGTTGACTGTTTGCTGTCCATTGGAATAATAGCACGCTCGGATTTGGCCCAAACAGACATGGACCAGGGAGAGTAAGGTGACGAAGCCGAGAGCGTGCATTGCGCAGGTTTGCATCAATTGACCATGAACAGCTGTAAAGTTGTTCGCGAGACGGGAAGACGGAGGAGAAAGGCTCAAATGCCTTCTAAAGTCCTTTTCAGCTTGGGGGGGCGTTTGGGCGCACTATCAGGCGCCGAAGACTCGGTGCAGATAATGGTCCTCTGAAGGACTGACTTGTGGAGTTCTTCTCGCCTAGTGACCTGAGAGCTAACCAGGCCGAGTTGGTAGTAAAGAACATCCGACAGGACCAAGAACTTATGATAGCTCTGCGCTAAATGGTGAACTGAGGTCTGCTGAATCCTTCGATACCGAGATGCAGGGTACGCCCATTAACAATGGAGCAGCCATGCCCTCGATAGCTAGTATTGATATAGTTAGAGTGTTGTTGGATTCCGTGTAGCTTGAGGGTGTGATAGCGGAACCAATTGTTACCATAGTGGGCGGCTACGTGTTATGCATGCAGATCACAGGTCGACCTTTTAGCGCCTTTTCGGCGAGGCTGGAGTTGACTTACCATGATTATATTGTCAGTGTTTGGTGTCATATTTGGCGGGGTTTCGAGGCAATTCGGCCTCAACGTATTATGGTCCTGAAACAGCGTTGTTGGTGAGGTGGAGCGGACTTTTGCGAAACTGAAAAGATAAGGTGGAAGAGTTTCGAGAAGCACAGCTGCCCATAGCGGTCGGTAGATTCCGAAAATGGACGTATCCTTACTTAGCGAAAGCCATAATGGGGGCACCTCTTCAGTGCGCAGCAGACTTGCTTTAGCTACCTAGCTAAGAAAGAGGTCGGAACATGCATATGAATGGACGATAATAATCCGTCATCTAAATGGTAAACGTAATGGCGTAGTCAATGTAACATACCCAGAATACCGCCTGTATCAGGCTCAAAATCTCGAAATATCCCTGCCAAAAGCCCAATTCAAAAACCTACAGCCCACATTGATTAGCCAGGGTCCTTCCTTTCATCATAGGAAAAGAGAGAGAACAAAGGAAGTGCACTCGCCAATACGTCGAAATCAAAATTTTGTTCCGCCAACTAATACTCATGGTCAAATATGCCCCTCTCCAAATCAACCACGCAGCCCTCCCACTGATATCTCCCATCACCCCCCCTGTCTGCACCAACCCCTTTGAATCGCCTAGATACGTCATGATACCCATATTTTTGAACGTGAAAGGCTCCTTCTCCAGATCGTCCTTGTTGAACCGCTTAGCGAGCCAAAGCGCTTGCTGAGAGGCTGTTTGCGCGGTCGCGGGAAGTGAGTTGTTCCGGATGGTGGCATTGTCTCCAAGCGCGAAGACGTCGGACACCGTTGCTGTTGATGGGGTGGCGGGGAATGGATGGGGTGCTGTGGATGAGGTTGAAGAAGGGGATACAGAGGTGAGTTGCACCCGGAGACGGTCGTCGACTACGATGGCGCCAGTTTTGGGATGTTTTTCTATCATCCAATCGGTTGCTGAGGGTTCTTTGGGCGCGGAGGATGATGTTATGGTTGCGGAGGCGGAGGGGAAACTGTGTGTTTTCTTGAGTTCGCGCTGGACGAAAGGGTTCATCATGTTGCCGGTACTCCAGACGCACATGCCTACGCCAATCTCGCCATCATCTTCTGTTGTGAGGGTGTAACAACCTTGGGAATCGGCTACTACGTTCATATGTTCGTTGTGACCTTTCTGATGTGGAAGTCCTTTACGGAGAGCTACCACGCGGGTGGATGTTCGGACATCTACCCCTTGCCGATTGAATTGCTTCATGGCATACTTTGCTAATTTCTGGTCGAACATGCTTAGGATCGATGGCGCGACATCGCGGACGACAATCTTGACCTTTTTCACCATTTCCGGGTAAAGTCTGGTGAGGTCTTCAGATATCAGATCAGAAAGCTCTGCAGCGAATTCCATTCCAGTGGGTCCACCACCTATGATGGCGAAGCTAAGGAGCTGTTCACGCAATGTCTCGCTTGTAGTGGGAAGATTAGCAATTTCAAAGCACTCAAGGACACGTTTTCGGATTTTCCGAGCGTCGCCTACGTCTTTCATGAAGTAAGCGTTTTCTCTAACGCCCGGAGTACCAAAAGTCTGGCTGTAGCATCCCACGGCTACGACGAGTTTATCATAAGAGACCTCCCATTCCTTGCCCTTTCGGCGCTTTTTAGCTTTCTCTTGTTGTGCTTCGTCCAAGCTCTCTTCCTCGTAGAAATCTCCTACAACAGCTCGGCCTTCGCGTGGTGCTGCCACTGTTTCTTCGACCGTAACTATTTTTTTCCCAAAGTTTATATCTTCCGCCCTCCCTTGCATGAATTCTATGTTGGGCTTTTTCCGCGAGCGGACCGGTTCAAGGGCTGTACGGAACTCAAGGGTGCCAACTGCGGTAGAATTAAGGAGGGGCGTAAAGACGAAATACGAGCGGGGCGAGATGACTAGGGTCTGGTATTTGGCAGAGAGCTGCTGGGCGAGGTTGTAACCTATGTAGCGTAAGTCAGTTGCACACAATTATTCAAGTGTAGCTGGGCCTAACCTGCCCATCCGCTACCGAGGATGACGATCCGTTCCCGGTTACCCTTGCTGGCGTCGAGGGCTTCAAGACTGACTGTTGCCCTTCGCTGACAAGTTGCTGAAAATAAGCGTGATTGACATGATATCATGTAACGCGTCCTATGTAGGATGCTGTCCATTAGAGGCACGGGCAGGCGTCGCAGTGGGCTAATTGACGACATTTTCTGGTTCATCAGTATCGACCTGAGGGCAGACTCAGTAGAAGAGGAGACTTGAGTCCGAAGCAACAATGGGTATTGAAGAGATAAATGGTGAGAGCTATTGCTGAGACGTGGGGTAGCCTTGTACCCGTGGAGAAAAGCGTTGGTCACCCAAGTCCGCAACTCCGCAAGCCCGGACATTCAAGTGCTCGGTCTTGGCATTGAGAATCCGTAAATGCAGATTTGGAAATTAAATCGAATAAACATCATGAAATGTTGACATAGGAAATGATAATGAGACAGTTGAATACATGAGGAGCGGTACCCTAGCCAGCCCCAATACTAATACCTGCTTACGCTCGCTGACTCCCTGCGCCGATGCCGCCCTTCATTTCGCTGACCGACAAGTGTAATCACACAACTTCCTCCGGCCTTTCCGTGTCAGCAACGACCGGGACGTTCAATCCGCGATCCGGACTTTGTAAAACCAACTGTTCATGCCGTCGTGCCTTGAAAAAGTCGGTGACAGCCCGTATAAGAACAAACCACCCCACAATCATTAACGCGTAAGCAAGCCAATCACTATTTGCGAAGGTTGATCCGCTGCTTGAGCCATTCGAAGAAGCTTGTTGAGAAGCCTGTGACATCGCCGCCGCTGCCGCTGCTGCCGCACTGTCCGCTGCTTTCGAAGGGTCAAAGTCGTGGCTATTGGGATCTTGGGGTGTAGCGAATGCCGGATCACTAGGATTTGCTGGTACAGGCGGAGAAACCTTATTAGCGCCGCTGCGCATGTAGAATCCATATTGTACAAGGTTGATGCCAAGCCCAGCTCTTGAACCGTTTTTGGCGGCGTGTGTGGTATGTAGGAGGTAGGTGAGAAGGAATCCAACTATTTGGAACGACATGCTTATCATGCCATTCCATACAAAACTGAATAGCGACCCAACAGGCAGGCCATCGACATAAACATCATCAGACGAATTAAGGTGGCCAGGGGCCATGATGGTAGTCTCCCAGTAAGGTGGCGTGGCATCTGCAGCAGCGGCCTCGTATGACTATGAGAAAGTCTATTAGTCGCCGGGGATACACATAAAGTAATAGGCTTACAGGAGGTTGCTCTTCGAGCTTTTCACCGCGTTCTGGCTTTGCATTGAGATTGGCAAAGACACCATCATTCGAATGTGAGAAAGAGGAGAATGGCGCGCCACCTGTATAGGGCCTAGCAGGGACATTGACCGCTGGAGCCATTTGCCCCGGTAGTCTAGTAGTAGTCGTTGATAGATCGGGTCTATCTCCATCGTGTACGACCCTCTGTTCGGCCTCTGACTGGGTAGTACTAGCCCGCATCAATCGCTGCCGGTCGTCTCCTTGACTATTCCCATCATCATCTGAGTCTGATCCATCGTCGAAAGTATCTGCTAATGTGCGTTCGGCTTCTGAGGCTATAGGGTCGGAGGAGAGTAAGCGGCGTGAGGAGGGTGAGGAAGCGCGGGATCTGAATGAAGGTGGTGGAGATGAGGGTGTAGGTTCCGCAGTAGATGACCTCTGATTGTAGTCTGGAATAGAATCCTCGTCATTGGCAGACACCTGTGCACACAAAGTGTTAACGTAGGCTTTATCAGGTACACAGGTTGCATTGGTAATAAGACCATAGCGTCGCAATCCACTAACCCTTTCGTATCCTTGTGAGCTCATTATGAGTCTCACTCACGCTTGTTGATGCCAGTCAATAGGGATTAAACAAAGAAGGTCGAATGTAGGACGTCGTATATGATTCAGGGCAGTGGTGTGATCAACGAGGATTATTAGATTCCAGGAGGTTTGTTGTCAAGCGGCGGAGTCGAGTAGGTCATTCATCCTCGGCGCCACCCAGGGCTTGGCGCTTCGGGCAAACATAACCCGCCGCCCGAACAACATGGTGATGCAGCTTCATGCAATATGGCCAAATCGGTAAATAGCGAATCTTTGATCTAATCCAATATGTGAAGGCAGGCTAACGCAGACTTGTTACAGATAATATACAAGCACTACCAGCGTATACTCACACAATGGCCCGTGGATCGCCTACGACCAGAGGTCTCATTCCAGAAGATAATACAGGGCCACATAGATACGCAGTTAAAGCCTTCCACAACACCTCCGCAAGATAATGTTGTTTCAAATCAAGCACAAGCGACTATCCCAACTTCAGTCCTGTTCGACGAGCAGGGTCAATTAGAGCAGGTTAATGTGCTATACTCATTACTAGAGAATAGATACAAAAAGAAGGTAAGGTCTTGATATGCTCATTCTCCATTCTCAAGTAGGAGCCTGTGCTGATACGTAGTTGCTGTCAGTATCCATTGTCCGAAAAGATGATGAGACCGGCCTCAAACCCTGATTACTACGATAAGTTGGTGAAAGAGTTGGACGAAGCGCCCAACCGGTCACGATTCCAGAGCTGGCTCAACAAATGGAAGGGTTTCCTACGCTTTTCATGACGAGATACCCATAGAAATTTGCATCTAATAGGAGTTACGGCGGCATTGTCTCTACTACAGCGAATTCTTTGCCTGCGTGGTTACACATCGGAACGGTGTTATGGCGGCACCCTGCCGGAGGGCTTCCCACTATATAGAGCTCCTTCCTCCGAGGACTATGCTTCGGCTTGTACATATCTTTTACGAAACGAACATCAGTGTACCCGGATACAATTTGTCTTCAGAAAGTATTGGATGCAAGCCTCTTGGTTTAAGAAGCATGGTTTATGTTCAATCTACATGAACATTGTATCTGTCTCAATCTTGCCAACTTGCAGCAGGGATTACTAATTCTCCACGTCGTCGGTGCCGTACCCATACTCCTGCCTAATCAAATCTTGGCCCCTCAATATTTGATAGAATATGAGAGACCGGTCTCTTTGGATAGAGTCTATGTCTGGATATATGTATTTGTCTACGGAACTATGGTTATATTAGAATTCATAAGGGCATGATAGCTTCGCTTCGCACCTCGATTAGTTCGCAATATCATCTTTCACGCCTGGTATCTCAAATCCGCCACGGACTTCAAAGTATTACCTATTTACACAGAGCAAGAGATGTTGAGCTTCGAAATGGTATTGAGTCTAAAAAGGTAGATTTTGGTAGCTATATATCTCGAAAGACATGGTTTCTTCAAATATTGTACAAGCATAAAGTGCAACGATTCTAGTTGTGATGGAACCGGGGATTGAAAGCCTGTACTTAGTTATGACCTGCACTGTACAAGCCAAACTTCAAGTGCTTTCTCTGACATTCACCAATAATTTTCTCATTGATGTGTTACTATACGGGCATCGCCTGTTCTCAAACATCGATAAAAAGCTGATGCTTCGAGCCGTTGAACAGTTCACAACGTCTTCCTAAGCACAAAACTCAAAAACAGACGCGCGCTTGCACTATCACCTAGCCCGTAAATTAATTCAAGCTCAACAAAGCCCCATCCATCACTCCAGCACCTCAAGCAATTACCCTCCTTCCCAATGGCCTCCACAATCAGCCTACCCTTCCTTCGACCCCTCCCCCTCCCCCGACTCACCTCCCTCCACCGTCTCACCCGTCAAATCTCATCCCATCCCTGTCTCCGCTCCCAAGGTCTGTCTTGCTTCCCCCCCTCCCTCCTCCCCATACAAGAACCCACCACTAACCCCATCCCACAGCCACCAGCACCACCCTCCCCACCTCCCCCTCTTCACACCCACCAGGCCCCTCACCAACCCAATCTTCACCACAAACACAAACTCCCCCCCTCCCCCC
>KI911114.1:1627283-1654661 GCA_000482085.2 Cladonia metacorallifera KoLRI002260
CTTAGAAGGGTTCACCTGCCAACCGTACACACCTACCAACCGTACAGCCCTGTAGGGCTGGACCTAAAGCTGCTGAAGTGGGCCCTAAAAGAGCCCCGAAGAACCCCCTGGGATGGTCCCCGGGATGGCCCCAGGCGGTCTAGCTTTAGGACATCTTTGGGGGCTTTTTCGCCAGCTTTAGGTCCAGCCCTACAGGGCTGTACGGTTGGTAGGTGTGTACGGTTGGCAGGTGAACCCTTCTATGTAATAGAAGTCTTGGCATCTCGGATTGAAGCAATGTGTTGACCGTAGAGAGGACTTTATTCAACCAAGTGACTACATAATAGCAACTCACCCATCCTAATCCCCATATACCCCTCTCTTAATCGCCACATCTCATTAAGATGGCTGACGCTGCTGTCGAGAACCCTGTAAATACGATTCCTCCCCATAAGCGGCAAATACCATCCAACATGCCAAATATCGACATCGAAGGCATCGGTAATGATGACACCGATGAGTACTCAACGTTAAAGAAGCTTCAGAGACATCTTGAGTAGGCTATTGAGCTTCTTGCGCTTTGCGCGTCCTGCTAACATATCGGTAGATATATAAATCTGCAAGAGGAGTACATCAAAGATGAACAGAGGTGAGTGATTGCCACAAGCTTCATCAGTGGACGGAGTCCTAAAAGGATAGCAGAAGTCTTAAGAGGGAGTTGGTGCGGGCCCAGGAGGAGATCAAGAGGATACAGAGTGTGCCGTTGGTGATAGGGCAGTTCATGGAGGCGATAGATCAGAAGTACGTTTGTGCATTGCATACGGCGGATTTCGTACATGACTGACAGGAGCTCAGTACGGGCATTGTGCAATCATCTACTGGGTCTAACTACGTTGTCCGCATACTTTCCACTCTCGACCGTGAGAAGCTCAAGCCCTCTTCCTCAGTCGCCCTACACCGGCACTCCAATTCCCTCGTCGACATCTTACCTCCCGAAGCCGACTCATCAATAGCTATGCTGGGAGCTCATGAGAAACCGGATGTCACGTACGCTGATGTTGGGGGGCTGGATATGCAGAAACAGGAGATTCGAGAAGCCGTCGAGCTGCCTTTGACTCATTTTGATTTATACAAACAGATTGGTATGCTCGCTTGCAATACAGTACTATTGTTTGCCCTCTAACATAAGCAGGTATTGATCCGCCCCGAGGTGTCCTCCTTTATGGCCCACCAGGTACTGGGAAGACCATGCTCGTCAAAGCTGTGGCCAACAGCACAACCGCAAACTTCATTCGTGTCGTAGGATCAGAATTTGTGCAAAAATACCTGGGAGAAGGACCTCGTATGGTCCGCGATGTCTTCCGCATGGCTAGGGAAAACTCGCCAGCGATCATTTTTATTGACGAAATCGACGCGATAGCAACAAAGCGTTTCGACGCTCAAACGGGCGCGGACAGAGAAGTACAGCGGATCCTCCTGGAATTACTAAACCAGATGGATGGCTTCGACCAAACGAGCAATGTCAAGGTTATCATGGCCACAAACCGAGCAGATACGCTGGACCCCGCTTTACTACGACCGGGTCGTTTGGATCGAAAGATAGAATTTCCTTCACTGAGAGACCGAAGAGAGCGAAGACTAATTTTCACCACAATCTCTTCGAAGATGTCCCTGTCACCCGAGGTCGACCTGGATTCCCTCATCATTCGGAACGATCCGCTTTCTGGGGCTATTATTGCCGCCATCATGCAGGAGGCAGGGCTGAGGGCTGTGAGAAAGAACCGGTACAACATAATTCAGTCAGACCTGGAAGATGCGTACTCGAGCCAGGTAAAGGGAGAATCCAGCGAGAACAAATTTGATTTCTACAAGTAGCCTGTCATAGTGACATGTATATTATCTTACATCTGCGTCTAAAATTCGGTAGGCCTAGCATTACGAGCGGGCGTCGCATGAGCCTGTCGATTTCAAACTCGAGCGTTGAAACCTTTAGCATTCATTTGTCGCGAGGTTCAGAATGAACAGCTCGTGCAAGAGTTCTGTCGTGTGATCGCTATGATGCAGGGACCTCTTAGCGCCGCCAAGTCGGCAGCTGGTTAATACCCCAGCCATCGTAGCAACGGTTGCCTGGTTCTGAGCGGCGTCATCAACCAACTGTACTTCTACATCCTCCACATCCACCCTTCCTTGCAACAGACCTAGATAATAAAGCATCGATATACGAATATGAAGACCAGATCCATTCTAGCCCTGGGGGCTGTTGCCGGGCTAGCCCAGGCCGCTGTACACACACTGAAGCTTGAGAAGGTTCCTCTATCAGAACAACTCGAACATGCCGATATCACCACGCATGCGAAGTCGCTGTATAAGAAGTACAGTGGTCAAAGGTTCATGGGTGTCCGACCAGATACACATAGAGAAGAGATGTTCAAGGAGACCTCAATTCACCTTGACGAGGATGACCATGCAGTTCCTGTTTCCAACTTCTTGAACGCTCAATGTCCGTATAGACTCTTCCCCCTCTGATATACTCTCTAAAGCTCAGCTAGACTTCTCCGAGATTGCTCTTGGCACTCCACCCCAGACATTCAAGGTTGTTCTAGATACCGGCTCATCCAACCTATGGGTGCCATCAACCGAGTGTGGTTCCATTGCTTGCTATCTTCACACAAAGTATGATTCATCGGCGTCGTCGACATACAAGAAGAATGGATCAAGTTTTGAAATTAGATATGGCTCTGGTAGCCTTAGCGGCTTCATCTCTCAGGACGTCCTGCAGATCGGTGACCTCAAGATCAAGGACCAAGACTTTGCTGAAGCCACTGAAGAGCCTGGATTAGCTTTTGCCTTCGGTCGTTTTGACGGAATCATGGGCCTTGGGTTTGACACAATCAGTGTCAACGGGATTGTTCCACCTTTCTACAAGATGATTGATCAAGGTCTTATCGATGAACCAGTCGTCTCATTCTATCTCAGCGATACTAACAACGAAGGCTCCGAGTCTGAGGCTATGTTTGGTGGCATCAACAAGGCTCACTATACCGGGAAGATGACCAAGATCCCATTGAGACGCAAGGCATACTGGGAAGTCGACCTTGATGCAATCACTTTTGGCGATCAAACGGCGGAGCTTGATAACACTGGCATCATCCTTGACACAGGAACATCGCTGATTGCTCTACCATCCACCTTGGCTGAACTCCTGTAAGTCGTGATTGTTGCTGCAATACGAATCTAGGGCTGACATATACTAGGAATAAAGAGATTGGTGCTAAGAAGGGATTCAACGGACAATACACTGTGGAATGCGATAAGAGGGACGAGCTCCCGGATATGTCCTTCACCCTCACTGGTCACAACTTCACCATCGGCCCGTACGACTACATCCTGGAAGTTCAGGGGTCTTGCATCTCCTCTTTCTTCGGAATGGGTATGTGTTAATCTTCACTATCCTGAAAGCCTATGTTAATTCGTCCAATAGATTTCCCAGAGCCAGCAGGTCCTCTGGCTATTCTCGGTGATGCATTCCTGAGGAAGTGGTACTCTGTCTATGACCTCGGATCCAACAGTGTCGGCCTTGCCCTTGCCAAGCCGTAAAGAAGTCACGGGTGTGGCGATTGTGGCGGATGACGGTTGCTGATAGTGAGATTGGGCTTGGTACTGGAGTGGAAATATATTATAGGGCTATTGGAGTGTTCGAGAGACGGATTAGAATGGTGATCGGGGAGGAATTATAGTTTTCGATGCTTCACGTCTTTCCCTGTACCTTCTGTACGCGTAATTAGTGAATCCAGAACCAACATGAATACCCAATCGCTCTTCGTAGCTTGATACTAGGGTATGCAGATGAGCAACCATGAGTAACGCTTCTATTTACGTCACAAGCAGGTCTGTTCAGTCACAAGAAGACTTGGAATGGTTGGCTTATTTAGGCAGGCTGCAGGGCGTGGGTGGAGCCTGCAGGGCTGGTTTTAGAGGCCCGGTAGTTTTATACCTTTTATTTTTGGCTTGCGAAAGGCGGCCGTGGTGTGATACATGAACAACTTAACGCAAATCATCACGGCTACCAGATGTTCAAGCCTCATCTAAATATGTTGCTTGCCGGAGGTCATCACGGCCGTTGTGAACCGGCAAGAATATGTCAACTGCCCAGCTTATCTCGCGTCACCTGAGCTACAAAGCCGATGGTGTACCCTCGGCTGCACAAGGACACCGAGACAACCGACCCTGTTTCACAGGTTCTTCGACCCTGCGTTACAGGTCCCTATATAAATATTGACTACAGACTCATCGATCTGCTCTATACAACATGGCTCCCCAAGAAGATCTCTCAAAACATGTTGCGCGAAAGCTCACCAAGCGGAGAAAGCCCATGCGGGCTTCTTCCGTACTACAATATCCAGACCGACTCAAAGAAGGGGACGACGTCAATGAGGATGTCACAGCTCCCAAAGGCCAGTCTGCACAGTATATGAATCAATCGGTCTTCTCTATGATTGCTGCGGCTGGCTCGAAAGTGGACTTTCATGCACGTTTTGAAGGAGAGAGTAGCGACAGTGAAGATGATGATCAGATTTCCAGCAAGGCTCCCAACGTTGAGGAACGGTTGGAAAGAAGGAGAGATGATAGCGCTACGAGGTCAAGAGCGAAGAGACAGCAGGAGAAATCAGTCGAAAGGAGAGGTTTCCGCCATTTGCCGAAGCTGAATCTGAAAACCATTAAAGAGAAGAACTACATGTCACAAAGTGTCTGGTTACCATCAGAGAAGGTTCCCTCCGATGTGGAAAGCCCGAAAGGCGTCACACCACGTGATGCGCCAGTGATGGGCAAAATGTTGGAGGCACAGGCGACGTTAACTCCTACTACTCAACTATCAGATATAGAGGGACGCTTTGCGGAAGACGATAAAGATGCTGGCAGTCCAACTAGTCTCCGCACACGATTGATGGAGATATTCGGGTTCGAAAGCCCGGAGGAGGTAATATCTGGTATGTCGGACTACCTCGTGCTTTAATCATAGACTGATGCTCGATAGAATACCCATGTTGGTTCCTACGAAGCATACTTCTTCAGGGATATATGTATATTACACAGAAGCATATTTGCTTCTACGCGTACCTAGCCAAGAAATCTGTGAGCAACTGCTACCCTTAACCTGGCCTGTGACGTTGTAGTGTGCTCATGTCGATTTAGAACATCATCGCAAAGTCAGGACACTTATCTAAAAGAGGTAGACACAATCCGAAATACAATCGCTATTGGTTCACTTTGAAGGGAGACGTTCTATCCTACTACACCGATCCTTCGAATACTTATTTTCCAAGTGGGAACATAGACCTGCAGTATGGCATGTCCGCTTCTCTTACCCATTCGAAAGAGAAAGACAAAGACACCAAGGATTTTTCAGTTGTCACAGACAAACGGGTATACCATTTCAGAGCAGACAGTAGCGTTAGCGCCAAAGAGTGGGTCAAGACACTACAGAAGGTCATATTTCGATCGCACAATGATGGCGACAGCGTCAAAATATCTCTCCCAATTGAAAACGTTGTTGACATTGAGGAAAGTCGGGTTGTCGATTTCGCCGAAACACTCAAGGTCAGCGTCGTTCATAGCGACGACACTTATGCCGTCGAGGAGGTAAGCGAGAGTGTCTTTGAAGATGTCCGAACTCTGACAAGATTTCAGTATTTCTTTTCCTTCTTCAGCTTTGGACAAGATGCTCTCAATGTCTTACGCACCATGGTGGCTGACACCACTGCACAAAAGATCCCCCAAGGCCTTCTCTCACTCTCGCCAGCTGGTGATGAGGCTCGTTCGCGTGATAGTTCCCGTGTCCCAAGAAGTCGAAAACGTTACGAGCTTTGTGGCGATAGTCCTGTAGAGCCGGGCACTCCAGTACTACATGAGAAGGTCCGCGCCACGCTTGTGCCTTTCTCCCAGGTTGGCAGTGGTCTAGACAGTCCTCGTGTGAGCGGTGATTGGGGTAGGCGTAGTATGGATCTCTCCACCCGAGATTTCAGTCGCGCCAGCTTCGATCAGAGCAGGAGAAGTGCTAGTGGAAGTAGAAACAGGTTGACAGATCGCCACAAGGAGACCCAAGAATCTTCGTTGGCACCTCAGGGATCGACCGATTCGTTCGTTCACTCCCTCGAACAAGGGACAGAATCATCTGCGCCCAATTTCTCAAGCAATGATACCCAAGCTTCTGGAAGTCAGATTCTAGATCGGAGCGATGTGTTCCAGTCTCCTACAATCCATCAGCTCCAGAAACCTCTACCACGTCCCAAACTCGATAAGCGGGGAAGGTCATTCGACTCCGCGCGTAGAATTTCCGGCATTGCACACCTTAACGTTCGTCCACCATCACGATCACAAACCGGTCTCAGTGACACAGAAATTCGGCAAGGCTTAAATTCGGAGAAAAGTGAAATCTCTCAAGCAGATTCATCGCCAGCACTTCAGCAGATATTCAAAGCAGGCGCCTACCCGTTGCAGAGGGCAGCTGGCCTTGCAGGATACATTCGTTCCCGATCCAAAAAAATGAGTAATTTGTTAGCTACCGAGTCTATGGGTTATGTGGAGAAGGTCTCGGGCATGTGGGCTGGAGGTCGCAGACATTACGGCGAGAAAGAGGGCCCATTGTCCGATGACAGAATGGAGGATCCTGATGATGAGGGAGATCCCGCAAACTACGGAGACAATTTCCGGGCTCATTTTGCTTTACCGTCATCTGAAAGGCTTCAGGCGACTTACTTCGGTTTCTTGCACCGCATATTACCCCTTTATGGCAAGATATATATCAGCAACAGATACTTCTGCTTCCGAAGTGCGATCCCCACCGCGAAAACTAAACTAATCCTTCCGATCAAAGACATTGAGAATGTCAATAAAGACACTAGGCTTGGTTATTCTGCGCTTGTAATCATCGTCCGTGGGCATGAAGAGTTGTTCTTTCACTTTAATCAGTCTGAGGATCGGGACGATTGCAATAGCACTCTTCATGAGCTCTTAGAGTCAACGCCGTATCTAGAAGACCCCGGACTGTTGATGGAGGAAGATAACGACGACGCTGAGATAGCCAAGGTCGAGTATCAGCAATTACAAGAGGCAAGACAAGAGGGCCAGAACGAGCAAGGGAACAAGATGCTAGAACCAAACCGGAACCCATTAAACCCCCACGACTCACCAATACTTAAATTCGATGACCCTCGTGCATCGATTCTCAATTTCAAGCCGAACGAGTCCTTTCGGATAACGTGTTTGACTATTGGCTCACGAGGCGATGTGCAGCCCTACATCTCTCTCTGTAAAGGCCTGCTGGCCGAGGGACACAAACCTAGAATTGCTACGCATGCTGAATTTGGAGACTGGATCAGAAAGCATGGCATAGACTTTGAACCTATCGCTGGTGATCCAGCCGAGCTAATGAGGATATGTGTAGAACATGGAATGTTCACTTATTCGTTCTTGAGAGAAGCCACGACTAAGTTCCGGGGCTGGCTTGATGGACTTCTCAGCACGGCTTGGACAGCATGTCAAGGCACAGATATTCTCATAGAGAGTCCTAGCACCATGGCTGGCATTCATATTGCGGAAGCACTGGGCATCCCGTATTTTCGGGCATTCACCATGCCTTGGACCCGTACTAAAACCTACCCCCACGCCTTTGCTGTCCCAGAACGTAAATTGGGAGGTAATTATAACCTGATGACTTATCTCATGGTCGATAATGTCTTCTGGAAAGCTAGCGCGGGCCAGATCAACCGCTGGCGCAAGGAGCAGCTCGGTCTGCGCAGCACGAGCCTCAATCAGATGCAGCCCAATACGGTTCCCTTCCTTTACAACTTCAGCCCTCACGTTGTACCTCCACCGCTTGATTACCGAGACTGGATCCATATTACAGGCTACTGGTTTCTTGACGAAGGCTCGGCGTGGACACCACCGCGACCTTTGACAGATTTTATCGCCAAAGCCCGAGCAGACGAAAAGAAGATCGCCTACATAGGTTTCGGGTCGATAACAGTTCCCGACTCCGCTGCTCTCACGAAGACCATAGTCGAGGCCGTACAGAAGGCCGATGTCCGCTGTATCCTCTCCAAAGGCTGGTCTGATCGACTGGACAAGAAAGGCTCGACGGAACCAGAGGTACCACTACCAGCAGAGATTCACCAGATACAGTCGGCACCACACGATTGGTTATTCAGACAGATCGATGCAGCCATGCACCATGGCGGTGCTGGCACCACGGGAGCAAGTCTACGTGCTGGGATCCCCACTATCGTGAGACCATTCTTCGGTGATCAATTCTTCTACGGGACAAGAGTAGAAGATCTAGGCGTAGGTATCTACGTGCGGAAAACAAATGCCACCGTCCTAGGTAGGGCGCTATGGGAAGCGACCAAAAGCCAGCGAATGATCACCAAAGCGAAGGTTCTAGGTGAACAGATCCGCAAGGTACGCACGGCCCCTCCATTTTCTTTTCCCTTCTCCTACCTCCACCTCCTCTGCCTAACCATAACCATCCCATCCCATCCATATATACATGTATATACATATACTAACCCCCCTCCCCCCCTCAACAGGAAGACGGCGTCGCAGAAGCCATCCAAGCCCTCTACCGCGATCTCGACTACGCCAAATCCCAAATCAAACGCCGCGCCCACCGCACCGCCGACCCGGAACTGCCTCCCGGCGGCGGCATCAACGACGAAGAATGGACCTTGATTGGTGACGAAGGTGATCCGGAAGTTGCGAAACATTTTATTGATTTTGAACCCAGGAGGAGTTTTCAGGTTGGGGGTGTGGGAGGGGAGGGGGGGGAGAGTGGGAGTGGAAGTGGAAGTGGGAGGTCTGGGAGGAGGAGGAGTATTGATTTGGGTGCTTGAGCATGGTAGCTTGCTTGCTTAGATGTGGTTAATTAGAATGGGCGATTCGGCGTATCTGGTTGGTTGGGTTATGCATGCAAATCTTTGTCGTATCTGAAGACGGCATGGACGCGAAAGCGAGGAGTTACTATGCTCGGTGGGTGCTTGATTTTTTGGGGATTTATTGGGATGATGAATGACAAAGATACCATGGCATATACTCTCGATAGATGGACGCTCTCGGCCCTTAAATTTATATGAATTTGAATTTGAAAATGATCGCATATATGTGTGCCATGCCATACTATGCTCATATCCAGACATCATGCAAACAATGCTCCGCCCCAGGGTATCTGACGATATTCCAAGGCCCATGCATGCCATGCTGTGCATCATAGACTCCTGCGCGCGCCTCGCCCTTGCCTTGAGGACAAGATAATGATCCAATAATATATACAGGATGAAGAGAATCGAAGTCCTGACTTCTGACTATGTACAGCCCAAGCTAAGGCGGTCTGCTCTAGCCCTCTCCTTGCGGCCGCTCCTCTTCGCTCTCCGCTTTCTCAAGCTCTGCCTCCAAGTCCCCTTCGAAATCGCTCCACCCATCACCTTCCTGCCCACTAGCCTCGTCGTCGTTGTCGTCGTCGTTATCTTCCCCAGAGGTATCACGGTCGCCGTTCACATCAGCCACATCTTCATGCTCAGCACTGACTTCCTGACTTAAGGAGGTTAATCCATTTCCCAGAGCCTGTTTCTTCTTTACTTTCCCGCCCCTCCCCTCCTCGCTATCCCTATCGCTGTCATTCTCCTCCCTCCCGCGCTTTATGCCACGAACGCTTAGCTTAGAGGTAGTGCTGGCCTCGCTAGCCACGCTGCCTTCCTGATCGCTGTCACTACCTATAAAATCAGCCAATTCCTCATTTATGGCGCTCCAGTCTTCGTTGGTGCCACCAATGGGACTGCCCTCTTCAATGTCCAGTTCGGATGGCAGACCACTACCGCCGAAACTTGACTCGCTGTCGGTCTCGTCGGCATTGCTAGGCACTCTCAGGTGAAGCGCTGGTCTCGGTTGATTTTTGCTAGTTGTGTTGTCGGTATCATCGCCAGTTTCGCTGGCAAGTGACTCACTCTCACTCAGGATATCATCATCGTCTATAGGCATAGGCTGAGGAAAGTGGTCAAAATTGAGGAGGTACGAGCTCTCATCTTTCTTCTCAAAACTCATGATCGAATCGGTGAACCACTGAAGATTGACTATCTTGATCCGTCCCTTGCCACGCCTCAGCGCTTTCTTGACTTTGAGCGTGCGACGTTCCCTTGCGGCCACAACATGTGTAGTGTGTTTGGTGACATTCTCCTCAACTTGAGCGCCAAAGCTCCTCGCGAGGTTGGTCTTTTCTTCTATTTCGATGTCGTCGCCTAATTTGAAGACTCCAGAGAAGACAATCACCACGCCGGCAAGAACTCTTGCTTTGACCGAGGGCAGGACTAGCTTGATATCGGGGACAAGGTCTAGGTCTAGATTGTCCGTGGGGTCGGGCACCGCTCTCCGCTTCTGCGCGCCACGAAGCTGACCTAGACGACCTCCTTGCACAGAAGCTAGTTCATTTCTGTATATGTTGTAAAACTCACTATGGACACTTCGGAGACCATGCTCAAGCTGGTATAGCTCTCGATCATAGTCTTGGAGGAGGTGATGTTTAGGTTTGTCGTGTTGATGATCAACCTCAGAATCATTCACAGAAGGCGGGGGGCTACCAGAGTCCTTGTCTTCTTTAGCTGCTGCTGCCTCAGTAGCAGCATCTGCCGCTTCCAGTTGCTTTTGTTTCTGGAGCAAAGGTTTCTCCTCAAGCTGAGCAGCCAAAGCCTCATCATGAGCTACGGTCTGCGCTTGCCGAGTGTCAGCATCATCGCGGCCTCCCATCGCCACCAGCTGTTCAAGCGGAGAGACGTCGCTGTTCGATGGGGACTCGCTTTCTTCACTAAGTGAAGTCTCAGGGCTATGGCCTGCATCGCCATTTGTCTTAGGCTGGAAGTCTTTCGTATCACCACCTTCACTGAAACCTTGATTTTGCTTCGAGGCAGCAGCTGACGCTATACTCGCTGCGAGTTTTGGTCCAGGCTTAGACTTTTTAGGCAAGAAAGTAGAGTTGATATCTCCAGTACCGAGGAAGAAGTTGTAGGGTGTCACCTTGACCAGGTTCGGACTCCATTTCCATACGTCTGCTCGGTCGTCAATGATCACGACCATTTTAGTGTCCACTGGGAAGAGGCGCTGTAAATCCTTTGCATGCAAGCTCCCACTTTCATCTCGACTCAATATGCGGTCCCCAAAATATCTATGGTCAGGGTCAATGATTTGCGCGATGTTCTTGGCATACGCCCTTGTTGCCATGGTATAGATGTGCAACTCATAGATCTTTGAGACGTTTTCTAAGAATTCTTTCAATCCAGGTCTGAGCTTGATGTAGTACCAACGAAATTTATCAGGTCCATCATCTCTAAGAAGGAAAGATTTCACATCTTTGACGGCCTCGTGATTGGGATTGTCCGGATCTTTCTGCCATTCTGCCACTGTAGGCTCTACTGTTGCTTGGATAATAGTTAGATCAATGTCAACGACAAGCGATAGCTTTTTCGAGGCAAGGAGTCGTCTTTTGGCTTCATCTTCTGCTTTTGCGGCTTCGGCAGGACTGATGGTGAGAGAGACGTTATTGTGGTCCATGTTGATAGTAGCGCGCGTAGAATCGAGTTGTTCGGTATTGTATGCTAATCTGAGAAGACCTGTGTCAGCCGTTATAGCCTTGATACCGGTGCATTCGCGCATAACAATTGTGGGACCTACTCTCCCATGTCCTTGCCACATTGGGCGCATAGCCCACCAAACTGAACACTATGTGAACATGGCTCTTCGATCTCTACCATATCCGCGCTGTAAAGAACATTAGCACAGTGAAGCCCTCTGGCGGGATGAGTGATGGTATACTGGGGACTTGTCACGACGGCGCCCTTTTTGATTTTCCATTGCATGAGCTTGCCCTCGACGGTGGACTCGAACCTGGTCGGGAAGTTCCTCTCGACCTGAGACTCATTACCCAAATCGTCACCTTCTGTCACCGTAGTCTTATAGAAATAAGAGAACAGCGGTGCGAACCTCTCGACATTGTCGTTTGGTTGCTTCAGCAGCTCGGTGACGGTGATTGGGTAATGAAGGCTAGTTGGGAATTTTAACAGCATTGGTTTTTGGTCGTGGAATGGATGAGCTTGAAGCTTTCATGGACATATAGGTGTCTATTGTCGGTGGGTGGCGCGTTGGTGTTTGAGTGGGGGTGTCGTGTGCTCTTGCTTTAAGACGGACAAAACATGATGTTGAGGGGGTGAAGTAGCAAGAGGAAGGTAGAGAGGGCAGTTGAGATATGGTAGGCGTGTTATGGAAAGGGCAATGGGTGGTTTGTTGGCTGTGGTAAGTTGTTGATTGCGGGATGCACACCTTCCTATCAGCATGTCGGAGCTACCGCGAATTGAAGCTTGGACATTTATGCCAAGCCAAGCTTTTCCTATGGATTTGAACGGCGCAACCAAGATTTAAGTAGAGCCAGGAGCCGCTAACGGAGCATCGGTCAACAATTAATCCGGCCCCACTTCTTTAGCCGTTTGCGGTTTAGCCGCCCCACGACCACTGCATTGACTGAATTCACTTGTGTTGTTTCATCTTGCACATCAGCTTGGCATTTCTACACTGAGAATAATAATGGCATATCCATTATGCGCAAGGCGGAACTCGGTCAATGCACAGATTCGCTGCTACTGTTGTCTGCTTTTCTCTGAATCTTCATTATGCCATGTATCCCTGTCATTGCTTGTTGCTAAAAAACCAAGGCAAGCATTAATAGGAACATGAGGTCACAGTGCGTGAGATGAGCAATCTTGTCGATATCCGTTCACTTTAGGTCAGCTGAGACGTGATGTATAAATATATGGCTTGCTTAACCATTTGGTAGAATTTTTTTCTTCAAGTCGCCTTCCTCTCCTGACTCGGCCTTATCTTTCCTCTTCATAGTAACATCCCAATTGTACACCCGGGCGGTTGCAACCTCCAGTGTCTGTTATAGATCTTCAGCAGAAAGCCTACGGGTGACTACTGGCAGCCTTACTGTTATTTGTTCCCTCAAGAAGTCTAGGTCCTCCTCACAGTTAGCCAGCGTTTGTTGTGCACCGGACAGCTTTCCCTCAAGTAATGTTTCGGCTTCATCAATTGGGTATGAGAGCATCACATTTGCTCCTAGCCACAAATACACCTCATCTGTAGGTGGTACAAGCGCTTTGGCGTAGAGAGTGTCATTGAGCTCAAAAGTAGCTTCGATGGGATCCGAGTCAGGCTGTGGATGGAAATTTCAGCAAAGTCATGACTCCGTAGAGGGGTATGAGGAGTCGGACTTTCCGAGTCTTGAGAAATCTGACTGTATCCAAAGTCTTCTGTATATCAGGAATTTTATCATCCAGGCCTGCCTTCCGCCTTTGTGTGTTGACCTCCATAAATTGGTATTTCCTGGTTGCAAGAGATGTTCAGCCTCAGCAGAGAGATCCTCGAGGGGCGAAGAATTACGATATCATCTCCTGAAAGCTCTTCATCGTCCCATCCACCTCAGCTCTTGAAGAAACATAGTCCTCAACCTTGTCCACGAACGGCGCATAGGGTATGCCTCGAGGGTTTGTCGGTGCATCTTTACTGTATTGAATAAGTAACTGATCGTTCTTGATTAGTATCCAATACAATTTCGATTCTACTCACCCTATGGCTTTGCTTGACATCGCCTTCTGACTGCGAATTCGGTTGATGTCAAATGTCAAGTAGTCTCCGCAGCACGCGATTTTTGTGGATAGCCACATGGCGGGTGATAAGACGGCCCGCAAGCCTCGCGCTAATTTAAGGCGCGTCGATCGTGAATATTTCATGACTTTGAAGGAATGAATGAACCGCTTGCGTGCAACAGTCGCTTTATACAGCGATGGCTTCTCTTTCGAGGAGCTGTTGTCGCCCATCATCTACTACCTCCGTCCTCTTCTCCTGCCACTTCATAAACCCCAAACTGCTCAACAATTCTCTTCGCACTTATGCTACTCCGCAAGCGAAGCCCTTGAAGCACAAGCCCTCAGTATCTAAACCTCAAATTGAATGGAAATCCAAGTCCACACCTGCAATATCATCCAAACCTCCAATCCCTCTCCAATCCATCACCCAGCAACTCTCACCCTCCACAGCTCTCAATCCTCCATCGACAACCCACCCCCCACCCCTCGACCTCCCCTCTCAAGACCCCGAAACCCCAATTTACAAATACTATTACCGCCTCGGTAAAGCCTACGCCACATTCTACAAAACTGGTCTCAAAGCCATCTGGACAAACCACAAAGCCGTCCGCGCTCTCAACCCTCCTTCCGACCTCCTCGCCGCCGTCCGCTCCGACCACCTCACCCGCGCGAACTTCCAACTCATTCGTCGCTCTCGCGCTGATATCAGAAAAATACCCCCTTTCATCCTGCTTTGGCTCGTATGTGGCGAATTCACGCCGCTGATCGTTTTATTCGTGAGCGCGATCGTGCCGCGAACGATATGGATCCCTAACCAATTCGAAGCCGCGAGGCAAAAAGCGGAGGCGAGACGGCGTGCAGCTAGGGAGAAGACGACTACGACGGAGACAACAAGACCACTTACGGTCTCGTTGTTAAATGAAGTAGAAGGCATGCAGGCGGAGCCTAAGAAGCAGTTTTATACCTGCGTTGCGCAATCTTATGGACTCTACCCCGCGTGGTGGGATCGTTTTTTCGGGTCGTTGATTCCGGAGTGGGAGGTTAAGAGGAGGTTGTATAGATATGCTGAGTACCTGGAGACCGATGACTTAGCTATTGAGAGGGATGGTGGGGTTGGAGGGCTAGGGAGGGAGGAGGTGGTGAGGGCTTGTGAGGAGAGGGCGGTGGATGTCCTGGAGAAGGAGCCGGAGGACCTGAGGCGCGACTTAAAGGAGTATTTTGAGATAAAGGAAGATAAGGGTAGGTAGAGGGTTTTGGGTGCTGTATATTATGGATGGAGAATTGCATCTGCGGAGAGTTGAGCGCTGTCCATGTGAGAGCATCAATGGGTTGGCAAGGCGCTATCTGGGCTACATTCTACTCATTTAGAGCTCGACACGGTACCTGTAACGAAAGCATAAAGCATATATAGATACATCAACCACCATCAACAGCTATGGCAAAAAATTTGTGATAGAATTACTTATTTTCAATTGCAGCAGGTGAATTGAGGATTACTTTGATTTTTGAATTAATTTTGTATACTGTAATAGTATCTAACATTGAAAAGAAGCGAATTGCTCTATGATTGCTGTCCACAGCCAAGAGCAAGTCTTTATGGGGATATCAAGATACATAATGATGTGCACCAAGCTATGTGCACAAGAACGCTAAGACCAGGATGTGGCCTACAAGTATTGAACCGAAATCTTACTCGAGGAGCCCAATGGCGGGCGTAGCTAATATAGCAGAGTCTCTCACAACTTTTCACCGAGGCATATTTCACTGCTTGTATTTTGCAAGCTGTGCTAACATGCTCTGCAAGTTCTGTTGCTCGGCTGGCTGCTGCTGTGGTGACATACCCTGAGAAGGAGGTCTACCACCGCCATTGTTCATCAGGGAAGAGAAGGCTGGATTATTTGCAAACGGAGTATTAGGAGTAGATGCAGAATACGCACTGTGCTGCTGCTGCTGTTGTTGCTGTTGTTGCGATTGCCCTGGCCCATACTGGTATCCTTGCTGTACCGGTTGCTGGCGTGCAACACTATGGAGCAAGGAAGCCAAATTTTGGGACTGGTTTGGGTGAGGAGATGCTTGAGGATATTGTTGAGGAGTTGTTGGTGTTTGAGGAGTCCGAGACATTGCACCCAGGAGATTCTGAAGGGCTGGTCCGTCCAAAGTCGTTATGAGCTTTGCAAGATCACCTCCTGACTGTGGTTGCTGTTGCTGTGGTGGCATTTGCTGTTGCTGTGGAGGCTGCGGAACTTGTGGTGGATAGTGCGGTTGGCCATATGATGGAGGTGCAGCATACTGAGCAGGCGTCGGCGCAGGCGGAAGATGTGTGCTCTTCGCTCTGTGGACAACTTCGGCGGCGACGTTGGCATCGAGGTCTGCGTAGTCTATCGAGACATAAGAATTAGATCAACAAAAGATCAAAACTCTAGTGGACTTACCATCAAATCGAACATTGTCCACTCCTCCGCTACGATCGTAGACTTGTAGTGGTATCTTCCCCGTTACCTGCGACGTTCGGGAAATCTGAACAATGGCTTGAACACCTTCCACAATCTGCCTCTTAATCACCACCTCTAGCGAAACTCGGGGCAGCTGAAGTATATCGCAACGAAGACCACGGTCAAGGAAAGCCTGCCGGATGTAACCAACAAAAGTACTGAAATCTTTAGTCAATCGTAAGCATGCTAAGGATTCTGAGGTACACACCGGTCAATTTCCTCAACGAGGATAATCTGAACATCGGGCACATCTCGTGAATTTCTCCGCGACATTGGCATTGCTGCTTCCGCCTCCGGAATTCTAGCCCTTGGGCTACGACTCCGATAACGCCCATTCCTATCATATGGAGACCTTGATCGACCGCGGAAATATCTTTCTGGTGATCTCTCGCGCCCTCTGAAATTGTCCCTTCCACGAAATCCGCGTGGGGATGGTGAACGATTGGGGCGATAGTCATCCCTTACCCGACGGTCAAAGCTGTGGGGAACCACTCCGCGATCAATCCCCAGACGTTGGCCTTGTCCGCGTCCGGTACCACCAAGTCTATAGTCTGGCGAGCGTGATCTCCGATTATATCCAGCTCTTAGATTGTCCCCAGCAGCTGTCGCCACGGCGTTATTTTTGTTCTTCTGGGGCTTCGATATCTCAAGGTCTGAAGTCGGTCAGCGCTGTGGGCTACCTAAATAGAACCTGTTAATCCTTACGTATTTTCCTGCCTCTAATCTCAATCCCTTGCTCATTTTGCAGGGCTTGAAAGCATGCATTGGCGTCGTGGTATTGAACAAAGCCATATGCACTTTTCATTGAAATCTGAGCAAGTCTACCGTACTTATGGAAGATGTAAAAAATGTCCCTTTTCGTAGCTTTCTCCGTGAACAGATTCCCTGGTTCTCGGTATTAGTATGTAGGCACATGCCACCAGTGAGCATATGATGATATTTACCAACAAAGAGTCTAGAACCCTGCGGAAACCTATCCCATGTACCCTCCGCTACGTAGATTGCCTCGTGGTGAAGGAATTCTTCGTACAGCTTTTCCACTTCTGGTCTCCTCGGATACTCGTCTTCGCCGTCATATGCCGTTTGCGCTGGCCTCGCTACATTTCTTCCTTGGTTTTCCTTTTGGCGGTGTTGCATTAATTGCGGGCTGCTCTGCGCCTGATTAGGGTTAGACAAGGGTTGTTGGAATGTTGCGAGTGGTGGGGGTGGCAAGCCGTTCGGTGCCACCTCATTGTTTTGCACAAAGTTTTGCAAGGGTCGCTGTGAATTGCCTTGCTGGGTATTATAGGGAGCTTGAGGGTTTGAATTCTGAGCAGATGGATTATGGTATGATCGAATGTCTTCTCCAGGGGTATAATTAGGGTGAATAGCGGGCTTCTCTTGGGGTGGTGGACGTGGGGGAAGTCCAAGAGGGATGGGAAGTGTGGCGATAGGAGTTTGTGAGGTGCTTGGATCTGATACATTTGGTATGCCCGAACGGAAAGGAGATGTGAATGAAGTAATGTTTTCCTCCCTGGAAGCCGTAGATAAAGGTGGGGACAGATGATCCAGTAAAGTTTGATAATTCACACCTTCACCATTTACGCTCGCATCCTGGTTTTGGCCTTGGGAATCAGGCTTTAGAGGTAGGCCAGCCTCTAATTCTCGCGCACCCTGGCTGACAGAAGCATCCTGGGCGTTTTCAAAAGGACTTGAAGAGACATGGCTAGCTGCGGCAGAATCTTGAGTTTGGCTTGGAAATAGTGGCGTGAGTGACTTTTGATCATGAGTAGAAAGAGATTCATGGACGCCGACAGACGCAGATGGATGAAGCTGCGAGGGTAAATGCTTTTGTGGGGTATGAGATTCTTGCTGCAGCTCCCAAGCCTTACCAATATTACCAAGGGTATAATCATGACCACCGTTCTCGCCGCGCCTGCTCTCAGCACCTTCCTGAGAACCGTAGCTTATGTTTTTCGACTCAGACCCGCCGACATCTGATGCTGACGGAACACCTTGCGAATCATATTGCTGGTAGGCATCATACAATATGTTCTGCACATTTCCGGGCTCAGAAGGTTGGGCCATGTGCGTTGACATCAGGTTGAATACCTCGTCAGTCTGCTTCTGGAGAACGGGGATGTTCTGCGGTTCTGGGACATGGACTGGGACTGGGCTCTCTGGGGTCAGAGTTTTTCCTCGGAAGTGTGGCGCCTCTGCGGGAGGACTGGATGACATGGAGGCAACGATAAGAGGGAGATCGGGTGGGGATGTTGGATGATTTACATGGACAAGGCTGTGGACATGATTCTACCTGACGTACGTAGTAGGGTTAGGAGGTGAACAGGTTGGGAGCACACGGTGACAGTGTTAGGAGTGAATAAAGGCTTCACGAGCAAACGCGTACTTAGCGCGAACAGATTTATGAAAGTGACTGTATTTTGTAACGTTATTAAACAGTGTTTTGTTGTGTAGAGCTTTTGAAGCTGTGATGATGAGGAGAGGTAAATCTTTGCTCGCTTATTCTAGTTCTCAATCTGCGGCCCGGTTAAAACTGCCCTCTGAATATATATGCCGTCTGCTTCCATGCCACTTCACTTTTCGCAAACCACAATGCAGTATGCTAAGATGTTGGATTGCACGAAGAAGTCCAGGCATACAATCATTCTATTACCGGCCACCTATTGTGCATAGATGTTTGACAAGTTCAACGAAGTCAACCAATGACACCTCTGAGGAAGACCACAGAGACGCACGGACTTGGCTTGCAAGATTCAACGCCAAAACTATACCTAAGGATCTCTGTGAATTGACTTTCAGTCGTTCGTCAGGGCCAGGCGGACAGAATGTGAACAAGTACGCCGTTAAGACATTGGGCGAAAGAAGTGCGCACTAAAAGTCTGTAGAGTGAACTCCAAGGCTACTCTGCGGATACATGCCAAAGACTTCTTCCATATGATCCCCAAAATCCTCCATCCACAGATCGAAAGATCACGGTACTATGCTGCGAATTCGCAGTCTCTGGTCATTCAAGGGGATAGTAGCCGCAATCGCAACGACAATGTGGAGGAATGCTACAAGAAGCTGCACGACTTCATCATTGCAGCTGGGAGAGCCACTGTCAAAGGAGAGACATCGCAAGCGCAGAAGGAGAAAGTGAAGGGCCTGTACGAACCCTATTAATTCTCTAGTTGTCTGATTAGAATGTGCTTACTCTATTGCTATGCAGCCAACGCAAAGAGAACGAGATGCGGTTGCGAGCTAAGAAGATGCAGGGGAATAAAAAGGCTACACGCAAAGGAATATCGAAGGGCCCAGGCTACTGAGCCCGTCCAAGGTATCAAGTACCTGTGCCTTGAAAGAAACGCTCGGATTCGTCAGGCCATGTTCGTAACGCCCATGCTCTTGCTAGCTCTGCAAGCTTGTGGATTCCTCCAGTTTGAAGCTTCGATATGATACTAGAGACCTCTGGCTCTCGGCCACTTTGATCTAGCTCAATGTCTGACTGAAACCGACTCCACACCTTCCTTAACGTCATCACTATGACCTTGCGAATATCCGGATCCAGACCTTCGTATTTCAGGTATGACAGCAGCCACTCGAAGATTTGTTGTTCAAGAATGGTTCGCGGTCGCAACATGTTTGGCACTGCTGATGAGAATTCTAGGTCCTTAAAGAATGTTTCGATGCGATCTAGGGAGACGACGAAGTTGGTTGGGAAGCCAACCGAGGAAACATCGATACCTATCACCGGCTGCTGGATCCAGCGTATCAAGGCCTCCGGGTCTCCAGGCGCGAACGCATGCATAGTCTCCATCAGGTGCACTAGTATCTGGGCCGTACATGGTAGGTTATGAAATTCAGCGACCATATCGAAAAATTGATGACAGAGCTTATTGCTGTCCTTGAACTCTTTCATGGCGGCATCGAAAATCGCGGTTGGTATGGCCCCCGATAGAGCAGGGCTTGCACTGAGCTTCTCAAGTGCCGCTTGATCCACGTCAGCACTTGGTCTGTTATGTGGATCGATGTCCTCGGCAGTTATAGCAGGAAGGGCGACCATATCGCCGTTGAGTTCCTCTATCCTTTTTTCGTCCTCCTGTTGATCCCTTTGATCGTCTAACCCCAGAATCTGCCGCCTTCCCACAATCTTGGAGATGTAAATCATTTCCAGCCTTGCATACTCGATCCATATCCTCTCATCCTTCTTGCAGAACCTCAGTCCTCTCTGCATATAGCTCCTCGCCTCCGTTATATCCCCCCTATCCTCCATAGCGTAATTCGCAGCGAAGATCCATAGCTCTGCCTTAATAGGGTGTAGCCTCAACACGCTCGTCAGAATCTGTGAGACCTTCTTATTCGACCTCTGCTTCCGGGCATAATTTATATACTGCATCCAGAGCCCAATGTCACCCTGGAATTTTTTCGTGGCCCGGTCAAGGACAAAGAAAATGCGGCGCTCGCCAGTGTGATTGGTGGTCTTGACACCTAGACGTTTTACTTTCTTTCGTCGGAGAGACTCCAGGTTCATCTCATATTCGGCGTAACGAGCATAATCAGAAGGTCGAGATCCTCGTGCATTGAGCTTGTGTTCGAAGTCGGAGCGCTTTTTAGTTATGGAATTGATTTCTTCTCTAGAGAAAATCTTCTTAGCGGCAAGTTCATGCAATTCAGGAACACTCTGCTCGAGGTAAAAGCGAGCTTTATCGCTTGCTCCCGACATTGTAAAGATATAACACACCCTTGGATTATTCGACTGTGGAGATGCTTCGAAGGGAAATTTGTCCCGAGAGGGCCTATCGATAAGACGATGGCTTGGCGCCAAGCCCGCACTTTCAGCGCGACTGGAACATCCTTTTGTGACTCGCTACGGCACCTAATTGTTCGTTTTTCCATACGCTTGCAATCATGACGGACAACACTCCTACGTCGGCTGAAGCCATTTTGAATGGCAAGGGCCAGACAGGACCTACGGAAACAGCCCAGGAATACGACCTCCTGCCAAAACTCATTCCACATCTCGACCGACATCTAATATTTCCTCTACTCGAATTTCTTTCAGGTCAAGAGGGCGACGATAACACGGAGATTATAAAAACAAAGTATGAGCTACTAAAGCCAACGAACATGACCGATTACGTGGCGCAACTATGGCAAGAAATCAACGACAGCGACGAAGTGCCGGAAGAATTTCTAAAGAGAAGAGAAGAAGTCCTTGAACGATTATCACTGTTCACCCAAGAGACAAGCCAAATCGACGAGCTTCTCAGCGATGATAGCGTCGTTTCCAACCTCCGCAGTGACAAGGTTGCCAATCTTAAATTCCTCGAAACCAACCACGGAGTTACCATAGAGATGGTAGACATGCTCTACGACTACGGCCGCTTTCAATACAGCTGCGGCAGCTACGCCAATGCCGCACATCTCCTGGACCAATTCCGTATCCTCTCTACAGACAACGACAAAGCTACATCAGCCACATGGGGCAAACTTGCCTCAGACATCCTCACCACACAATGGGACGTGGTCATGGAGGAAGTCAATAAAGTCAAAGAAAGTATCGACACCAAGCTCTTCAACAACCCCCTCGCCCAACTCCAACACCGAACATGGCTCATCCACTGGTCCCTATTCCCCTTCTTCAACTACGAACCTGCACGAGACCAAATCACAGAACTTTTCTTCTCTCCCGCATTCATAAATACCATCCAGACCAACTGCCCTTGGATCCTACGCTATCTCGCCGCAGCTGTAATCACCAATCGCAGCCGAACGCGAAATACAGGTCAGTACCAGAAACAACTCAAAGATCTTGTGCGCGTTGTACGGCAAGAAGGCTACGAATATCACGATCCAGTCACCGATTTCGTCACAGCTCTTTACATCGACTTTGACTTCGAAGAAGCACAGAAAAAGCTCAGCGAAGCGGAAGAAGTGCTCAAAGGCGACTTCTTCTTATCAGCGGCAGCGGAAGCATTCGTTGAGGCGGCGAGGCATCTTATTAGTGAGAGCTACTGCAAGATTCACCAGAGGATCGACATCAGGGATTTGAGTAAGAGGTTGGGGTTGGAGATGGAGGAGGGGGAGAAGTGGATCGTTAATCTGATAAGGGATACCAGGATGGATGGGAAATTGGATTATAAGGAAGGGACAGTCTTGATGAATCATCCGGCAAATTCGGTGTATCAACAGGTAAGAGGGTGCTTGTGACTACCCTAGTTAGATGTGCTAATGAGTGTACAGGTCATTGAGCGCACCAAGGGAAGCTTCTTTAGGACTTCAGTGTTGAGTGCTGCAGTTGCGAAGTGATTTGCAATACTTGACCTACCATATAGATGGCGTTGGAGCGCCCCCCAGCCCTTTGAAAGACTTGGACCTTGATCGCAGCGTAGCATTATCAAGGAGTTGTACAAGATCTCTTCTCGTGGCTGAAAGGAAGAGTCAGAAGCAAGCTCAAAAGAAATCCTGGTCACAGGTTCGAGCGTCAAAAAGAATAAGCAGGGCGCCAGGTCTGTACAAGCCCATTGCCTCAGCACAGCGTTGCGAAGAGGCTTGAGCCCACAGTACTATTTCAGTGGTATGGGGCTTAATGAAACAATGTCAATTATCTAGCGTGACATGAGTAGATGAATCAAGTCCCCGGCTACAATTTACCATATTATATGTCATTTCCTTTTGTACAATGAGATAAAATAATTGAGCCATATTCACCGAACGGCCCCTAATGCCCCCCAACGCCTGTGAAGATTACCGCGCTGGCTCCTCCTCAGTCGGTTGCTCTGTGTCCTTTTCGACATCATCAAGCTCTCCGAGGGAAGTTTCCTGCGCATGCCATAGCTCCGCGTAGACTCCACCAGCTGCAAGCAGCTCGTTGTGTGTTCCACTCTCGGCTACATGGCCATCTTTCAGTACAATTATCTTATCACTATCAAATATAGTTCTCAACCTATGAGCCACGAAAACGCTGGTCCTCGCTTTCTCCTTCAGGATACTATTGATATTCTGGAGGAGCGATTGCTCGGTATATGTATCCAACGCTGAGGTAGCTTCATCGAAGAATAGTAAGGGCGGATCTTTCAGTATCAATCTCGAAACTGCTAGGCGTTGCTTCTCTCCACCACTTATCATCATTCCTCTCTCCCCTACCATGGTGTTGTAGCCCTCGGGAAGACCGTCAATAATCTCATGAACACTTGCGCGCTTGGCTGCATTTCTGACATCTTCTGAGGATGCTTTCATGTTGCCGTACCGGATATTATGCTCAATGGTGTTGTTGAAAAGCGGTGTATCTTGTGGCACAACACCTATGGCTTCACGCAGGCTTTGCAGGCTGACATCTCGAATATCTTGGTCGTCGATCAATATTCGGCCTTCTTGGGTATCATAGAAACGGAAGAGCAGTCGCAGGATAGTAGATTTGCCACAGCCACTTGGTCCAACTATTGCAATCTTCTGGCCTGCCGGTATGGTAAGGCTCAGGTTTCGAAGTATAGGCCGGTACTCGTGGTAGCCAAATGTCACGTTCTCAAATTTAATCTCCCCACCTTTTCGCAATTGAAGGGACTTTGGCTTCTCAGGCTCTTTAACCGCGATATTGACCTTTTGCAGATTAAAGAGAGTCTCCATATCGAGCAGCGACTGCCTGAGTTCCCGATACACAGATCCTAGAAAATTCAAAGGGATGGACAGTTGGAAGACCAATTGATTCACCATCACCAAGTCTCCAATGGTTAAGCTTCCAGTGGCGATACCATTAGCAGCCAAGTACATCATAGCTGACAACGCGCTTGAGAATATGAGGTTTTGCCCAGCATTGAGGAAAGAGAGGGAGGTAGTGACTTTGATGGAAGCTTTCTCGTAATTACTGAGTGCTGTATCATATCTGCCTACCTCGTACTTCTCATTATTGAAGTATTTGACAGCTTCAAAGTTGATAAGCGAATCCACAGCTACAGTAGCACCAGCGTTGTCTGCAGCATTGGCCTGCTTCCGAAACTTGGTCCTCCAGGATGTAGTAATCACCGTAAAGCTAGTATAGGCTACCATTGTAGCTGCAGTAATGGCTGCGAACTGCGGTCCATATTGATATGCTAATATACCGCACACCATGGAAATCTCCAGCACTGTAGGTATTATATGAAACACCATAGATGTCAACAAGAAGCTTATGCCTTTGGTACCACGGTCAATGGCTCTGGTTAAGCCTCCGGTCTGTCGGGACAGATGGAAGTTCAAGTCAAGCCGGAGCAAATGTTCGAAAACATTGCAAGCTACGCGGCGAATAGCCTTCTGTGCGACGCTTGCAAATATCGCATTTCTAATTTCTTGAAGGACAGCTGCACCGATCCGAGTGGCTCCATATGCTACTATCATGGCTCCCCCGACGGTCCAAGCCGTACCACCAAGGGCAGCAAAGTCCACATTCATAGAGTCGACAATGTTTTTGAAATAGAACGGAACCTGCACATTCAAGACCTTCGAAGCGACTAGCAAGGCAAGTGCTGTCGCTACCCTAGCTCTTGCACCTAGATCATCCTTCGGCCAGAGGTATCTGGCCATCTCTTTCATGATGGCCCAGTCTGCCTTTCTTTGCTCCTTGTTCGACACCGTCTGTTCCGCCAGAAACGCGTCAACCTTGGGGGCCACATCTGGCTTCGTCTTGTTTGGTTCTTCATACGACTCAGGCTTGATGCTCTCGGACTTCTCGGGGCGTAGCTGGACCCGAGCCTGATCCTGTGAACTCTTTGGTCTTTCATTCTGTTGAAGATGAGGCGGATATGTGATCTGTCGGAACGGAACAAGTTTGAATGCTCTATGTGCTGGCAAATACCTGGATGCACCAAGCGGTTGCCTCATATACATGCCATGAGACAGGCGCAGTCGGGGCAGAAACCCCACTCGCGTTGTGTGCATGCGCTTAACGAACGTGCAATATCATTGTGTTAACTTTAACACCAGGACCCCTGGCCAACATTACTGGCACAAAACCCTGTTGATACTAGGATTATTCTTGTACGAAGAGCAAGTCACTGATACACTAGCCTTGTGTAAGCCGTAAAGATGTGAACCAACGCCGTTCGGACCCACGAAAATGGTTCACAGTGACTACCCGGCACTCAACCTCCAGAATCGCGTTTCGCGCCTTTAAAGAAGGAAACGGACCGCTCAACAGTCATGCGGGCCAAATTGAGAGACCTGGGTAGCCTTCCAAGCTGCTCTAAAGCTCGAGGGTCTCAACAAAGTCTTCCAGCGATATGGCGACGCAATCTACAAATTTCTACCCAGTCCGCGGATGCCTTTGACATCAACCACAACGAACCTCGAATTAGCTCGAGCGGGGCGGTACCTGGTGCGTAGGGGTCTGTTTGCGATTCTAGATACTAATCGGTGCACAGATGCAAGGTTCGAGGTTCTGGGCTCACCCTTTTCTCTTCTCTCAGTGTCTCTTTCCGCATCTCAGAATTTATACACTCGACGAGGTTCTCTGGTTGGCCTAGGCGGAAAGCCAGAAAATGTACAGTCCAAATCCTATGCAATCGAAGTCCAAAGCTGACGTTATCCTCCTAGGCAGTGTCTACACTCTCGATGTTGGAGCCTTTTCGAAGGGCGCTTCTTAGAATACCTTTTCTCTACCAAAGAATCTCCTCCACGAGTCCGGTTACAGTACTCATATCAACAAAAGCGGCCAATACATCAATGACAACCATCAATTTAGACGGAACTGTGGATTGGATGCTCGTCGGCAGGTCATTGCTGGCATGGACTGGACAAACCCTGTATATTACACCTTCTATCAACAGACATATGGTGAGTTCAACTGTATTTGAGAAGATGGAAAGCTGATTGGTTAAGAGCCTTGCGCATTGGGGTAACTCTATGGTCACAGGTAGGGGCCTGCTAGCACTAGCCGGCCAAGGTTCTATTTCACAAATACTCTTAAGAGAGGGAGAGACGTATATTGTGCATCCCAGGTATAGTTGCGCAGTCTACAACAATAAGGTTGTGCTGACACATTCCCTAGCAATGTCGTTGCTTACAGTATTAACCCTAATCCACCACAGCCATATCGGCTGAAGTCAACTTCGTTCAATTTACAAGTTCCTAATCTTGGCCTTTCACGATTACTGCCGGATACAAGGTTTATAAGGGTCATGCGAGAAAGCCATACATGGCAGACAATCAAAAAATTATTATTCAACTTAAGAAGGTCAGCTAGAGCGGTGATCTGGGGGGACAGAGTACGTATCTCTGCTGTTCGATATTTCCAATGTGCTAAGCCCTGCAGCTTTTCTTACAATTCTACGGACCAACCACATTCTTACTGCAAACACGCGCTGCCAGAATAAGTGACGTGCTCACATCTCGAGATGTCGACGAGATAGCGGATGCACAACCAGGTGTAGTGCAGCCAGTGGTAACGCTGTCGCAGGAGAAGCCGACAGAATCAGCGGGCCAGGCAAAGACTGCCATGCCTGTGACTATTAAAGCGCCTAAAATGAGCACGGCAAGCATTGGGAGTGATGGCAAGGTAACATTTGAACCAATTGGAAGCTAAAGTTCGAGGGTGTCTGTCGTCATACTTGTACATTACTCGACTCAGCTTATTTGTAAACAATATACAAAAATCCACTAGGCGAATAGATGTTATGAACGATGACTTAAGATTAAATCTACTGCAGCTGGTATGAGCGAGCTATGTACGCCAGACGTATATCTTCCAAGACATGTGTACAAAGAACCGGCTGCGAAAGCGCGTGTAAATGAAACGATTCTGGCTGTCGTAGCCCATGACAGAGCATTCTCCCCACAAATCCCAGAAGAAGCCCGCACCAAATGGCTAAGATCCCTTTCTCACAAAAACCTCTTACACATACATCAGCGCATCTTCCTATCCTCCGCAATATCCCCCATCATTCATCCCCCAATCTTTCAAAAAAACTAATCCATCCCAACTATCAGATTAGATCAGTACTCTCTTCATCCGTAAACGCCATCGCTAAACGAAACTCCCTCCTCTAACCACCAAAAACCTCCTTTCCCCCTCTTCAAAGTACGCAGCAAATCATCACCGCCTCCTCCCCCCCGTCCCATCCGCATACCCCCCTCCCCCTCCCCCACCAACCCCTCCCACCCGCATCTCCCTAACACTACTCGTCACATTATTATTATATTTATTACTATTATTCCCCCCCCATTTCCCGTTCGTTGGATTTGTATTTCGAACGTATTCGCCGTCTCGGTATTCTGAC